>CM055122.1:1229962179-1230519679 GCA_029206835.1 Rana muscosa | reverse complement strand
TGTACCTATTCCAATACATCAAATACAGTATGTCTGGAAGGCCAACAAGGAGAGGCAGACACTCAATGGCCAATAAAAGAGGGCAAGCAGGCTCTGTGTCTAGAGGCAACAGTGCTGGTCGTGAACATGGTGCACGTGGTCATGGGGCACGCTAGTGCTTTTTTTGGGCAGCTGGCCATGTTGAGCCGCAACATGCAGAAGAGTTGGTTGAGTGGATGACCAAGCCGTCCTCATCCTCTTCATCCTCTGTCACCCAGGCTACCTTGGCTGCCAAAGCGGCATATTCCATCCACTCAAGGTCATCAGTTACTCCTTCCCTAGCCCCACCATCATGCACAGAGGAGTCCCCAGAACTGTGTTGGGTACATGCTGCAGGAGGATGCACAGCATTTTGAAGGCTCCGATGATGGTACCCAGCTTGAGGAAGGCAGTAACGTTAGCCCAGACAGAGGGGGTGCCCAAGAAAGACAACAAATTGACAGTCATGTTCCCCCAGCTGCAGCATACTGCCAGGTTTGCTCCAGTGACAAGGAGGGAGGGGATGATGAGGTCACTGACTCTACATGGGTGCCTGATAGGAGGGAGGAGGAGGCACATCTTCAACAAGGCAGGATGCCCTCCAGGGGCCGGCTTAAGGGCAGCCAACCGACTGCATCACAACGCAGAGCTCCACATGTGCAGGGCACTGCTGACTCTGCGCGTTTTTCCAAAAGTTCTTTGGTGTGGGCATTTTTTTGACACGTGTGCTGCAGATTGCTCCGTTGCTATTTGCAACATGTCTGAAGCGTATCAAGCGTGGCCAAAACAGCAGCCGCTTGGGCACCACATGCTCTTCTTCTTTCTCCATGGCCTCTTCCTCTGCTGATTTTGTCCTCGGAACCAGCGGTGCTCCATAGGCATTCAAGGGGCTACGCAAGTACGCAGGCAAAACTATGCCATGTGGTGCTTGAGCTGGTGTGCTTGGGGGACAGGAGCCACACTGGGGCAGAGATTCTGTCAGCTCTGCAGGGGCAGGCTCAGAGGTGGTTGATGCCATGCCAGCTTAAGCCAGGAAAGGTGGTTTGCGACAATGGCACCAACCTCCTCTCCGCCCTCCAACAGGGACAGCTGATCCATGTGCCCTGTTTGGCTCACATCCTTAACTTGGCGGTGCAGCGGTTCTTGGGCAGGTACCCGGGCTTACAGGATGTCCTGAAGCAGGCCAGGAAAGTCTGTGTGCATTTCCGCCGGTAATATAATGCCAGCGCTCGGCTGGCTGACCTCCAAAAGGAATTTAACCTGCCCAAGACCTGCCTAATCTGTGACATGCCTCCCAGGTGCAACTCAACGTTGGCCATGCTGCAGCGGCTACACATGCAGCAGAGGGCCATCAATGAGTACCTGTGTGACTATGGCACCAGGACAGAGTCAGGGGAGCTTGCACTGTCCTGTCACCATTTGAGGAGGCCACGAGGATGGTGAGCAGTGACAGTGCATGCATCAGTGATACTGTCCCTCTTGTCCACCTGTTGGAGCACACACTGCATGAAATAATGGACAGGGCACTTGAGGCAGAACAGAGGGAGGAAGAGGAGGACTTCCTTACCTCTCAAGGCCCCCTTTATCCAGACAGTGTTCCTGTGTGCCCGCCGATCACACCATGAAGGGGGCAAGGAGGAGGATTGTTTTAGCATGGAGGTGGAGCCTAACACTCAGCATCAGCAGCAGTCTTCAAGGGATCATTTACAGTCCCCAGAATCCCATGGACTTGTACATGGCTGGAAGGAGGTGGCGGATCATGTCATCCTTAGTGACCCAGAGGACTCCGGACCGAATGCCTCAGCAAACCTATGCCGCATGGCCTCCCTGATCCTGCAAAAGGATCCTCGTATTCGTGATATCAAGGAGAGGGATCATTACTGGCTGGCAACCCTCCTTGATCCACGTTACAAGGGTAAGGTTGCAGACCTTATCCAGCCGTCACAGAGGGAAACATCTTCGGGAGGCCTTGCAGAAAGGTTTCTGCAACACGTTTCCAGAGCCTGGGAGGTTACAAATTCCTGGTTCTGGACAACGTGTTGCTGAGGCTTCGGTCAGTCACAGAAGGAGCGGTGGAGAAAGTGGCCATCTGACCAATGCGTTCAGACAATTTTTTAGTCCGCAGCCCCAAGGTATGATCGCTTCCAGCAACCATCACCAGCGTCTGGTTTACATGGTGCAGGAATACCTAGGGGCAAGATCAGACTTGGACACCTTTCCCACCGAAAATCCTCTGGGTTACTGGGTCTTGAGGATGGATCACTGGCCAGAGCTTGCACAGTATGCAATTGAGCTACTGGCCTGTCCTGCATCCAGCGTTCTTTCGGAATGCACATTCAGTGCTGCTGGAGGCTTTGTAACTGATCACAGGGTGCGCCTGTCCACCGACTCGGTTGATCGGCTGATCTTCATAAAAATGAATTAGTCTTGGATCCCCAGCTACCAAGCACCTGATGCTGACATAACCGAATGATTTTTTTTGAATGTGAGATCCCTTCAAGACTGCCTATGCTGATGCTGAGTGACTATCCTGTTATGCTGAGTGACTATCCTCTTCCTCCTCAATGTTCATGTTGATAGCTTGTAAGAACATTTGTGGTTCTGGGTGCCGCCACCAGTGGCTAAGGCCCAATTTTTCTGCCCCTGTTTAACAGGGGTGTGTAATTACATTTTTTGCTGCAATACTTTGCAGCAGGGCTCATTCCTGCGCTCCAACTATAGTATCTGTGAGGAGTTGCAGTGTTGTAGCACCAGTGCCTAAGGCCCAATTTTTTGGCCCCTGTTTAACAGGGTCGTGCAATTACAATTTTTACTGTAATACTTTGCAGCAGGGCTCATTCCTGCACTCAAACTATAGTATCTGTGAGGGGTTGCAGTGTTGTAATTACAATTCTTGATCTAATATTTCACAGCAGGGCCCGTTTCTGCGCCCACCAAGAGTAACTGTGAGGTCTTACAGTGTTGTGGCAACACAACCACACCATCCACCACCAAAGTCCCAATTTTTCTGACCCTGTTCAACAGGGGCATGTAATTACAATTCTTGATCTAATATTTCACAGCAGGGCCCATTCCTGCGCCCACCAAGAGTAACTGAGGGCTTACAGTGTTGTGGCAACACCAACAACTAAGGCCCAAATTACAAAGTACATAGGGCAGGCCACTACTTTCAAACATCCGACTTTCAAACGACTCTTACTTACAAACAGAGGGAGACAACAGGAAGTGAGAGGAAATCTACCTCTAGGCGGGGAAATTCTCTCCTGTAAGAGTTAATATGGGAACAAGGTGTCTCCTCTCCACTGATGCTCTATCACCAATCATTGTTTCCCTAAAAAAAAACAATTTTCTAAATCCAATTGTCATTGGGACAGAAAGTGAGGTGAAATCTGAACAGGTGCACAGACAGCAAAACAAATGCTACAGGGGTGATAACCCTTCCCTATGTTTTCCAAAAAGCTTAAAAATAGATTTTTTGGTTGGAGCTACACTTTAAAAATGTACCAGTTCAAAATTACAAACAGATTCTACTTAACAACAAACCTACAGTCCCTGTCTTGTTTGCACCGCCTGTATACTGCTGTACAGAGTATATAGGGCCTGGGGGCCCCACACCTTTCCTTTTTTAATTTGGGTGCGGGGTTCCCCTTAATATCCACTGGGGGCACTGATAGGCGGCACTGAGAGGTTGCACTGATGGGTGGCACTGAAGGGCATTGATAGGTGGCACTGGTGGGCACTGAGAAGTGGCACTAATAGGTGGCATTGATAGGTGGCACTGATAGCTGGCAGTGATGGGCACTGATGAGTGCCTATAATGGGCACTGATCGGTTACACTGATAGGGAGCATTACTAGGTGGCACTGATTGGCATCACAGGTGGGCATTGATAGGTGGCACTGTGGGCACTGGCAGGTGGCAATGGCAGGTGGCACTGGCAGGCGGTATTTGTGCGCACTGATGAGGCAGATATGCCTCCTTCCTCTTCGGGACCTATGTCCCTTGTAAACAAGCCGGTGATCGGCTTTTTTTTTCCTCCTCACGTTGTCAGCGTGAGGAGAAAAAAAAATGATTACCGATTCCTTGTTTACATCATGTGATCAGCTGTCATTGGCTGACAGCTGATCACGTGGTAAGGGGCCGGGACCGGCCCCTTACATGGATCTGTGATCGCCCAAGTCTCAGTGACTCGGTGATCACAGCGGACGCCGCGCACGCCCTGCAGGGGGCGCGTGCAAAGGGAAGGACTTCTATTGACGGGCTCTCGGATTTTCAGGTCCGCGCTGTAGCCATCATTTGACTATAGCGCGGGCTTCTAGTGGTTAAGCATCATTAAAATCACTGCTCCTGAAAAAACTGCAGTTTTTAAAACTTTTTTTTGCATTGATACATGTACCCTGGGGCAGGACCCGGGTCCCCAAACCCTTTTTAGGACAATAACTTGCATATTAGCCTTTAAAATTTGCACTTTTGATTTCTCACGTTCGAGTCCCATAGACTTTAACGGTGTTCGAAAGTTTGCGCAAACTTTCGGTCCGTTCGCATGTTCTGGATGCGAACCAAACCGGGAGGGTGTTCGGCTCATCCCTAAATCAGCATACAATGAGAGAACATTGGTTCTGTGACCTCTCTTAAAACAATAAGTATCTTAGGGGTTGGCCACCTTTCAACTTCAAACATCTAGGTGGTAAAAAGGTGTATTCCTGCATGCAACTCTTTCTTATCTGACCTCCTTTTTAAAGATTATAACCCTAATTTAGCAATATGCAATATCACTTAAAATGGTTGTAAACCTTAAAAAGTAAAAAATAACAAAGCATATCCTCTTAGAGCAGGGTTTCTCAACTCCAGTCCTCAAGGCGCACCAACAGGTCATGTTTTCAGGCTTTCCATTATTTTGCACAGGTGATTTAATCAGTTTCACTGCCTTGTAAATACCACAGCTGTTTCATCTGAGGGAAATCCTGAAAACATGACCTGTTGTGTTTCATGGATTTTATTAATAAACCAGCATCTTCTGCAGAGTGCGGCCGTCCAGAAAATCTTTTTCCCTATCACCTATATTGTGCAGAGCCAGCACCTGTTTGCATTCAGAGTGGGGCGGGAGTATCACATGGACACAGCAGCTTGTGAGCGGTAATTTCTTTTCTTCATGACCTGTTGGGGCGCCTTGAGGACTGGAGTTGAGAAACACTGTCTTAGAGAGTGCAATTACCTCAATAAATAGCAGCTTCTGGATGCTCTCTTTCACCTGCAATCTGCATCTGTCACTTCTGGCAGTTTTCTGTCACATCAGACAGTTCATGGTGACAGCCCACCCCACCCATCAGCACACAAGAGGTGATTGACAGCCTGTGCATGTTTTCCAAAAAAGACTGTATGGAGGAGGTGTCCATTCCCAACACTAAGGTGTCAGATTACACTCAGCTCTCTGCTCTGTGCTAATGTATGTATGTATGTATGTACAGTATGTGTATATATGTGTATTGTGGAAACAAAAAGTGTAGCGCTAATCAAAAAAATTAACAAGAATGCATGATGCACTCAAATGAGTATATGAAAATGGTGCAATATAAAAAAAGACACTCAAATATTGAGTAAGAACAGTAAGAAGTCCTCATATATATACAAAATGTCTATATGCGAAATACAAGTGAAAACTTGTGCAACTGAGTGTCCTAAAGTAATTCAAAACTGAAGGCAATGGTGAAATTCAAAAGTGGGTGAAGACTTTGAAGGAAAAGTGACGGTGAGAAGATGAAGAGAACCACCACCAATAGGTAAGGAGCTTACCAGATAGTTTGAACCCAGAGGAACATACTGTATGTTCAGTGGGTCAAACGGGCTTGGTGTGGTGGAACCACGATGGAACCTGGACAATCTGTATGCTGCAAATTGCTGTGCTGGAAATGGCCAAACATCAACAGGGAGAGAGAAACCGCAGAAGAAAGATGACCTCTTAGCAGATAACCTCATATGCAGTAGTGGTCCGGGAATATCCCAATCAATATGAGCAGGTAAGTATCATGTAATAGAGAAAAGAAACAGACACATAGCGTAACTCTGTATATAAATCAAAATTTTATGTAGTGGAAACACTTACATTTAAGTTGATATAAAAGCGCTTTGCAAAGAATGTGGCAACAATGGAGTTCTGCCGACACGTTTCGTCTCCTAGGACATCATCTCTCCCTGTTGATGTTTGGCCATTTCCAGCACAGCAATTTGCAGCATACAGATTGTCCAGGTTCCATCGTGGTTCCACCATACCAAGCCCGTTTGACCCACTGAACATATGTTCCTCTGGGTTCAAACTATCTGGTAAGCTCCTTACCTATTGGTGGTGGTTCTCTTCATCTTCTCACCGTCACTTCTCCTTCAAAGTCTTCACCCACTTTTGAATTTCACCATTGCCTTCAGTTTTGAATTACTTTAGGACACGCAGTTGCACAAGTTTTCACTTGTATTTCGCATATATATATATATATATATATATATATATATATATATATATATATGGACTTCTTACTGTTCTTACTCAATATTTGAGTGTTTTTTTATATTGCACCATTTTTATATACTTATTTGAGTGCGTCATGCTTTCTTGTTCATTTTTTTGATTAGCGCTACACTTTTTGTTTCCACGCTTTTTACTATTTGTCGACTTGTTGTGTTAGCAGCTTATCCAGAGGGCAGCGCGGAATTATTTTGTATATATGTGTATTGTCAGGTCACCGGCCATGGCTCTTGAAAGCTGACAAAGACCATCTGATCTGTGTACTTTGGAAGGCTGAGGAGAGAGGGCTTCAGATAAACAGGTACAGTTGATTTGGGAGGCTTTGCTTTATCACTGTGTATCACCTGAAGATAGCCACCTTAGTGAGTTTATGTACAGGTTTATTATCGCTTTAAATAATGCTAACAAAGTAAAATTTTGCTAAAATGAATGTGTGATAACATTGGTTAGGAGATAATTTTAGCATGCCTAAGCAGACTTTATTTGTTTGGATGACTTTACAGAACGGGTCTTTTGCTCCCTTTTACCCAGAAGAGAGTACATCCAGAAATTACGCCTCTGTCTTTGATTAAGGATTGCTATCGTTAAAATTAAGATCAATTCTGTGATAGCAGGTACAGTGAAGACACTCATCAATTCTGCAGGGCAATGCTAAACAGGAGCAGTACGACATAATGGGGTTGATTTACTAAAGGAAAATAGACTGTGCACAATAAAAAACTTGCACATGATTGCATGGTGGAAGTCAACAGAGCTTCTCTTTATTTACTAAGCTTTGGAGCAACTGCTCTTGTAGAGTGCAACTGCACTTTGCAAAGTGCTCAGTCAATTTGCCTTAAGTAAATCAACCACAATGTGCAAAGATTTACTAAAAGGATACAGCTTGAGTCAGAAATTCCTAACTCAGGAAATGCAGCTCTGTGAATGAAACCTCACCCTGATCAAATCTCAATTGTGAGCTTGTTTAGCGTGAAAATATATCTCATCTTCAGTATTGAATGTCTCAGAAATGTGCAAATCTGTCACAGATTGATGCTCAGAATTACAGGCTAAGGGGTCGCAAATACATAGAAAAATTTTGCATAGTCCTTTCTAAAAGAAAAACAAACTCATTTGCATCTAACTGTGTTGCTAATTTGCTTAAAAGAGAAGTATGGGATTTTTTTTATGCCATAATCATATTTACCTAGGTGGTTGCATCTGTCCCCCGACACCTCTTCATTGTGAACCAAGCCACCGAACACCGCCGATGGCTCGGTTATCTCACCTCCCTGAGCGGAGAGCTGCTGCCTGTCAATCAGCAGCTCTCCTCCTCCAGACTCATTGGAGCTCTGAGCTGTGGAGGGGCGGGGAGCAGCTCGCTGAGAGGCTGACACAGCCATCAGTCCAGGCACCTGGTGGATCCAGACTTCCAGAGACGTCATAACACGGTGCCTGGACTGATCTTTGTGACGTCAGAAAAGAGCGGACTTCAGTCCGCTCTCAGCTAAAAACATGTCACAGGAGTGCAAAAAAAAGTTCACTCCTTTTGACCCATAGGAAAAGCCCAGCCGAATGAGCTCAGGCTGGACTTCTCATTTAAAACATGTCTTTACAAAATGCAATGTAGCACATAGAAAATGTTGTGTATGCAGTAATACTAGTTCTGGTGGAAATAATGAAGAGATGAAATGTAAACATCTTAACATCTTCCTTCTTTTTTTTTTTTTTGCTTTCTTTTGTTTCACTACAATAAAGATTATAAGGAATAGAATATATATATATATATATATATATATATATATATATATATATATATATATATATATATATATATATATACTGGGGTTGATTTAATAAAGGCAAATAGTCTGTGCACTTCAAGTGCACCCGCAAGTGCACCAACAAGTGCACTTCAAGTGCAGTTTCTCTAGATCTGTGGGGGAACATGAAAGGAAAATAAAAAAAATAGCATTTTTGCTTGCACATGATTGGATGATAGAAATTAGCAGAGCTTCCCATCATTTCAGAGTTTCCCCTCAGATCTAGAGCAACATCACTTCCAAGCGCACTTGCAGTGCTCTTTCCATTGCACTTGCAGTGCACTTATAGTGCACAGTATATTTGCCTTTAGTAAATTAACCTCGCAATCTCATAAAAGTGAGAAGACCCCTCGCATTTATGTAAATATTTTATTATTATTTCTTTTCATGTGACAACACTGAAGAAATTACACTTTGCTACAATGTAAAGTAGTGTACAGATTGTATAACAGTGTACATTTGCTGTCCCCACAAAATAACTAAATACACAGCCATTAATGTCTAAAACGCTGGCAAAAAAAGTGAGTACACCCCTAAGTGAAAATGTCCAAATTAGGCCCAGTTAGCCATTTCCCCTCCCTGGTGTCATGTGACTTGTTAGTATTACAAGGTCTCAGATGTGAATGGGGAGCAGGTGTGTTCAATTTGGTGTTATCGCTCTCACTCTCTCATACTGGTCACTGGAAGTTCAACATGGCACCTCATGTAGCACAGTGGCTAAGATCAAACAGTGGTTTAAAAGGACAGGTTCCACTCAGAACAGGACTCGCAATGGTCGACCAAAGAAGTTGAGTGCACATGCTCAGGGTCATTTCCAGAGGTAGTCTTTGGGAAATAGACGTATGAGTGCTGCCAGCATTGCTGCAGAGGTTGAAGGGGTGGGGAGTCAGCCTGTCAGTGCTCAAACCATACGCTGCACATTGCATCAAATTGGTCTGCATGGCTGTCGTCCCAGAAGGAAGCCTCTTCTAAAGAAGATGCACAATAAAGCTTACAACCAGTTTGCTGAAGACAAGCAGACTAAGGACATGGATTACTGGAACCATGTCCTGTGGTCTGATGAGACCAAGATAAACTTGTTTGGTTCAGATTATGTCAAGCGTGTGTGGCGGCAACCAGGTGAGGAGTACAAAGACAAGTGTGTTTTGCCTACAGTCAAGCATGGTGGTGAGAGTGTCATGGTCTGGGGCTGCATGAGTGCTGCCGACACTGGGGAGCTACAGTTCATTGAGGGGACCATGAATGCCAACATGTACTGTGACATACTGAAGCAGAGCGTGATCCCCTCCTTTCGGAGACTGGGCAGCAGGGCAGTATTCCAACATGATAACGACCCCAAACACACCTCCAAGGCGACCACTGCCTTGCATTGTAGCAAAGTGTAATTTCTTCAGTGTTTTCACATGAAAAGATATAATAAAATATTTATAAAAATGTGAGGGGTGTACTTACTTTTGTAAGATACTGTGTATATATATATATATATATATATATATATATATATATGTAAATCATTATTATTTTATGTGTTTGCACTCAAAATGACCCCTGATTTTAATAGTAATGGAATTTTGTGACATCATTTTCTGACATCCTTGATCTTTAACCCAGTTTGATCTAAACCAGACTACTTTGGAATTATATCATTAAGGTAAATCCCTGAAAGGGTAGACTCTTGTACTATGATATTAAGTTACCGAGTATGATTTCACCCACTAGAGTTAACTTTATGCAGAACAACATCAAAAACCTAATAATAGCTGATCATTGCTTTTGATACTATATTCCTAAATTTTGTATAGTGTTTCATAGCATTTTATCAATGTAATATATTTACCATGGACAATACAAATTATTTTGGCTATAGCAACTGTAATATGATACCGAACATTTCTATTAAACACAAATAGGAAAATAAATACTTTTTAAAACTGATTCATTTATCTTCTTTATGCTACAGGAGCCAAAATCTGTATTTTCCTTGTAAATTTAGTAGCCACATATTTTATTACCCATCATGATTAGACATATAAGCATCTCACATAAGCTTATTAACAATATTCTAAACCAGGCTATGAGCAACAAAATGAAAAAAAAAAAAAAAGATCTGTATACAAGAAGCGATACTAACAGACAGATGTTATTTAAATACCGTGCAGTAGTTTCAGAGATGGATAGTTTCTACAGGCTTCAGAGATGGAAATCCAGCCCTGGGGAGAGTAGGACATGGTTAATATATGCAGAACTTTAACAATGCAGGAAGCAGGGTAAATAGTATAACAGGCCACAGGAGAGTAGTGATTAATTTTAGAAAGTGAAAGACTTTTCCAAAGAATCAATAAAGAGTATGGTATCCATGCTCACATTTGTGGGGCTGCAAGGAATCCATCAAGGTATCAGGAAACCTAATTTTGCACTTGTAGAGAATATGCTGGTCTTCATCCAGAAAAAGATGAGTGGTCACTCTCGATAGTCATCAAGGAGTTTCAGATGATCATTAGATGTTCTGAATTTGGATCTCAATTTCTAATGTGGTTGAAAGCTCAAGTCCAAAAAAAAAAATGAATGGAATGAGATAATAAGTAGTGCCAGTGATAAAGGAAGAAAAGGCAGATATTTATTGATCAAACAGTAAAATATACCATAAATGAATTTCATGGCATTGAAGTGACCACTTCATCAGGACAGGTGTAAGGACACTAAACAGAAACAAAAGGTAAAGATGTGGCATACTGTAACATTATAATATTGATACTATATCACAGCTTTACTTTTATTCTCATTGCTGCTCTAATTTTCTGCTTAACGTTATTAAACCTGTCATTGTGTCATTCTCATGCACAAATGCTTTAATGGTCTTTAGCCTTTGACCAATAAATACCTACCTTTTTTAAAAAGAGCATTCCAACGTTTCTTCTTTTATCATGGAGCCTCTGCTTACCAAGCCATCATTTTTTTGGGGGAGGGGCTAAACTTTTTCCTAACAGGAGAAATATTTAGACAGCATAAAGTACCTGGACCAGATGACATAGACCCACGGATCCTTAAAGATTTGAACTCTGTCATTTCAAAACCATGATTTCCAATTTTTTATTTAGTGGTCAGGTGCAAGACTTCATCCAATTAGAGCCCTGGAATGCACTGTGAAGCGTGCAGTGCATTGTGGGACGCTTGACGGGCGAACCTTTGCTCGGCCCAAACCATTCCCCCTACTCTAAATATGGACCTAAAGAAAGTAATTCAAAATAAAACATATAACGTAATAATTAAAAATATTAAATAAAAAATGCATTCATTACATTCCTAGTTTATAATCAATCATAATTAAATAAAAAACATAGACAGTGTATATCTACTATAGACAGTGGGGTTGCCTACGAATTCAAAATCTATAAAAAAATAAATAAATTAACAAATAGAAGTAATAAAATAGCACAAAAATATTAGAATACCCAGGTTAAAGCTAGCAGGAACCATGCCATTTATGGCAGCTAATGCAGCTGGAAACTAAAAGGCACTTAAACACTGAACTGTTACAGTAGTCACTTTGCCAGCAACATGTTTGAATGTAACATTCCCCTGGCCACAAATAGCAACTGTGACAGACCCAATTGGAACAGGGGCTTTTGGAGTGGACTACAGGGTAGCCTCTTGCCTACTGACTATGGGCCCTGGCAATTTAGGGAGCTACAAGCATTCAGGAAGATGTCCTGTTATATAATGCAAGGTGACATTACCACATTTAACAGTCAAGGAAGCCATGATGGTCTCTGCCAACTTGAAACTCAGTGAGAAGATAGATGTGAAAAGAAATCTGGTTAATGAGATTTGGACAGCCCTGGGTCTTCTTGAATACCTGTCCTGGAATGTCTGTGGGGTGGACTCCCTGACTAATCAAGGCTTTTTCAGGTGACTAGTTGTTAATAAGCTTACTGGTAATTAGATCACTGTTAACTGTTCCTTAGATGTGCTGATGATATTACTGTTTACAGTTTACATTGTTTAGGATAATGTGATCAATCTCTTACATGATTTTGTGTGGTATATATTCTGTGTCAGTTTACAATAAAGTCAGTTCCAGTTTGCACCTAAGCTAGTGCTGTATAGTTCTTGGGTGCAATATTCAGCTATAATACCTGGCTCCTGGAGGAAGCTGTGTCTTGGTGGAGGCACTCAGATTGGGTGCCAGGCAGTCTGTCACATCAACCATTGTAAATATGTGCACCATCATGACTGACATGTATTTCAGCTTTTGGGCACCTCCCCTGTTTCCAGTGAGAATTTTCTGGAAAAGGGGCAGGGCTGAGGGTTGGAGTGGCATAGGGTCTATGTATGAGCTCTGACCAATCCCCAACTAGGATTGGCAGGGGGCGGGCCTCCTATATATTCCCTCAGTCAGCCTCCTGGGGGAGTAGTTGCCGACTGGGTGAACTGAAGGATGGAGTGCTAGACTGGGGGGGTGTGGATCTGGCAGAGAAGCTCGGGAGCTGGGAGGGAGCCTCTCCTTACACGGTCATGTAGAGGTGTCCTGGAACAGGAGCTGAAGAGAAGTTGGTCCGCATGTCCGGGTAAATTCTTCAGGAAGGACTCAGGGCAGGAGTCAGTGAGTGAGGCACAGTGAAGATCTGGAAGAGGCACGCCAGGGAGAGCTGGGAGGGAGCCTTTCCTGACAAAGCCATGGAAAGTTGTCCTGGAACAGGAGCTGGGTGTAGAGCCAGAGGAGAGACTGTGGAGTTTGTGTCAAATCGATGCAGGATTTGCAAGTCGGGACCGCTGGGATCAGTAGTCCATCATCAAATACAGTATTTTCCTCAAGTAATATCCACGGCCACAAAAAGGGGTACTTCAGGTCCCTGGCCATTTCAGGATCATCAATTGAAACTACTAGGACTTATTGAGAGTGAGGCCTAGTGGGCTAATCAGTGGTGTATTTACGTTTTGTGCTGCCCTAGGCCTGACTAAACTCATGCACCCCTCCCCAATATAAATACGACCCACCCCTTCCCCTTCCGACTTAGGGGACGATTTGACAGACATCTGTGTGGGTTCATGCACAGATGTCTATTCAAATCACCAAAAGTAGTACAGGAACCTACTTTTGAGAATCGGTGTGGCACAGCATAGTCGAACTGTACCATTGCCAGCAATAGCTGCCGATTTGGCATGCAATTTGACATGCCAAATCGGCCCAATGTGATTGTGGGCTTAAAGTGGGTACCAAGTGCAGCCTCATCAGTGCCCATCAATGCAGCATCACCAGTGCCCATCAGTGTAGCTTCACCAGTGCCCACACAGGTGGTGAGGAGGAAGCATACCGCTACCTCCACTGCCTGTCAATTGCCTCTGAAAACAAATCTGTGTGGATTGCTTTTCAGAGGCGTGGCAGTCTTTTTTAATGAGAGCAGCAGAGTGGGGCATTAGTGTAATTGTTGAGGGAGGAAGTGATGTTTAAACTTCCTAACCAATTTTCCAGCCTCTAGTGTGCGTGTAATCTGATTTGCCACCTGTCCTGCACACCTTAACATACACACAGAAAAGTGCGTCTGTGTGGGCATCAGGGGGTGGAGTATGGACACAGCTGATGGGGCAGGCACAACAGAGATTGGATAGATCATAAGGAGGCGGGGCAAAATCATTGGCCTTTTCAGCAAACTGCGTTTATACCAAATAGAGACATGGAGACAAAAAAAAAAGAAAGAAAAAATAAATATCCGTCAGTCATAAATCCAGGATGGACAATAAAATCCAGACTGATCTATAATGAGAAATGACACTTCTCTTCATATGTTAGAAGGCAGCATGAACCATACAGGTAGCTATGAAAGGTGAACCAATATATACAAGCAGACACTAAGGTTTTAAATGCCATTTTTTACCAGAAGCACCAGCCTGCAGATGTTGAGCTGTAAATAGTCAGGCGGCATTCACACCTGAGCGTTTTCAGCTGATAAAACGCCATCAAAAACGCCAGAAAAATGCAACAAGCAAAATCCCATTCATTTAAATGGCCCCTGTTCACATCTGAGCATTTTGTCACCTGTAGTAAAACGCCTGAGGCTGCATTCACACCTGAGGGTATAGTTTTTAGGCAGAAAGTCACGCTATTTTTGCCACGATTTTGTACAGGTCAAAAGGTCACCAATGTAAAAGAATAAAAAAAAATGCCTGTAATCTGCCAAAAAAGAAGCTCCTGTACTTTTTTGAGCGACGGGCGTTTTGCTTTAGGTGACAGAACACTTATATGTGAACAGGGGCCATTGGAATTAATGGGATTTGTCTTGTTTTTAGAGCTGAGGCTGAGAACAGAAAAACGCCCAAAAAGGCCTTAATGTGAACAGAGCCTGAGCTCAAAATAGTACATGAACTTCCTTATAGGCAGATTACAGGCGTTTTTCTGCTTTTTACATTGGTGACCTTTTGACCTGTACAAAATTGTGGAAAAAAACGCAGCAAAAATCGTGGTAAAAACGCATGACGTTCTGCCTGAAAAAAATACACTCAGGTGTGAGTGCAGCCTTAACCCTTTAGGTAAGCAGCAGTGTACACGTGTTCATTAAGCCTGGGTTCACACTGATGCGATGCAGGAACCAGTGTGATTCCAGCGCCGGTTGCTGCATCGTATCTCTCCTGCAGGCAGTTCACACTGCCCTCTGCGAACCGCTGTGGGTGTCAATACATTGTTAATGACACCCCCAGTTTAGTTCACAGATCGCAGTGTGAACTGCTAACTCGCACAGAAATCAGATCGCATGTGTGTTTATGCGATCTGATTCTAGTGTGGGGAAAAACAAGTCCCTGCAATTTTTTCTGTGCGAATCTAATGCGAGTTCAGCCATACAACTGTATGGCTGAAGTCGCATCTCACAGACCTCGCATGTGATCAGCACAGCAGGTGTGGGTGCGAATCACATGCAATGTCTGTGATCGCACTGGTGTGAACCTGGGCTGAAGCAGAGAAGAAAAGCACAGTTCTCTCCTAGCAAGAACACAGAGGGTTAATTACTAGAGTGTCTTTATTACAGATAACAGGGAGATAGGAGAAACAAAGTGGGAAAGCTGGAGCACATATGTCACAGCATGAGGTTTGCAAGGAGACACAGTGAGGATCCATATTTACTCTTACCCCTCCAGCCAGGGCAAATATACAGATTGTACACAGTAGCTGAGTCCGGTGCTGAAGCCACAATCCAACAGCTCCATGTGCACCTGGGAATAGACTAGGGAGTGGGGGCTTTTGTGCGGGGGGGCGGCTTTCTCGCCGACCCCCCCCCCCCAAAGTGCCACCCTAGGCCTGGGCCTTGTTGAAAGGGAGAAAGAAAGGGAGAGGCATCAGCCCCGAGAGCGGATGTCTAAGAAAGAAAGAAAGAAAGATTATTAAGTCAGAATCTCAGGTCTGTCCAAGGATTGTAAATGATTTAGATGTCAGGCTAGGAGCAGATAACAGGTAATAGTTCAGGTGTGCTGATTATGCAAACACTTCAAGAACAAGAGCACATACCATGAGCAGCTCTAAGCAGAGCAGGTCGGCTGAGACTTGTAGTTCAACTCTGCAGATGAAAGTAGATGTTGGCTGGACCTTGTAGTTCACAGCTGCAGATAAAGGTGGATGTTAGCTGGTGCTTGTAGTTCACCGCTGCAGATGGATGTTGGCTGGTGCTTGTAGTTCACCGCTGCAGAAAGATGTTGGCTGGTGCTTGTAGTTCACTGCTGCAGATGAAGGTACTACAGTAGAATCAGGCAAAGCGTAGTCTAGGCAAGCTGGGTCATACACAGATAGATCAGAGTCCAAACTGTACCGAATCATAAGCGAGCAAGCAGGGTCAAACGAGCCGGGTCATACACGACATACACAGAGCAGATATCAGCTGATTCAAACAGTGGCACACAAAGGTAACTCTATCATGAGTACTGATTGGATGATAATAAAGGTGAGCTGGCCAATCACTGTTGTTTCCCAGGCAAAGGCTGTGTCAGGTGAGTTGTGCTGGGTCCTAAATAGATCCTAGTACTGACAGTGCCCCCCTTTCTCAAGGGGTTGCTCCTGCATCCCCAGGCTTACTTGGATAACGAAGATGGAACTTCTTCTTAAGTCGGTCAGCATGAAGAGCACGAGCTGGGACCCAGGATCGATCCTCTGGGCCAAAACCTTTCCAATGAACGAGATATTGTAAGGAATTGCGTACACGTCTGGAATCAAGAATAAATGCCACTTCATATTCCTGACTATCCAAAACATCCACAGGTTCTGGTTCATTTACTTGGAGGCTGGAATGAACAGGTTTCAACAATGAAACATGAAAGACATTTGGAATGCGCATGGATGGGGGAAGTTTTAATCTATAGGACACAGGATTTTTTTTTAAATTTCTTTATTTATATTTCAAAAAGGGATACATACAATACATTGTTTATACATTTTCCATTACATTTCTATTCATAATATATTCCTCGTCCCATTCCATTAATTAAATCCTCTCACCTCTAAACTTAAACATCAATGGGTTCCCTTCCCTTATGTCCTTCACATGTCTCTCCGTAGAGGGAGAGACACATAAAGTCACTTTCCTCTATTAAATGTCTTTGATTCTCACTGCCTTACTTTGTTCTCCCTTACATTTTTTTTTTCAATTCCCCCCCTACCTCCCTCCCAAAGTAAACCTAAAATAAAAATAAAAAAAAAAAAAATATTAAATAAATAAATACATTTCTCCCTCCCTTCCCCACTCCATCCCCCCCCCCTGTTCAGTGAACCTCCTAAGTTTGTCTAAACCCCGGATGTGCTGCAGGTTTTGATGCATGTACCTGCTGCAATACCTGCAAACGAAGAGCCAGGGGCACAAAAAGCATACCAGAGGGAGTGGAGGGAGGGGCTTCAGCCTGTGCAGGTAACAAGGCCTCAGAGATGTCAGTCTGGGTGAAAGTCAAAATCCTATCCTCAGAGATAATGGGTTGTGGAGGAAGCGGAGGTGGAGACTATGATAAAAAGCTGCGAGACAAGGCGTCAGCCTTAATGTTTTTTGGCCCTGGTAAATAAGAAATTGTAAAGTCAAATCTGGAGAAGAACAATGACCACCTGGCTTGACGGGAGTTCAGTCTTTCAGCAGAATGGATGTATTCAAGGTTTTTGTGGTCAGTCAGAACTATGAATGGATATCGAGCTCCCTCCAGCCAATGTCTCCATTCCTCCAAAGCTAGCTTTATGGCTAACAGTTCTCTGTTGCCGATATCATAATTGCGCTGTGCTGAGGAATATTTATGGGACAGGAAGGCACAGGGGTGGATGGCAGCATTTACAGGATCTTTTTGTGACAGAAGCACCCCCACCACTACTTCAGATGCATCTACCTCCACAATAAAAGACAGCTCAGGAACAGGATGGCGTAGAATTGGTGCAGAGGTAAAGGCTGAATGAAGGCCGCCTGGGCTTCAGTAGTCCATTTAAACTTAGTCTGAGTCTTCCTGGTGAGAGAGGTGATAGGATGTGCAATGGTGGCAAAGTTCTTAATGAATTTCCGATAGAAATTTGCAAAGCCCAGGAAGCGCTGAACTGCTTTCAGGTTTGAAGGTGGTGCCCAGTCTAAAATTGCTTGAATCTTGGCTGGATCCATGGTTAGGCCTGTGTCAGAGATTAGGTAGCCCAGGAAAGGTACTTGATTGACATGAAATAAACATTTTTCGAGCTTAACAAAAAGGGAATGAGCCTTTAATTGGGCCAATACTGAGCAGACGTGCCTCTGATGTGTTTCAAGATTGGCAGAGTATATCAAACTATCATCTAAGTATACAAGCATGAAGCGACCCAACAGGTCATGGAAAATGTCATTCATAAAGTTTTGAAAGACAGCTGGTGCATTCCTGAGACAGAAAGGCATGACAAGACATTCGTAATGGCCATCCTTGGTGTTAAAGGCGGTCTTCCATTCATCTCCTGCACAGATACGCACTAGATTATAGGCTCCCCTTAAGTCTAGTTTGGAGGAAGAGGGTACCGATTGGGAACAGTTATTTTATTTAGACCTCTGTAGTCAACACAAAGCCTTAGTCCCCCCATCCTTCTTCGGGACAAAGAAGCAACCTGCGCCTGCGGGAGAAGTGGAGGGACGGATGAAACCCTTAGCTAGGTAGCTAGATAGGCAGCTAGATAGGCTGGGACAGTGTCAGTTTTATTCTTTGCTAAACCTCCTGCACAGTATACACCTGAAGCTACCCCTTATTGCTTGTGGTGTTGTTCTGTTGTGTAACACAGACAGGCATCTGCAAGCAGTTACAGTGGGTGTAGGTGCCTCCTGCACAGTATACGCTACCCCTTATTGCTCGTGGTGTTCTGTTGTGTAACACAGACAGGCACCTACAAGCAGTTACAGTGGGTGTAGTGTGCCTCCTGCACAGTATACACCTGAAGCTACCCCGTATTGCTGTTTTTTTCTTTTGTGTAACACTAACAGGCATCTGCAAGCAGTTACAGTGGGTGTAGGTGCCTCCTGCACAGTATACACTACCCCTTATTGCTCATGGTGTTGTTCTGTTGTGTAACACAGACAGGCATCTGCAACCAGTTACAGTGGGTGTAGGTGCCTCCTGCACAGTATACACCTGAAGCAACCCCGTATTGCTGGTGTTTTTCTTTTGTGTAACACTAACAGGCATCTGCAAGTAGTTACAGTGGGTGTAGGTGCCTCCTGCACAGTATACGCTACCCCTTATTGCTCGTCATGTTGTTCTGTTGTGTAACACAGACAGGCATCTGCAACCAGTTACAATGGGTGTAGGTGCCTCCTGCACAGTATACGCTACCCCTTATTGCTTGTGGTGTTTTTCTGTTGTGTAACACAGACATGCATCTGCAAGCAGTTACAGTGGGTGTAGGTGCCTCCTGCACAGTATACGCTACCCCTTATTGCTCGTGGTGTTGTTCTGTTGTGTAACACAGACAGGCACCTGCAAGCAGTTACAGTGGGTGTAGTGTGCCTCCTGAACAGTATACACCTGAAGCTACCCCGTATTGCTGTTTTTTTCTTTTGTGTAACACTAACAGGCATCTGCAAGCAGTTACAGTGGGTGTAGGTGCCTCCTGCACAGTATACGCTACCCCCTATTGCTCGTGGTGTTGTTCTGTTGTGTAACACAGACAGGCATCTGCAAGTAGTTACAGTGGGTGTAGGTGCCTCCTGCACAGTATACGCTACCCCTTATTGCTCGTGGTGTTGTTCTGTTGTGTAACACAGACAGGCATCTTCAAGCAGTTACAGTGGGTGTAGTGTGCCTCCTGCACAGTATACACCTGAAGCTACCCCGTATTGCTGGTGTTTTTCTTTTGTGTAACACTAACAGGCATCTGCAAGCAGTTACAGTGGGTGTAGGTGCCTCCTGCACAGTATACGCTACCCATTATTGCTCGTGGTGTTGTTCTGTTGTGTAACACAGACAGGCATCTGCAAGTAGTTATAGTGGGTGTAGGTGCCTCCTGCACAGTATACACCTGAAGCTACCCCTTATTGCTCGTGGTGTTGTTCTGTTGTGTAACACAGACAGGCACCTGCAAGCAGTTACAGTGGGTGTAGTGTGCCTCCTGCACAGTATACACCTGAAGCTACCCCGTATTGCTGGTGTTTTTCTTTTGTGTAACACTAACAGGCATCTGCAAGCAGTTACAGTGGGTGTAGGTGCCTCAAGCACAGTATACACTACCCCTTATTGCTTGTGGTGTTGTTCTGTTGTGTAACACAGACAGGCATCTTCAACCAGTTACAGTCGGTGTAGGTGTCTCCTGCACAGTATACGCTACCCCTTATTGCTTGTGGTGTTGTTCTGTTGTGTAACACAGACAGGCATCTGCAAGCAGTTACAGTGGGTGTAGGTGCCTCCTGCACAGAATACGCTACCCGTTATTGCTCGTGGTGTTGTTCTGTTGTGTAACACAGACAGGCATCTGCAAGCAGTTACAGTGGGTGTAGGTGCCTCCTGCACAGTATACGCTACCCCTTATTGCTCATGGTGTTGTTCTGTTGTGTAACACAGACAGGCATCTGCAAGAAGTTACAGTGGGTGTAGGTGCCTCCTGCACAGTATACACCTGAAGCTACCCCTTATTGCTGGTTTTCCCATCTCCCTGCAGCCCATTAGAATGTCTGGAAGGCCAACAAGGAGAGGCAGACAGTCACAAGCCAATAAAGAGGGCAAGCAGGCATTGTCATCAGCACGTGGCCATGGGACACGCTTGTCCTTATTTTCGGCAGCTAGACGTGTTGAGCCGCATCATGCCATAGACTTGGTAGAGTGGATAACCAAGCCCTCCTCATCCTCCTCATCCTCTCTCACCCAGGCTCAGGGTACTGGCAAAGCAGCTGCCAATGCATCCTCTTCCCTCGTATCAATGTCATCATCAGTCACTCCTTCCCTAGACCCACCATGTCCTCCTGAGGAGTCCCCCGAACTGTTTGAACACAGTGTTGGGTACATGCTCCAGGAGGATGCCCAGCATTTTGAAGGGTCTGATGATGATACCCAGCTAGAGGAAGGCAGTAGCGTGAGCGCAGAGAGAGGGGATGCTCAAGAAGGACAGCAATCTGGCAGTCATGTTCCAGCAGCTGCAGCATACTGCCAGGTTTGCTCCAGTGATCAAGAGGGAGGGGATGATGAGGTCACTCACTCCACGTGGGTGCCTGATAGGAGAGAGGAGGAGGAGGAGGATGAGGAGGAGGCACATCTCCAATGAGGCAGGATGCCCTCCGGGGGCCAGCGTAAGGGCAGCACACCGAATGAACCACACCGCAGAGCTCCACCTGTGCAGGGCCCTGCCTCTGCGCATTATTCCAAAAGTTCTTTGGTGTGGGCCTTTTTTGAGTCGAGTGCATCAGATCGCACCGCTGCTATTTGCAACATATGTCTCAAGCGTATCTCATGTGGCCAAAACATCAGCCGCTTGGGCACCACATGCTTGACCAGACATATGTTGACTGCCATGCAGCTCGTTGGCAAGCGTACCTTAAAGACCCACACCAAAGAACAAAGCGGACCTCTCCTTGCTCCTCATCAGCTGGGATCTCCAACCCCACTATACCTTCAGTCCTCTCTGAAACCTGCACTGAGAGGAATGAAGGTGTAGAATTAGGTGTGTCACAGCCAAGTACTTGCGGGGCACTCTGCAAGCAGTACACCAACGTCTGATTGTAGCAGGAAAATTTCCCTGCACCAGCTGCTGGACCGTCTAAAGAAGTTCACTCCCAGCCATCCACATGCCCAGCGATTGAATGCTAGCTTGGCTAAATTGCTAGCACTTCAACTGCTGCCTTTTCAGTTGGTAGACTCGGCCCCCTTCCGTGAGTTTGTGCAATGTGCGGTTCCTCAGTGGCAGGTTCCCAAACGCCACTTTTTCTCACGGAAGGCGATTCCGGCTCTCTACCGGCATGTGGAAGGCAATGTCCGTGCCTCGCTGGACAGGGCGGTCAGCGGTAAGGTGCATATTACCGCTGACTCATGGTCCAGCAGGCATAAACATGGACGTTACCTATCTTTCACGGCCCATTGGGTCACTCTTTTGGCAGCTGGGAAGGATGCAGGACAAGGTGCAGTAGTGTTGGAGGTTGTTCCGCCGCCACGCCTCCAAAATGCTACTACTGGTTGTAACACACCTCTCTCCTCCACCCCCTCCTCTTCTTCTTCCTCCATGGCCTCTTCCTGTGCTTTGTCCTCTGAACCAGCGGTGCTCCGTAGGCGTTCAAGGGGCTACGCAAGTACGCAGGCAAAAAGATGCCATGCCGTGCTTGCGCTGGTGTGTTTAGGGGACAGGAGCCACACTGGGGCAGAGGTTCTGTCAGCTCTGCAGGGGCAGGCCGAGAGGTGGTTGATGCCAAGCCAGCTTAAGCCAGGAATGGTGGTTCGCGACAATGGCACCAACCTCCTCTCCGCCCTCTGACAGGGACAACTGACCCATGTGCCCTGTGTGGCTCACGTCCTTAACCTGTTGGTGCAGCGGTTCTTGGGCAGGTACCGGGGCTTACAGGATGTCCTGAGGCAGGCCAGGAAAGTCTGTGTGCATTTCCGCCGATCATATAATGCCAGTGCTCGGCTGGCTGAGCTGCAAAAGGAGTTGAATCTGCCCAAGAACCGCCATATATGTGACATGCCCACCAGGTGGAACTCAACGTTGGCCATGCTGCAGTAACTGCACATGCAGCAGAGGGCCATCAATGAGTACCTGTGCGACTACGGCACCAGGACAGGGTCAGGGGAGCTCGGGTTTTTTTCACCACGCCAGTGGGGCATGATCAGGGATGCATGCACTGTCCTGGCACCATTTGAGGAGGCCACGAGGATGGTGAGCAGTGACAGTGCATGCATCAGTGACACTGTACCTCTTGTCCACCTGTTGGAGCATACGCTGCGTGGAATAATGGACAGGGCACTTGAGGCAGAACAGAGGCAGGAAGAGGAGGACTTCCTTGCCTCTCAAGGCCCCCTTTACCCAGACAGTGATCCTTCTGTCCCACTCATCACACAGGAGGAGGAGGAGGAGGAGAAGGAGGAGGATTTTGTCAGCATGGAGGTGGAGCCTGGCACTCAGCATCAGCAGCAGCAGTCTTTTAGGGATGATTTACAGGCCCAAGAAACCTGTGGACTTGTACGTGGCTGGGAGGAGGTGGCTGCGGATTGTGTCATCCTTAGTGACCCAGAGGACTCCGGACCGAATGCCTCAGCTAACCCTTTGCTGCATGGCCTCCCTGATCCTGCAAAGCCTGCGGAAGGATCCTCGTATTCTTCGGATCAAGGAGAGGGACCATTACTGGCTGGCCACTCACCTTGATCCACGGTACAAAGGTAAGGTTGCGGACCTTATCTTGCCGTCGCAGAGGGAGTAGAGGATGAAACATCTTCGGGAGGCCTTGCAGAAAGGTCTGTGCAACGCGTTCCCAGAGACTGGGAGGTTACAAATTCCTTGTCCTGGACAATGTGTTGCTGAGGCTTCGGTCAGTCAAAGAAGGAGCGGTGGAGAAAGTGACCGTCTGACCAATGCGTTCAGACAATTTTTTTGTCCGCAGCCCCAAGGTATGATCGGTTCCAGCAACCATCGCCAGCGTCTGATATACATGGTGCAGGAATACCTAGGGGCAAGGTCAGACTTGGACACCTTTCCCACCGAAAATCCTCTGGCTTTCTGGGTCTTGAGGATGGATCACTGGCCAGAGCTTGCACAGTATGCAATTGAGCTACTGGCCTGTCCTGCATCCAGCGTTCTTTCGGAACGCACATTCAGTGCTGCTGGAGGCTTTGTAACCGATCACAAGGTGCGCCTGTCCACCGACTCGGTTGATCGACTGACCTTCATAAAGATGAATCAGTCTTGGATCACCACCAGCTACCAAGCACCTGAAGCTGATGTAACCGAATCATTTTTTTTTTAAATGTCACATCCCTTCAAGACTGCCTATGCTGATGCTGAGTGACTGTCCTGTTATGTTGACTGACTATCCTCTTCCTCCTCAATGACCCTGCCTATAGCTTGGAAGAACATTTGTGGTTCTGGGTGCCACCACCAGTGGCTAAGGCCCAATTTTTCAGCCCCTGTTTAACAGGGGCGTGTAATTACAATTTTTGATGCAATGCTTTGCAGCAGGGCTCATTCCTGCACTCCAACTTGAGTATCTGGGAGAGGTTGCAGTGTCGTGGCACCAGCACCAGTGACTAAGGCCCAATTTTTCAGCCCCTGTTCAACAGGGGCATGTAATAACAATTCTTGATCTAATATTTCACAGATGGGCCCATTATTGCGCCCACCAAGAGTAACTGTGAGGACTTACAGTCTTGTGGCACTAGCAACACCGCCACCACCAAAGGCCCAATTTTTCAGCCCCTGTCCTGAAAGTCCTTATAACAAAGCGGAATCTGTTCCATTCCCACTTGACAGGTAGCAAGTCGAACAGGGTGCTGGATGCAATTTTGTTTACACTGATTGGACCAAGCCAGAATATTTCCTATTCGCCAGTCAATTATGGGATTGTGCTTCTGAAGCCAAGGAAGGCCTAGGATCAAAGGAGTGGATGAAGAATCAATGTCAAGACATGAAATCTTCTCCCAATGCAAGGCCCCCAATTGTAACTGGAAAGGGTTGGTGGATTGAAGCACTCGATTTTGTGAGAGAGGCCGATTATCTACAGAAATCAGGCAGACTGGGCAATGTAGCGCATGAGTTTCCAGGGACAAAGTGGTAATCAGAGTCTTATCAATAACATTTTCAGCGGCTCCAGATTCTACCAAGGCCAGCAGTTCATGAGTCCCTGTCCCAAAGTGAATAATAGCAGGTAAAAGTATACGATTGTCCCCATGGGGAGATGAAAGCAGACCTAAGGTGACCTCCCCACAATCACCTAGGTCCTGGAGTTTCCCAGACGTGTAGGGCACGAACGGAGCATGTGACCACTGAGGACACAATATAAGCAGAGTTCCACGTTACGCCGGCGTGTATGTTCCTGGGCAGATAACCGGGTGGAGCCTAACTGCATAGGTTCTTCTACAGAACTGGCACTGGATGTGGAATAGTCAGGTGGCAAGGAAGGTATATAGTTTGCCACAGCCGTAGTTTGTTCTCGCCTCCTCTCTCGCTGGCGGCGGTCAATTCTAATGGCTAGACACATGGCCTCCTCCAGTGAGGCTGGATAGGAGAAGTTGACCAGAGCATCCTTAATTGCATCTGAAAGGCCTATTCTAAACTGGCTGCGGAGAGCTGCATCATTCCAGCCAGATTCCGGGGCCCACCGGCGAAACTCTGAGCAATACATTTTAGCTGTGGTAGTTCCTTGCTTTAAGTTACGCAGGGTTGATTCTGCAGTAGCAGCACGATCTGGATCATCATACAGCAACCCGAGGGCTTCAAAGAAGGCATCTGCTGTTAACAGGACTGGATGGTTTGGTTCCAGGTTAAAGGCCCAAGACAGACAAGGATGGCCTTAACTTGAAATATAATTTGCAGCTGTTTTTAAAGTTGCAAAACCCTTTACGGTCACCAGAAAAAAAGTCAGGCAAAGGAATTTTTGGTTCGGATAGAGTTTCTGTAGCGGTGGTAGTAGGAGATTGCACCTTGGTGAGCTCTGTGGCCATTTCCTGAACTTGATGGGATAAACGGCAAAGTTCCTGTGCAAACATCTGAGCCTGCTCAGGATCCATGATAGGTTTCCCTTTTTATGTCTGGCTCGTGATAATGTCAGGCTAGGAGCAGATAATAGGTAACAGTTCAGGTGTGCTGATTATGCAAACAGTTCAAGAAAAAGAGCACATACCATGAGCAGGTCTAAGCAGAGCAGGTCAGCTGGGACTTGTAGTTCACCACTGCAGATGAAGGTAGATGTTGGCTGGACCTTGTAGTTCACCGCTGCAGATAAAGGTGGATGTTAGCTGGTGCTTAAAGGCGGTCTCCTGTAATCGAGTGCTTATTGCACACTTGTGGGCAAACACACAAGCCTGCAACCATTGGCCCTTTGTGAAGGACATGTTTAAAGCTGTCTCCCAAAACGTTTTATGTTTGTCAGGCTCCTGAAGATCAGAGGCTTGCAACCAGGTATAGGTTAAAGAAATGTTTTTTGTGGAGGTGTTGGCCGTGATTAAACAGTTTCGAACAGCGTCAAGGGCCTTGTGAAATGTTTATGTCTCTGTGGGTTTGTGACATAATTATGTATCTGACGATACTCCCAATGGTTTAGGTATGTCAAGCCCCTATCTGTTCACAGTTCAGAAGCAGATTTAAACTAAAGCCCCATACACACGGTCGGACTTTTGGCCAACAAACTTCATTTTGAGCAAGTTGGACCAACCATCCGACCGTGTGTACGCTCCATCGGACAAACTTTTTTTGTTTGGTTATGGATTTCATCGGACAAAAGTTGGGTCTGCAAACGGACAAACTTTTGCCCAACAAAAGTCCAATTGAGCAAAGTCCGACCGTGTGTACAGGAAACCATCGGACTTTTGTCCGATGGACTAAACAACTAATGTTAAAATCAACCAACAATAGCAGAGGTTGACCAAAGGGTGGGGGTAAAGAGCAGAAAAGTGCAGAAAAACCACGTGATGTTGCAAAAAGTTTTGGGAAAGTTTGCAGAAAAGTCTGAGCGTGTGTATGCTATGGGTGTGCCCGACCAACTCCGTTCGGACAAAAAACCACGGAAAAGTCAGATGGAAGTCCGACCGTGTGTACGAGGCTTTACTATCACTGAAACAATGAGTGGCCAGCAGCGGATTGTTCCCTTTGAGATATAGTTGGGAAGATCTTTTCATCCCCGGTGTAAAGTCTGGGTTACCGGTCAGCGGCGTCAGAGGGCCTATCGGTGTGGTTAAGTCTGATGTTCGTGTCACTGATTGTAAGCATTTAAGTGTCGCCCCTATGATGGGGCGTTGTTTCAACTTGCTAGGGCATGATTCCCATGGTATCCACGGTAAATATGACACGGGGATGGGCCGGCCCCACATTGTTTTTCAATGACACCCAGTCCTTGTTATCTGCGTGGCACATTCAATCTATGATTCTTGTGAGATGTGTGGCTAGCTAATAGTTTTTGAAGTTGGGGAAATCCCATGCCACCCATTTGTTTATCTCTGGTGAGTAGTTGTAGGCTTACTCTTGGTTTCTTAGATGTCCAAAGGAATCTTCTGAGTATGGCATTAAGTGATCGGAAGAAAGTTGCCGGTAGCCTAATAGGAATGGTTTGGAAGAAGTACAGGATTCTGGGTAAAATGGACATTTTGATGATCGCTGCTCTACCAAACCATGAGAAGTGTTTTAGGGACCATCTCTCTAGATCCTTAATTATGGCGTTTAACAGGGGTTGGAAATTTTGTTTGTAAAGTGATTCTAGCTTTGGCGTCAACTGAATTCCCAAGTTCTTAAGGGCAACCGATTCCCATTTAAACAAGTTTAATTAGTTTGTGTATTATGTCTCGTGGTTTCAGAGAGTGTCAGATTTAATGCCTCAGATTTCTGATAGTTAATCTTGAAATTTGAAACATAACTAAACAAGTTATATACAGTATATACAACTAATATGTTGCATTAATTAGGCATGGTGATGTGCGGTTGAGTTATGAAGAAATAAAAGATCATCAGCATATGCAGCACATTTATAGGTCCTGTCTCCTACATGAAAGCCATGGGTGGATGTAAAGTATAGCAATTAGTTGACAGAACTATAGTTACAAAAGTCACAGTGAATAAAGGATGGCACCAAGCTTGTTTACTTGAGCTTGAATTTTAAGTCATTAGTGAGCAAGAAATTGTACAAGTTACAAAGATAAATGTGGAGTAAGTTCAATCGATCATCTATGCATTGATATTCCACCAAAGCAGCAAAAAATATTACAGATGGTAGCAAGGCATAATTTTTAACCCTTTCATGATCAAAGATTATTAAAAGCTAGATGTCCAGTCCAAATTTAGCAGCATCATCATGCATCAGATAGAAAAGGAGGTAAGGGCGCTTTGGTGGAGGTGGATGGCTGGTCAGGGGTGGTGATGGTTGGATGGCACTTTAGGCAGCACTTGAGGAGAAGCAACTCTGAAGACATATAACAGAAAGAAAGGCTCCTCAAAGTGCAATATTAAAAGATTTAATCATGTGCACAAGGGGTTAAAAGCACTTACAGGATTGTGGATTGTTAAAAGCATGTATGCATGTTCTCTCAGTTTTCTTCTGGGTACTCCAGTTTCCTCCCAACTCCAAAGCCATGTTGGCAGGTTAATTGGCTCTTGACTAATTACTAATGTCAGAGGTGAAGTAAAACAATTGCCACCACATCCCCAAAAATTGTATTTCTGTTCAATCTTTTCCCAAGACTCCCAAGGGAAAAAAAGTAAATGGAAATAAATAGGACTTTTGTGGTGGATGATGTCAAAGAAATAGAGTTACATATACAGTATATATATATATATATATATATACACAGTATATATACTGTATATATATATATATATATATATATATATATATTTATATATGTGTGTGTGTGTGTGTGTGTGTGTGTGTGTGTGTATATGTGTATATAATATACATAGTACAAAGACAGAATACAATACACAAATGCTAGGACACAACCCTAGTGAACCACACCCGAGCTGTAAACATTATTACATGTTAAATCGACCACACCTAGCACAGGAATATTAGAAACTTTATATACCCTATTTCTGTAGCTTGGGTGATAGCAAGTCTTGATCCAAAAAAGATGTCCTGTGGGTGGGTTTAGGCGTCCCATTGCATTTTGCCTGAAGGCTTCTTCAGGGGAAGGGTGTTCTATAACAGAAACTGAAAAAAAAAAAAACATCATATAGGAGAACATACAGTATGAGATGTGGCAACTTAATTCCTTGATTGAACTGTAAAAAAAATGTTTGCTTTCCTATACAATTGCCACTTTTGTCTTTTTCAAAGTAGTCCCCTTGTTAGGGATGAGCTTCGTTTTCGAGTCGAACCCATGTTCGACTCGAACATCGGCTGTTCGATTGTTCGATTAAGATCGAACATTATGGGCCGTTCGAGTGGCGCGTCACGGCCCATAATTCACTGCGGCATCACATCGCAGTGCATTGCTGGCTAATGATTGGCCAAGCATACACTATGACCCGCATACTTTGGCCAATCACAGCGCGGTAATAACGGAGAGCCGTAATTGGCCAAAGCCAGGGTGGCTGTGGCCAATCATGGCTCAGAGGAGTAGGAATACGCCCCACACTATATAAGGCCGCCTGGAAGTCTGCCTTGTGTAGTGTGTTGGCGTTTGTGAAAGAGAGAGAGAGAGTTACAGAGAGAGAGAGACAGTGTCATTTATATTGAGTTAGATAGAGCAGGCAGGCGAGTCAGTTAGCTGCTGTTACAGTGTGTAGAGGATATATATGCATCCTATGTGTTGTATATATATTTATACACTGTATTCAATTTAGATAGATCCGTTACTGCTGTTCTCTATACTGTGACAGGCAGGCAGGTGATTGTGCTAGCTGCAGCAGAGTTTCACTTAGTGTACTGTGTGCTTTGCATAGCGTTCACCCAAAGCTTACCTGAATACAGTTACTGGTGTTCTCATAATAAAACCACAGGCAGAGTGCTGCATTAATGTCATGTAGTGTACTGCAGTACTTCTGTCCTTTGCAGAGCGTTCACTTAAAGGAACCTGAATAAAATTTGTGGTGTTCTCGTATTAAAACCACAGGCAGAGAGCTACTAGTATTTTCAGTTAGTGTCCTCTGCACAGTGATCACCTAAATCTAACTGAAACCCTTTGCTTCTTTTCTCATACTAATACCACAGCAGGCAGTGGAGTCTGATATATATATATATATATATATATATATATATATATATATATATATATAATGCAGCTATCTCTATATATATAGAAATATATATAGATATATATATATATATATATATATACATCCCAACCTTTGTGCAGCTACATCTCACCGCAGGCCATTAGTATGTCTGGAAGGCAAACAAAGAGAGGCAGACAGTCACAAGGCAATAAAGGAGGGCAAGCAGGCTCTGTGTCTAGAGGCAACAGTGCTAGTCGTGGACACGTGCATCCCCATTAGCATGTGGCCGTGGGACACGCTTGTCCTTCTTTTTGGCAGCTGGCCATGTTGAGCCGCAACATGCCCATGATTTGGTAGAGTGGATGACCAAGCCGTCCTCATCCTTCTCATCCTCTCTCACCCAGGCTCAGGGTACTTTGTCTGGCAAATCAGCAGCCAAATCGGCCTCTTCCCTCGGCTCAATGGCATCAGTCACTCCTTCCCTAGCCCCACCATGTCCTCCTGAGGAGTCCCCCGAACTGTTTGACCACAGTGTTGGGTACATGCTCTAGGAGGATGCCCAGCATTTTGAAGGGTCCGATGATGGAACCCAGCTAGAGGAAGGCAGTAACGTGAGCCCAGAGAGAGGGGGTAGTAACGTGAGCCCAGAGAGAGGGGGTGCCCAACAAGCTATCTGGCAGTCATGTTCCCCCAGCTGCAGCATACTTCCAGATTTGCTCCAGTGATGAGGAGGGAGGGGATGATGAGGTCACTGACACCACATGGGTGCCTGATAGGAGAGAGGAGGAGGAGGCACATCTCCAACGAGGCAGGATGCCCTCCAGGGGCCAGCTTAAGGGCAGCACACCGACTGCATCACACCACAGAGCTCCGCATGTGCGTTATTCCAAAAGTTCTTTGGTGTGGGCCTTTTTTCAGACGTGTGCAGCAGATCGCACAAATTGCCATTTGCAACATATATCTGAAGCGTATCTCACGTGGCCAAAACATCAGCCGCTTGTGCACCACATGCTTGACCAGACATATGTCGACCTGCCATGCAGTCCGTTGGCAGGCGTACCTAAAAGACCCACACCAAAGAACAAATCAGACCTCTCCTTGCTCCTCATCAGCTGGGATCTCCAACCCCACTATACCTTCAGTCCTCTGTGAAACCTGCACTGAGAGGAATGAAAGTGTAGAATTAGGTGTGTCACAGTCACAGCCAAGAATGCTAGCTTGGCTAAATTGCTAGCACTTCAACTGCTGCCTTTTCAGTTGGTAGACTCTGCCCCCTTCTGTGAATTTGTTGAATGTGCGGTTCCTCAGTGGCAGGTTCCCAAACGCCACTTTTTCTCACGGAAGGCGATTCCGGCTCTCTACCGGCATGTGGAAGGCAATGTCCATGCCTCGCTGGACAGGGCGGTCAGCGGGAAGGTGCATATTACCACTGACTTATGGTCCAGCAGGCATGGACAGGGACGGTAACTATCTTTCACGGCGCATTGGGTGACTCTGCTGGCAGCTGGGAAGGATGCAGGACAAGGTGCAGTAGTGTTCGAGGTTGTACCGCCACCCCGCCTCCAAAATGTTACTACTGGTGATTCTGACACACCTCTCTCCTCCACCCCCTCCTCTTCTTCTTCCTCCATGGCCTCTACCTGTGCTTTGTCCTCGGAACCAGCGGTGCTCCGTAGGCGTTCAAGGGGCTACGCAAGTATTCAGGCAAAAAGATGCCATGCGGTGCTTGAGCTGGTGTGCTTGGGGGACAGGAGCCACACTGGGGCAGAGATTCTGTCAGCTCTGCAGTGGCAGGCACAGAGGTGGTTGACGCCATGCCAGCTTAAGCCAGGAAAGGTGCCCTGTTTGGCTCACATCCTTAACTTGGTGGTGCAGTGGTTCTTGGGCAAGTACCCGGGCTTACAGGAGGTCCTGAAGCAGGCCAGGAAACTCTGTGGGCATTTCCGCCGGTCATATAATGCCAGTGCTCGGCTGGCTGACCTGCAAAAGAATTACAACCTGCCCAAGAACCGCCTAATCTGTGACATGCCCGCCAGGTGGAACTCTACGTTGGCCATGCTGCAGCGGCTGCATATGCAGCAGAGGGCCATCAATGAGTATCTGTTGCAATATGGCACCAGGACAGTGTCAGGGGAGCTTGGATTTTTTTCCCCACGCCAGTGGGCCATAATCAGGGATGCATGCACTGTCCTGACACCATTTGAGGAGGCCACGAGGATGGTGAGCAGTGACAGTGCATGCATCAGTGACGCTGTCCCTCTTGTCCACCTGTTGGAGCACACGCTGCGTGGAATAATGGACAGGGCACTTGAGGCAGAACAGAAGCAGGAAGAGGAGGACTTCCTTACCTCTCAAGGCCCCCTTTATCCAGACAGTGTTCCTGCTGGCCCGGCTATCACACCGGAAGAGGAGGAGGAGGAGGAGGAGGATTATTGTGTCAGCATGGAGGTGGAGCCTAGCACTCAGCATCAGCAGCAGTCTTCAAGGGATCAATTACAGTCCCAAGACACCCATGGACTTGTACGTGGCTGGGAGGGGGTGGCTGCGGATCATGTCGTCCTCAGTGACCCAGACGACTCTGCACCGAATGCCTCAGCAAACCTACGCTGCATGGCCTCCCTGATCCTGCAAAGCCTGCGCAAGGATCCTCGTATTCGTGCGATCAAGGTGAGGGATCATTACTGGCTGGCAACCCTCCTTGATCCACGTTACAAGGGTAAGGTTGCGTACCTTATCTTGCCGTCACAGAGGGAGCAGAGGATGAAGCATCTTCGGGAGGCCTTGCAGAAAGGTCTGTGCAACGCGTTCCCAGAGACTGGGAGGTTACAAATTCCTGGTCCTGGACAACGTGTTGCTGAGGCTCCGGTCAGTCAAAGAAGGAGCGGTGGAGAAGGTGGCCGTCTGACCGATGCGTTCAGACAATTTTTTAGTACGCAGCCCCAAGGTATGATCGCTTCCAGCAACCATCGCCAGCATCTGGTTTACATGGTGCAGGAATAGCTAGGGGCAAGATCAGACTTGGACACCTTTCCCACCGAAAATCCTCTGGGTTACTGGGTCTTGAGGATGGATCACTGGCCAGAGCTTGCACAGTATGCAATTGAGGTACTGGCCTGTCCTGCATCCAGCGTTCTTTCGGAACGCACATTCAGTGCTGCTGGAGGCTTTGTAACCGATCACAGGGTGCGCCTGTCCACCGACTCGGTCGATCGACTGACCTTCATAAAAATGAATCGGTCTTGGATCACCACCAGCTACCAAGCACCTGATGCTGATGTAACCGAATAATTTTTTTGGAAATGTCAGATCCCTTCAAGACTGCCTATGCTGATGCTGAGTGACTATCCTGTTATGCTGAGTAGGGATGAGCTCGGTGTTCGAGTCGAACATACGTTCGACTCGAACATCGGCTGTTCGATCGTTCGACGAAGATCGAACGATTTGGGCCGTTCGCGCCTAATTCGAGTGACGCGAACGGCCCACAATGCACTACGCCATCGCAGTGTCATCCAGGCGCTGTGATTGGCCAAGCATGCACTGTGACCCCGCATGCTTGGCCAATCACAGCGCCGGCAGCGAGGAGAGCAATGATTGGCCACAGGCAGGATGCCTGTGGCCAATTATTGCTGAGGGTGTTTAGTACACGCCCCACACTATAAAAGGCCGCCAGCACGGCGGCCTAGTGTAGTGTGTTCCGGAGCAGGGAAAGAGAAGCATAGGCAGGGACAGTGACATTTTTTTTCTTGCTTAACCTGGATTCCTTTAGTTTAGGGAAAGAGAAGGATAGGTAGGGAGAGTGTCAGTGTGTTTTACTGTGTGAATCCTTGTTTCTAGGGACAGGGAAGGACAGTGAGGGAAATTCTCCTTGTGCTATAGTGTGCTAAAGCATTGATCATCAACCATCTTTAAAAAATCATTTTTTCTAGGGACAGAAAACTATAGGTAGGGAGAGTGTCAGTGTGTTTTACTGTGATAATCCTTGTTTCTAGGGACAGGGAAGGACAGTGAGGGAAATTCTCCTTGTGCTATAGTGTGCTAAAGCATTGATCATCAACCATCTTTAAAAAAACATTTTTTCTAGGGACAGAAAACTATAGGTAGGGAGAGTGTCAGTGTGTTTTACTGTGCTAATCCTTGTTTCTAGGGACAGGGAAGGACAGTGAGGGAAATTCTCCTTGTGCTATAGTGTGCTAAAGCATTGATCATCAACCATTAGGGTTGTCCCGATACCGATACTAGTATCGGTATCGGTACCGATACAAAGCATTTGCGCGAGTACTTGTACTCGCGCAAATGCTCCCGATGCCCAGTCCGATACTTTTTTTTTTCTCAGAGCGGGGGGCGGAGAGTGGGATGGAGAGTGTGCGGCGGGGGGCGGATACCAGGGCGGAGAGCATGGCGAGGGCGGAGACCAGGGCCGAGAGCAGGACGGAAAGTGTGCGGCGGGGGGCGGAGACCGGGGCGGAGACCAAGGCGGAGAGCGTGGCAGAGACCAGAGCGAGTCTTCAGGCAGGTAAGTAAAATGAATCTGATGCAATTGCCTGTCTGCTGCTCAAATGCTCCCGGAGCTGTTCCCCCTTCACCTCCATGCCGCTGTGCCCCCGTCACCTCCGTGCCGCTGTGCCCCCGTCACCTCCGTGCCGCCGTGCCCCCGTCACCTCCGTGCCCCCTTCACCTCCGTGCCGCCGTGCCCCCTTCACCTCCGTGCCGCCGTGCCACCTTCACCTCCGTGCCGCCGTGCCCCTCCGTGCTCCTCCTCCACCCCCTCGGTATCTCAGGATGGAGAGCGGAGGTAGGAGCCGGTAAATCTGGCTCCTTACTTGTCGTGATGTACAGAGTCATCACTGACTCTGTCCATTCACATAACTGAAACATCGTAAACTCTGTTTACAATGTTTCAGTTTATGAATGGAGAGGAGCCGCTGTCTTCTCTCCATTCATTTTCAGCGCAGCAGAGGCTGCTGAGAGAGGGACTGGGGAATCTGCGTCCCTAGACCCTTTCCCTGTCTCAAAGGGGAGATGTCAGAGGTCTGTTAAGACCCCTGATATCTCACCAAAACCCCCCACAACAAGGCTGATAAAAAAAAAAGAATAAAATAAATATTTATTGTATAAAAAATAAAAAACACACACACTGACACTGACCCCCCCTTAAAAAAACAAAGCATTGTAAAAAATAAATAAATAAAATAAATTGTAAAAAAATAAAAATAAAAAAATAAAAATGTAAAAAAAAAAAAAATACTGACACATGAGATTAAAAAAAAGTATCGGTATTCGGTATCGGCGAGTACTTGAAAAAAAAGTATCGGTACTTGTACTCGGTCTTAAAAAAGTGGTATCGGGACAACCCTATCAACCATCTTTAAAAAAAACATTTTTTCTAGGGACAGAAAACTATAGGTAGGGAGAGTGTCAGTTTCTTTCACTGTGATAATCCTTGTTTCTAGGGACAGGGAAGGACAGTGAGGGAAATTCTCCTTGTGCTATACTGTGCTAAAGCATTGATCATCAACCATCTTTAAAAAAACATTTTTTCTAGGGACAGAAAACTATAGGTAGGGAGAGTGTCAGTTTCTTTCACTGTGATAATCCTTGTTTCTAGGGACAGGGAAGGACAGTGAGGGAAATTCTCCTTGTGCTATACTGTGCTAAAGCATTGATCATCAACCATCTTTAAAAAAACATTTTTTCTAGGGACAGAAAACTATAGGTAGGGAGAGTGTCAGTTTCTTTCACTGTGATAATCCTTGTTTCTAGGGACAGGGAAGGACAGTGAGGGAAATTCTCCTTGTGCTATACTGTGCTAAAGCATTGATCATCAACCATCTTTAAAAAAACATTTTTTCTAGGGACAGAAAACTATAGGTAGGGAGAGTGTCAGTTTCTTTCACTGTGATAATCCTTGTTTCTAGGGACAGGGAAGGACAGTGAGGGAAATTCTCCTTGTGCTATACTGTGCTAAAGCATTGATCATCAACCATCTTTAAAAAAACATTTTTTCTAGGGACAGAAAACTATAGGTAGGGAGAGTGTCAGTTTCTTTCACTGTGATAATCCTTGTTTCTAGGGACAGGGAAGGACAGTGAGGGAAATTCTCCTTGTGCTATACTGTGCTAAAGCATTGATCATCAACCATCTTTAAAAAAACATTTTTTCTAGGGACAGAAAACTTTAGGTAGGGAGAGTGTCAGTTTCTTTCACTGTGCTAATCCTTGTTTCTAGGGACAGGGAAGGACAGTGAGGGAAATTCTCCTTGTGCTATACTGTGCTAAAGCATTGATCATCAACCATCTTTAAAAAAACATTTTTTCTAGGGACAGAAAACTATAGGTAGGGAGAGTGTCAGTTTCTTTCACTGTGATAATCCTTGTTTCTAGGGACAGGGAAGGACAGTGAGGGAAATTCTCCTTGTGCTATACTGTGCTAAAGCATTGATCATCAACCATCTTTAAAAAAACATTTTTTCTAGGGACAGAAAACTATAGGTAGGGAGAGTGTCAGTTTCTTTCACTGTGCTAATCCTTGTTTCTAGGGACAGGGAAGGACAGTGAGGGAAATTCTCCTTGTGCTATACTGTGCTAAAGCATTGATCATCAACCATCTTTAAAAAAACATTTTTTCTAGGGACAGAAAACTATAGGTAGGGAGAGTGTCAGTTTCTTTCACTGTGATAATCCTTGTTTCTAGGGACAGGGAAGGACAGTGAGGGAAATTCTCCTTGTGCTATACTGTGCTAAAGCATTGATCATCAACCATCTTTAAAAAAACATTTTTTCTAGGGACAGAAAACTATAGGTAGGGAGAGTGTCAGTTTCTTTCACTGTGATAATCCTTGTTTCTAGGGACAGGGAAGGACAGTGAGGGAAATTCTACTTGTGCTATACTGTGCTAAAGCATTGATCATCAACCATCTTTAAAAAAACATTTTTTCTAGGGACAGAAATAGAGGTCGACCGATATGGGTTTTTCGCTGGCCGATGCCGATGCCGATATTTAGAAATTTGGGCGGCCGATGGCCGATTTTTGTGGCCGATTTTTGTGGCCGATTTTTGTGTGGCCGATTAAAAAAAAAAAAAAAAAAACCCTCACCCACTCCACTCCTTCCTGCTTACTCCCGTCACTCTAGCACACACTTGATGTCCTCAGTACAGATGGCACTGGCAGGTGGCACTGGTTTGGAACTGGCAGGTGGCACTGGTGTGGAACTGGCAGGTGGCACTGGTGTGGAACTGGCAGGTGGCACTGATTGGCACTAGCAGGTGGTGCTGGTTTGGAACTGACAGTTGGCACTGGCAGGTGGCACTGGCAGGTGGCACTGGTGTGGAACTTGCAGGAGGCACTGATTAGCACTGGCAGGTGGCACTGATTGGCACTAGCAGATGGCGCTGGTTTGGAACTGACAGATGGCACTATTGGCACTGGCAGGTGGCACTGATTGGCACTAGCAGGTGGCACTGGTTTGGAACTGACAGATGGCACTGGCAGGTGGCACTGGTTTGGAACTGACAGATGGCACTATTGGCACTGACTGGCACTGATTGGCACTAGCAGGTGGCACTTGTTTGGAACTGACAGATGGCACTAGTTTGGGACAGATGGCACTGATTGGCACTGGCAGGTGGCACTGGTTTGGAACTGACAGATGGCACTGGCAGGTGGCACTGGTTTGGAACTGACAGATGGCACTATTGGCACTGACTGGCACTGATTGGCACTAGCAGGTGGCACTTGTTTGGAACTGACAGATGGCACTAGTTTGGGACAGATGGCACTGGTTTGGAACTGACAGTTGGCACTGGCAGGTGGCACTGGTTTGGAACTGGCAGGTGGCACTGGCAGGTGGCACTGGTGTGGAACTGGCAGGAGGCACTGATTAGCACTGGCAGGTGGCACTGATTGGCACTAGCAGATGGCGCTGGTTTGGAACTGACAGATGGCACTATTGGCACTGGCAGGTGGCACTGATTGGCACTAGCAGGTGGCACTGGTTTGGAACTGACAGATGGCACTGGCAGGTGGCACTTGTTTGGAACTGACAGATGGCACTAGTTTGGGACAGATGGCACTGATTGGCAGTGGCGCTGGCTGGCGGTGGCGCTGGCTGGCGGTGGCGGGTGGCGCTGGCTGGCGGTGGCTGGCGCTGGCTGGCGGTGGCAGGTGGCGCTGGCTGGCGTTGGCGGGCGGCGCTGGCTGGCGGTGGGTGGTGCTGGCTGGCGGTGGCGGCGGGTGGTGCTGGCTGGCGGTGGCGGGTGGCGGTGGCGTTGACTGGCGCTGGCTGGCGGTGGCGGGTGGCACTGGCTGGAGGTGGCGGGTGGCACTGGCTGGCGGTGGCGGGTGGCACTGGCTGGCGGTGGCGGGTGGTGCTGACGGTGGCTGGCGGTGGCGGGTGACACTGGCTGGCGGTGGCACTGGCTGGCGGCACTGACAGATTGCACTGATTTTGCAGACCCAGCAGCTAAATTACATCAGCCAATGATTGGGCTGCTTTAGAAAGGGGGCGGGGCCACATACACATAGCGACCCGCCCAGATACCATCCCATTAGCTGGTGTAATATAGCTGCTGGGTCCCGCCCACCCCGGCCGGGTCCCGCCCACCCCGACATCGAGCTGACAGCTCCTCTCTCTCTCTCCTTTCTGCTCACACACTCAGCGGCTCTGGCTGCATCAAGCGCCGCGCTGAGTGTGTGAGCAGAGAGGAGAGAGAGACAGAGAGGAGCTGTCAGCTCGATGTCGGGGTGGGCGGGACCCGGGCCGGGGTGGGCGGAACCCAGCAGCTATATTACACCAGCTAATGGGATGGTATCTGGGCGGGTCGCTACGTGTATGTGGCCCCGCCCCCTTTCTAAAGCAGCCCAATCATTGGCTGGTGTAATTTAGCTGCCGGGTCCCGCCCACCCCGGCCGGGTCCCGCCCACCTCCGACATCAAGCTGACAGCTCCTCTCTGTCTCTCTCTCCTCTCTGCTCACACACTCAGCGCGGCGCTTGATGCAGCCAGAGCCGCTGAGTGTGGAGAAGGAAGAATGAGCGGAGGTCAGTCTGAAATATCGGCCTAATCTTGATAATAAATCGGCCGATGCCGATTTATCAAAAATGGCCAAATATCGGCCGATATATCGGCCAGCCGATATATCGGTCGACCTCTAGACAGAAAACTATAGGTAGGGAGAGTGTCAGTTTCTTTCACTGTGCTAATCCTTGTTTCTAGGGACAGGGAAGGACAGTGAGGGAAATTCTCCTTGTGCTATAGTGTGCTAAAGCATTGATCATCAACCATCTTTAAAAAAACATTTTTTCTAGGGACAGAAAACTATAGGTAGGGAGAGTGTCAGTTTCTTTCACTGTGATAATCCTTGTTTCTAGGGACAGGGAAGGACAGTGAGGGAAATTCTCCTTGTGCTATACTGTGCTAAAGCATTGATCATCAACCGTCTTTAAAAAAACATTTTTTCTAGGGACAGAAAACTATAGGTAGGGAGAGTGTCAGTTTCTTTCACTGTGCTAATCCTTGTTTCTAGGGACAGGGAAGGACAGTGAGGGAAATTCTCCTTGTGCTATACTGTGCTAAAGCATTGATCATCAACCATCTTTAAAAAAACATTTTTTCTAGGGACAGAAAACTATAGGTAGGGAGAGTGTCAGTTTCTTTCACTGTGCTAATCCTTGTTTCTAGGGACAGGGAAGGACAGTGAGGGAAATTCTCCTTGTGCTATAGTGTGCTAAAGCATTGATCATCAACCATCTTTAAAAAAACATTTTTTCTAGGGACAGAAAACTATAGGTAGGGAGAGTGTCAGTTTCTTTCACTGTGATAATCCTTGTTTCTAGGGACAGGGAAGGACAGTGAGGGAAATTCTCCTTGTGCTATACTGTGCTAAAGCATTGATCATCAACCATCTTTAAAAAAACATTTTTTCTAGGGACAGAAAACTATAGGTAGGGAGAGTGTCAGTTTCTTTCACTGTGCTAATCCTTGTTTCTAGGGACAGGGAAGGACAGTGAGGGAAATTCTCCTTGTGCTATAGTGTGCTAAAGCATTGATCATCAACCATCTTTAAAAAAACATTTTTTCTAGGGACAGAAAACTATAGATAGGGAGAGTGTCAGTTTCTTTCACTGTGATAATCCTTGTTTCTAGGGACAGGGAAGGACAGTGAGGGAAATTCTCCTTGTGCTATACTGTGCTAAAGCATTCCTCATCAACCATCTTTGAAATCCTTGTTTTTTGGACAGTCAGGGAAATTGTCGTTGTGCTATTCTGTGCGAAAGCAATCATCCTCAACCATATTTAGAAATCCTTAAGTAAAGGGACAGAGAAGGACACCTGAAGGTAGCCCTTATTGCTTTTTTCCCATCTCCCTGCAGGCCATCTATTAGAATGTCTGGAAGGCAAACAAGGAGAGGCAGACAGTCAGGAGGCAATAAAAGAGGGCAAGCAGGCTCTGTGTCTGGGGGCAACAGTGCTGGTCGTGGACGCGGTGCATTGTCATCAGCACATGGCCATGGGACACGCTTGTCCTTCTTTTCGGCAGCTGGACATGTTGAGCCACATCATGCCGAAGACTTGGTAGAGTGGATGACCAAGCCCTCCTCCTCCTCCTCATCCTCTCTCACCCAGGCTCAGGGTACTGGCAAAGCAGCTGCCAAAGCGTCCTCTTCCCTGGTATCAATGTCAGACTCATCATCAGTCACTCCTTCCCTAGACCCACCATGTCCTCCTCCTGAGGAGTCCCCCAAACTGTTTGAGCACAGTGTTGGGTACATGCTCCAGGAGGATGCCAAGCGTTTCGAAGGGTCTGATGATGAAACCCAGCTACAGGAAGGCAGTAGCGTGAGAGCAGACAGAGGGGATGCTCAAGAAGGACACCAATCTGGCAGTCATGTTCCAGCAGCTGCAGCATACTGCCAGATTGGCTCCAGTGATGAGGAGGGAGGGGATGATGAGGTCACTGACTCCACGTGGGTGCCTAATAGGAGAGAGGAGGAGGAGGAGGATGAGGAGGAGGCACATCTCCAACGAGGCAGGATGCCCTTTGGTGGCCAGCGTAAGGGCAGTACACCGACGGAATCACACCGCAGAGCTCCGCCTGTGCAGGGCGCTGCCTCTGCCCGTCATTCAAAAAGTTCTTTGGTGTGGGCCTTTTTTGAGGCTAGTGCATCAGATCGCACAGCTGCTGTTTGCAACATATGTCTCAAGCGTATATCGCGTGGCCAAAACATCAGCCGCTTGGGTACCACATGCCTGACCAGACATATGTTGACCTGCCATGCAGCTCGTTGGCAAGCCTACCTCAAAGACCCACACCAAAGAACAAAGCGGACCTCTCCTTGCACCGCATCAGCTGGGATCTCCAACCCCACTATAACTTCAGTCCTCTCTGAAACATGCACTGAGAGGAATGAAGGTGTAGAATTAGGTGTGTCACAGCCAAGTACTTGCGGCCACTCTGCTAGCAGTACACCGACGTCCGATTCTAGCAGGCAAATTTCCCTGCCCCAGCTGCTGGACCGTCGAAAGAAGTTCACTCCCAGCCATCCACATGCCCAGCGGTTGAATGCTAGCTTGGCTAAATTGCTAGCGCTTCAACTGCTGCCTTTTCAGTTGGTAGACTCGGCCCCCTTCCGTGAGTTTGTGCAATGTGCGCTTCCTCAGTGGCAGGTTCCCAAACGCCACTTTTTCTCACGGAAGGCTATTCCGGCTCTCTACCGGCATGTGGAAGGCAATGTCTTGGCCTCGCTGGACAGGGCGGTCAGCGGTAAGGTGCATATTACCGCTGACTCATGGTCCAGCAGGCATGGACAGGGACGTTACCTTTCTTTCACGGCCCATTGGGTCACTCTTTTGGCAGCTGGGAAGGATGCAGGACAAGGTGCAGTAGTGTTGGAGGTTGTTCCACCGCCACGCCTCCAAAATGCTACTACTGGTTGTGACACACCTCTCTCCTCCACCCCCTCCTCTTCTTCTTCCTCCATGGCCTCTTCCTGTGCTTTGTCCTCTGAACCAGCGGTGCTCCGTAGCCGTTCAAGGGGCTACGCAAGTACGCAGGCAAAAAGATGCCATGCCGTGCTTGCGCTGGTGTGTTTGGGGGACAGAAGCCACACTGGGGCAGAGGTCCTGTCTGCTCTGCAGGGCCAGGCCGAGAGGTGGTTGACGCCACGCCAGCTTAAGCCAGGAATGGTGGTTTGCGACAATGGCACCAACCTCCTCTCCGCCCTCCGACAGGGACAACTGACCCATGTGCCCTGTGTGGCTCACGTCCTTAACCTGGTGGTGCAGCGGTTCTTGGGCAGGTACCCGGGCTTACAGGATGTCCTGAGGCAGGCCAGGAAAGTCTGTGTGCATTTCCGCAGATCTTATAATGCCAGTGCTCGCCTGGCTGAGCTGCAAAAGGAGTTGAACCTGCCCAAGAACCGCCTTATATGTGACATGCCCACCAGGTGGAACTCAACGTTGGCCATGCTGCAGCGGCTGCACACGCAGCAGAGGGCCATAAATGAGTACCTGTGCGACTACGGCACCAGGACAGGGTCAGGGGAGCTTGTTTTTTTTTCTCCACGCCAGTGGGGCATGATCAGGGATGCATGCACTGTCCTGGCACCATTTGAGGAGGCCACGAGGATGGTGAGCAGTGACAGTGCATGCATCAGTGACACTGTACCTCTTGTCCACCTGTTGGAGCACACGCTGCGTGGAATAATGGACAGGGCACTTGAGGCAGAACAGAGGCAGGAAGAGGAGGACTTCCTTGCCTCTCAAGGCCCCCTTTACCCAGACAGTGTTCCTTCTGTCCCACCCATCGCACAGGAAGAGGAGGAGGAGGAGGAGGATTGTGTCAGCATGGAGGTGGAGGCTGGCACTCAGCATCATCAGCAGCAGTCTTTTAGGGATGATTTACAGTCCCAAGAAACCAGTGGACTTGCACGTGGCTGGGAGGAGGTGGCTGCGGATCATGTCGTCCTTAGTGACCCAGAGGACTCCGGACCGAACCCTCAGCAAACCTACGCTGCATGGCCTCCCTGATCCTGCAAAGTCTGCGGAAGGATCCTCGTATTCTTCGGATCAAGGAGAGGGACCATTACTGGCTGGCCACTCTCCTTGATCCACGGTACAAGGGTAAGGTTGCGGACCTTATGTTACCGTCGCAGAGGGAGCAGAGGATGAGACAACTCCGGGAGGCCTTGCAGAAAGGTCTGTGCAACGCGTTCCCAGAGACTGGGAGGTTACAAACTCCTGGTCCTGGACAACGAGTTGCTGAGGCTTCGGCCAGTCAAAGAAGGAGCGGTGGGGAAGGTGGCCGTCTGACCGATGCGTTCAGACAATTCTTTAGTCCGCAGCCCCAAAGTATGATCGGTTCCAGCAACCATCGCCAGCGTCTGATAAACATGGTGCAGGAATATCTAGGGGCAAGGTCAGACTTGGACACCTTCCCCACCGAAAATCCTCTGGCTTACTGGGTCTTGAGGATGGATCACTGGCCAGAGCTTGCACAGTATGCAATTGAGCTACTGGCCTGTCCTGCATCCAGCGTTCTTTCGGAACGCACATTCAGTGCTGCTGGAGGATTTGTCACGGATCACAGGGTGTGCCTGTCCACCGACTCGGTTGATCGACTGACTTTCATCAAGATGAACCAGTCTTGGATCACCACCAGCTACCACACACCTGATGCTGATATAATAGACAAATTGATTTTAACATGTCACATCCCTTCAAGACTGATGCTGATGCTGAGTGCCTGTGCTGTTATGTTGACTGGCTATCCTCCTCCTCCGAGTCCTCAATGATCCGATTGATGATGATAGCTTGGAAGATCATTTTTGTTTATGGGTGCCACCACCAGTGGCTAAGGCCCAATTTTTCAGCCCCTGTTTAACAGGGGCGTGTAATTACAATTTTTGAAGCAATAATTTGCCATAGGGCTCATTGCTGTGCTCCAAGTACAGTATCTGTGAGGGGTTGGAGTGTTGTGGCACCAGTGCCTAAGGCCCAATTTTTCAGCCCCTGTTTAACAGGGGCGTGTCATTACAATTTTTGAAGCAATACTTTGCAACAGGGCTCATTGCTGTGCTCCAAGTACAGTATCTGTGAGGGGTTGTAGTGTTGTGCCACCAGTGCCTAAGGCCCAATTTTTCAGCCCCTGTTCAACAGGGGCATGTAATTACAATTCTTGATCTAATAATTCACAGCAGGGCCCATTGCTGCACCCACCAAGAGTAACTCTGAGGGCTTACAGTGTTGTGGCAACGCCACCACCACCACCACCACGAAAGGCCCAATTTTTCAGCCCCTGTTCAAAAGGGGCATGTAATTACAATTCTTGATCTAATAATTCACAGCAGGGCCCATTCCTGCACCCACCAAGAGTAACTCTGAGGGCTTACAGTGTTGTGGCAACACCACCACCACCACCACGAAAGGCCCAATTTTTCAGCCCCTGTTCAACAGGGGCATGCAATTACAATTCTTGATCTAATAATTCACAGCAGGGTCCATTGCTGCACCCACCAAGAGTAACTGTCAGGGCTTACAGTGTTGTGGCACCAGCACCACCATCAAAGGCCCAATTTTTACTACCACTGTTAAACAATTATATGTAATTAAAATTCCTGATATAATAGTTGACAGCAGGGCGTTCCAGCACCAACCAAGAGTAACTGTGAGTGCTTACAGTGTTGTGCCAACACCAACAACTAAGGGGCCTATTTCTGCTGAGTATATACGGCAGGTCCCTACTTTCAAACATCCAACTTACAAACGACTCCTACTTGCAAACGCAAGAAGACAACAGGAAGTGAGAGGAAATCTACCCCTTGGAAGGAAAATTCTCTCCTGTAAGAATTAATATGGGAGAAAGGTGTCTCCTCTCTACTGATGCTTTATCACCAATCCTTGTTTCAAGAAAAACACCACATTTCAAAAACAGTTGTCATTGGGACGGAAAGTGAGGTGAAATGTTCTGAACAGGGGCACAGACAGCAAAACAAATGTTACAGGGGTGATAACCCTTCCCTATGTTTTCCAAAAAGTTTAAAAATAGATTTTTGGGCTGGAGCTACACTTAAACAATGTACCTGTTCAAAATTACAAACAGATTCTACATAAGAACAAACCTACAGTCCCTGTCTTGTATGCACCGCCTGTATACGGCTGTTCAGAGTATATAGGGCCTTTTTTATTTTATGTGCGGGGTTCCCCTTAATATCCATACAAGACCCAAAGGGGCTGGTAATGGGCTGGGGTGGGGGGGGGGGGTCATGGGGTAGCTATGCCATTTTTCTTAAAGATTTTCATCCATATTACCGGGACCAGACATTACATTAAAGCCGCAAGCAGTTTTAAATGGCTTTAGAAGTGTCATTTTGTGCAGGGACAGTTCTAAACACGGGAAACACGTGGCACTTCACAGGCATACTTTAGACACCCCCTACGATATTTAAAGGAATATTTGACTTTTTTTTTTTCACTTTATGCCTCATTAAAATGACTGCTCCCGAAAAACGACCGTTTTTAAAACTTCTTTTTGCATTGATACATGTCCCCTGGTGCAGAACCCGGGTTCCCAAACCCTTTTTAGGACAATAACATGCATAATAGTCGTTATAATTAGCACTTTAGAATTCGAACGTTCGCATCCATTGTATTTAATAGGGTTCTAATGTTCGTACGAACTTTCGGTCCGTTCGCGGGTTCTGGTGCGAACCGAACCCGGGGGTGTTCGGCTCATCACTAATGCTGAGTGACTATCCTCTTCCTCCTCAATAATCATGGTGATAGCTTGAAAGAACATTCTGGTTTTGGGCACCGCCACCAGTGACCAAGGCCCAATTTTTCAGCCCCTGTTTAACAGGGGCGTGTATTTACAATTTTTGATGCAACTCTTTGCAGCAGGACTCATTGCTATGCTCCAACTACAGTATCTGTGAGGGATTGCAGTGTTGTGGCACCAGCACCAGTGCCTAAGGCACAATTTTTCAGCCACTGTTTAACAGGGGCGTGTAATTACAATTTTTGATGCAATACTTTGCAACAGGGCTCATTGCTGCGCTCCAAAGTACAGTATCTGTGAGGGGTATCAGTGTTGTGGCACCAGTGCCTAAGGCACAATTTTTATGCCCCTGTTCAAGAGGGACATGTAATTACAATTCTTGATCTAATAATTCACAGCAAGGCCCATTCCTGCGCCCACCAAGAGTAACTGTGAGGGCTTACTGTGTTGTGGCAACACCACACCCACCACCACCACCAAAGGCCCAATTTTTCCTACCACTGTTCAACAATGTCATGTAATTACAATTCTTGATCTAATATTTAACAGCTGGGTCCATTCCTGCGCCCACCAAGAGTAACTGTGAGGGCTTTCAGTGTTGTGGCAAGACCACCACCACCACCAAAGGCCCAATTTTTCTGTTGTGGCAACACCACCACCAAAAGCCCAATTTTTCTGCCCCTGTTCAACAGGGGCATGTAATTACAATTCTTGATCTAATGATTCACAGCAGGGCCCATTCCTGCTCCCACCAAGAGTAACTGTGAGGGCTTACAGTGTTGTGGCAACACCAACACCTAAGGGCCAAATTTCTGCAGAGTATATATGGCAGGCCTCTACTTTCAAACATCCAGCTTACAAACGACTCTTACTTGCAAACGGAAGGAGACAACAGGAAGTGAGAGGAAATCTACCCCAAGGAAGGGAAATTCTCTCCTGTTAAGAGTTAATATGGGAAAAAGGTGTCTCCTCTCCACTGATGCTTTATCACCAATTCTTGTTTCAATAAAAAAAACTAATTTTCAAAAAAACATTTGTCATTGGGATGGAAAGTGAGATGAAATGTTCTGAACAGGTGCACAGACAGCAAAACAAATGTTACAGGGGTGATAACCCTTCCCTATGTTTTCCAAAAAGCTTAAAAATTGTTTTTTTTTGTCTGGAGCTACATTTAAAAAATGTACCTGTTCCAAATTATAAACAGATTCTACTTAAGAACAAACCCACAGTCCCTGTCTTGTTTGCACCGCCTGTATACTGCTGTTCAGAGTACATAGTGCCATTTTTAAATTTGGGTGCGGGGTTCCCCTTAATATCCATACAAGACCCAAAGGGTCTGGTAGTGGGCTGGGGGGTGGGGGGCACCCATGCCATTTTTTTTTCAATGATTTTCATCCATATTGCCGGGACCAGGCATTACATTAAAGCCGCAAGCAGTTTTAAATTACTTTTTTTCCTTTAGAAATGTCATTTTGTGCAGGGACAGTTCTAAACACGGGAAACACGTGCCACTTCACAGGCATACTTTAGACACCCCCCAGGTATGATATTTAAAGGAATATTTCACTTTTTATTCACTTTATGCATCATTAAAATCACTGCTCCCAAAAAAACGGCCGTTTTTAAAACTTCTTTTTGCATTGATACATGTCCCCTGGGGCAGGATCCGGGTCCCCAAACCCTTTTTAGGACAATAACTTGCATATTAGCCATTATATTTAGCACTTTTGATTTCGAACATTCGCGTCCATTGTATTTAATAGGGTTCTAAAGTTTGCGCGAACTTTCGGTCCATTCGCAGGTTCTGGTGCGAACCGAATCGGGGGGGTGTTCGGCTCATCCCTACCCCTTGTGAAGTGACACACCTTTCTAGACAACTGTGCCGCTGCTGGCAACATTCCTGGAATCCGTTTTCTGGAACGTTTTGCAGATCCTGGACGACCAGAATGTCATCAAATCTGTGTCCTTTTAAGGCATTTTTTATTTTTGGAAACAGCCAAAAGCCACAGGGTGCTAAGTCAAGATAATAAGGTGGTTGGACAAATTATGGAATGATTTTTGGGCCAGGAGCTCGCGAATACATCATGTGCAGGGGCATTGTCGTGGTGAAGAATCAACTTGTCAGCCCACAGATTCCTGTAACCTTTTTAGAATATCCAAGTAACAATGTTATAATCTGTCTCACTGCGTCCCTGTTCATGTTCAAGTATTCAGTCATCATTAGCATGCTCAATCTTTGATCTGAGCTTATGAGAGTTTGCATTCTATCCACATTTTAAATTCGTCCTTTGTGTTTTTGGGAACACTCTTCTTGCATCATCATAGACATCGTTCCACCCCTCCTTACACCACCTATGCCATTTATTCACACTTGATTTCTTCATGGAATGTTCCCCATAAGGCTGTAACCAAGCTAAAGTTTCACTTGTACATTTGACAATTCTTACACAAAATTGAATGTTAATCCTCTGCAACGTACACAAGTGTTCTTTTTTTTTTACTACTCCGTAAAGACTGAGTTAATTGGACTGTGACCCAGGCGAGTGCAAGTTAGAACATGTCAGAACACGCTTGAGTGCAAATGGCTGTGTAACTAACTACCATAGTGCTACGCTGCAGGTATTCTGGGAATTAAATTATCACAACTTTAAGTACATTAAGGTACCAAGACAGATATTTGGGCTGTATATGCATGTACACCAGAAGCACAGGAACATCCATACAAGGGGCCATAATAATGAATAACACCCATACGTGTTGATAATTATGTAAATTAATCAATGTAAATTCAAATCTACCAAAACAATATACCAGTATGTTGACCCAATAATTAAAAAACAAGCCAACCTAGAAACCCCACCACCCAGGAAGCAAAAAATGGATCCACTCAGAACATAGAAAATAAGTATGGCCTCATGTATGTCACTGAAAAACACTCTAGCAGTGCCTCCAAAGTTAAGTACCTGTACAACCAAAGATAAACATTAGAATTTGGATTTAGTAAGTCCCAAATATGGGTACATAATACTAGGATGCCAAGACAATACTCAATCTACCCTATAACTTTATCAACAGGTGTCTGGTATCCTCACATAGAGGTCAGTGATGTACAAACAGCTGTGTATCAGGGGAATACGTCAGTGATCTAAAAGTTAGAAAGAACTCAACAAAAACAATCTAAAGAAAACTATAAGGAGATGTTTAGAAGACACAGGTGCACAAAGTTGCCTGATTAAAGTGAAAAGCATATACATATGCTATTCTACCTGTCCAAAATGTACTCTCCGTACCTGTTGCCAAGTTCTAATGTGCATGCAATATCCTGTAGTGTTGTGCGAGTGGGAATGTCGCTTCACATCAGAGCTCCATTTATGATGCCTAGTGTAGTTTGACCCACCCCCCATTGACAGTTCCTACAGGGGGAATCTAAAGATGGCTGCCATAACACAGGTATGTCACTGGGCATGCACAGACACCTCAACAAAGATGGCATTATTCAGGCCCATATGTGAGTGTCTCACCTCCATGACCAAAACGGCCACAATGGAGCCCTCATCAAGCATTCATGCACCACAACAGACACAAATAAGGCAGAAGCTAGTGCTCATGCCCAGTGCAGTGGGAACCAGGGGCACTGCTCCTGAACCACCAACCAGATTTGGTACCCCAGAAGAGGGAAATGTGCATCTTCACCGATGGGGAACAGCCAGTATGGACCTGAATGAAAGGGACAGCATGCGCCCAACCCTTCATAGAGCCCAGGCCAACTAAATTGATGGATCAGGCATAGAGGAGACACAGTCTGGGTCCCACTGAGGTCACTGCTAAAAAAAAACAACATAAAATGAGGGAAAGTGGGAAAGGGAAACAAGCAGAGGTCTAACATGCCAAAGATGTTGTCAACAAATTACAGCAGAGAGGGCAAAAAAAAACCAAACAAATAAAGTAAATCTCTAATGACCATGTATGTTATCCTTTAAATAGCTCAACTAAAACCATAGAGCCACTATAGTGGATTTTCATGTACAGTGAGCACAGGCATACAGCACACACAAGATGCCATGTGTCCAGGGAAATCTAATGGACACACTGGATCATCTTAGTACCAGAAAAACAGCAAAAAAATAATAATTAAGACAAAAAAAGGTAGAATACAATGTGTGTAATAAAGTGAATATCCATGCCATATGACTCCCAACTAAATTGGCCCTAGTATATGTATGTACAGTTGCAATAAAAAATATGTGAACCCTTTGGAATGATATGGATTTCTGCACAAATTGGTCATATAATGTGATCTGATCTTCATCTAAGTCACAACAATAGACAATCACAGTCTGCTTAAACTAATAACACACAAATAATTAAATGTTACCATGTTTTTATTGAACACGCCATGTAAACATTCACAGTGCAGGTGGAAAAAGTATGTGAACCCCTAGACTAATGAGATCTCTAAGAGCTAATTGGAGTGAGGTGTCAGCCAACTGGAGTCCAATCAATGAGATGAGATTGGAGGTGTTGGTTACAGCTGCCCTGCCCTCTAAAAAACACTCTTGCTTTTCACAAGAAGCATTGCCTGATGTGAATAATGCCTCGCACAAAAGAGCTCTCAGAAGACCTACGATTACGAATTGTTGACTTGCATAAAGCCGGAAAGGGTTATAAAAGTATCTCCAAAAGCCTTGCTGTTCATCAGTCCATGGTAAGACAAATTGTCTATAAATGGAGAAAGTTCAGCACTGCTGCTACTCTCCCTAGGAGTGGGCGTCCTGTAAAGATGACTGTAAGAGCACAGCGCAGACTGCTCAATGAGGTGAAGAAGAATCCTAGAGTGTCAGCTAAAGACTTACAAAAGTCTCTGGCATATGCTAACATCCCTGTTAGCAAATCTACGATACGTAAAGCACTAAACAAGAATGGATTTCATGGGAGGATACCAAAGAGGAAGCCACTGCTGTCCAAAAAAAACATTGCTGCACGTTTACAGTTTGTACAAGAGCACCTGGATGTTCCACGGCAGTACTGGCAAAATATTCTGTGGACAGATGAAACCAAAGTTGAGTTGTTTGGAAGAATCACACAACACTATGTGTGGAGAAAAAGAGGCACAGCACACCAACATCAAAACCTCATCCCAACTGTGAAGTATGGTGGTGGGGGCATCATGGTTTGGGGCTGCTTTGCTGTGTCAGGGCCTGGACGGATTGCTATCATCGAAGGAAAAATGAATTCCCAAGTTTATCAAGACATTTTGCAGGGGAACTTAAGGCCATCTGTCCACCAGCTGAAGCTCAACAGAAGATGGGTGTTGCAACAGGACAACAACCCAAAGCATAAAAGTAAATCAACAACAGAATGGCTTAAACAGAAGAAAATACGCCTCCTGGAGTGGCCCAGTCAGAGTCCTGACCTTAACCCGATTGAGATGCTGTGACATGACCTCAAGAAAGCGATTCACACCAGACAACCCAAGAATATTGCTGAACTGAAACAGTTCTGTAAAGAGGAATGGTCAATAATTACTCCTGACCGTTCTGCACGTCTGATCTGCAACTACAGGAAACATTTGGTTGAAGTTATTGCTGCCAAAGGAGGTTCAACCAGTTATTAAATCCAAGGGTTCACATACTTTTTCAACCTGCACTGTGAATGTTTACATAGTGTGTTCAATAAAAACATGGTAACATTGAATTATTTGTGTGTTATTAGTTTAAGCAGACTGTGATTGTCTATTGTTGTGACTTAGATGAAGATCAGATCACATTTTATGACCAATTTGTGCAGAAATCCATATCATTCCAAAAGGGTTCACATACTTTTTTATTGCAACTGTATATTTCCCCTAGACCAATCCGGGCAATGAGAGGGTGACAGTAATGGGACTTTAAATGTGCCACAAAGATAACAGTACATGTAAATAAAATATCCAAAGTCTTTATTTATACCATTTAAAACATAATTAAATGTTAATCATATCCAAAATGTAGCATGTACATGAAGCGTTTATCCAGTGTTGGTATTAGTGTTACGGATAGGGTTGAGCGAACCCGAACTGTAAAGTTCGGGTCCGTACCGAACTTTAGCTTTTTCCCGAACCCAAACCCGAACCCGGACTTTGCGCGAAAGTCCGGGTTCGGGTTCGGCAATCTAATGGCGCAGTTAGAAATGCTTCAGGGGCCAGCCAATCACCTTTTGATTAGCTGGTGTGCCCTTAGAAGCCATCATAGCCATGCCTACTAATGGCATGGCTGTGATTGGTCAGTGCAACATGTGACCCAGCTTCTATATAAGCTAGAGGCACACAGCACACACATCACTCTGCTTCAGAATAGATAGGGAGAGGATCTTGTCTGCTGCTGCTGCTTTTAGGGAGAGATTGAAAAATACATGAGTTAGTCCTGATTCTGGAATCTGAGGGAAAAGATAGAGAGACAGTGTAGTGTAGGGCCAGGTTCCTGTTGGTGCTTTCAGGGAGAGAGATATATTATATAGGAATAGGAGTCCAGATTCAGAGATATAACTCAGCGATCTGTATAGGTTTTACCTGTTTGTGTTGCAGTGCAGTATTTTTACACTGCCATGAGCCCAGTGTCAGAGAAAATCGAACTTTTATCTGCAAGCTCAGTGCACCAGCACTGCATATATTACGTTGAGAGATACACCGTTTCCATACTGTGGGTGTGTATTCTGCTCTTGGAAAAAGATCCATTTAGGGCAAAAAAAAAGGCACTTTATTGTGCTCTTTTCCAAAAGACCCATTAAGGGAAAAAAAAAAAAAAAAAAATTTGCACTTTAATGTACGCTTGCAAAAAGACCCATTTAGGGCCACAAAAAATATTTTGCAGTGTGTTATACATATGTGGAGGCGTGTGAAATAAACCATTTCTATATATTTGTCTTCTACTGTGCTATACTAAAAAAACAACATTTTTTTTTAATAGCATTTTCTGCAGTTCTGTAGCTGTGCGATTCAGCGGTTACGTACTGTGGGTGTGTTGTGGTCTTCCAAAAAACGCCATTTAGGGCCACAAAAAATATTTTGCAGTGTGTTATACATATGTGGAGGTGTGTGAAATAAACAATTTCTATATAGTTTTCTTCTACTGTGCTATACTAAAAAAAAAAAACATTTTTTTTTAATAGCATTTTCTACAGTTCTGCAGCTGTGCGATTCAGCGGTTACGTACTGTGGGTGTGTTGTGGTCTTCCAAAAAACGCCATTTAGGGCCGCAAAAAATATTTTGCAGTGTGTTATACATATGTGGAGGTGTGTGAAATAAACAATTTCTATATAGTTTTCTTCTACTGTGCTATACTAAAAAAACAACATTTTTTTTGAATAGCATTTTCTGCAGTTCTGTAGCTGTGCGATTCAGCGGTTACGTACTGTGGGTGTGTTGTGGTCTTCCAAAAAACGCCATTTAGGGCCACAAAAAATATTTTGCAGTGTGTTATACATATGTGGAGGTGTGTGAAATAAACAATTTCTATATAGTTTTCTTCTACTGTGCTATACTAAAAAAACAACATGGTTGAGCAGTATGTGTCCACAGGCCTACACGTACTGGATGACGGGTCTGCCCCCTTTAACTTCTGGGTCTCCAAATTGGGCACATGGCCTGAGCTTGCCCTTTATGCCTTGGAGGTGCTGGCCTGCCCTGCAGCCAGTGTATTATCTGAACGTGTATTTAGCACGGCAGGGGGCATTATCACAGACAAGCACAGCCGCCTGTCCAGAGCCAATGTGGACAAGCTCACGTTCATTAAAATGAACCAGGCATGGATCCCACAGGACTTGTCTGTACCTTCTGCAGAATAGACATGTATACCGGTGTTGTGACAAAAACTGTCCAGCCATCGGATTGTGTCCAGCCCATACTGCGAAGGCGCAGCGCTTGCGCAGTACAGAGGACAAGGAGATTCACAAAATCTCCGAAGATGAACGGCGCCTGCGCCGTGAGTGCAGGTTCAAGCCCCACCATCCAAGTGGACATACGGTAGCACATAGTAACAGGGCCCCTCACGGGCTTGGTTCGATCGCCACGCTTCGGGCACGGCCTCACTTGGCTCGGCTTGAACCACGGATGGTGTGGCCTTCACCTGAACTCACCACGCAGGCGCCGTTCGTCTTGGGAGATTTTCGAAATCCCCTTGTCCTACATACTGAGCAAGCGCAGTACAGGGTGGACACTATTTGACGGGGGACAGAATTCGACACATCACCGGCCTTACCCAGCCATTGTTGTATTTTTGAACCAGTGTTGGCTACCTCGTCCTCCTCCACCGCCGCTTCCACCTACACAGCCACATCCACCGCCACCTCAACCTCCTAATCCATATGGACCTCGCCCTCCTAGGTCAAGATTATAATTTTTATTTTATTTTTTTGTAGCGCACAAATCCTTTCCCCCTTACCTGCCTTTATGTTGTTGGCTCCTCGCAGGAGGGAGAAAGGCACACCGCACTACCAGCCCGTACCCTCCTATATAAAAAGGTTGAGCGGTGTACTTGATGGGCCGTGTCCACAGCCGGAGTCAAAACTCCTCCAGAGGATGATTCTCACCTCTACTGTAGGTAGAGGCAAGTCCTTTAATTCCCAGTAAAGTCAATGTCCACACCAGCTGAAATTACAACTCTTATTCTCTCATGGCAAAATAAACACTACTCGGATAGAAAAGGTTAGAGCAAAGAAACAGGACAGCTTAAGGTGTGGAGGAGGTCCAGGCACAAACATAGCACATTCACTTCACTGCTTAGGTTTCTCAAACAGTTTTAGGTGCACGGTCTCTGCCACAGACCTTGAGGTTGGTCTCTGCCACAGACAGGGTGTACAAGGCCCCTGCCACGGACCTGGAGAACTTTGGTCTCTGCCACAGACCAGGGTGTATAAGGCCCCTGCCACGGGCCGGGTGAATAAGGCCTCTGATACAGTCAAGATGACCTTGAGCTTCTCCTTCTACGAACCTAGCCCATATCAAGGGGAAGACATCTCTCCAGGGAGTCAACAGACCCTTCCTTCACCATGACTCCCGCATCGGTCCATCAGAATGATCCTCCCTTCCCTGGAACATGGTCCCCTACACGAGGCGGCACCCTAAGACTCCTCGACCCTTAGCGGACTCCAGACGAAGGCTCTGGACTCCAGGCTTTACTCCCGCACCTAGGCCTCCATAGCCAGGGCAGCAGGAACTCCAGGATAGTACCTCACCCCGGGCTAAAGGTACCCGAGATGGAACAGAAACACATGCACCCAGGCCGAAGGCACCTGGGCGTGGACCCCACTGGACATCAGCCCCCAGGCCAAAGGTCTGCCCCTTTTATATGCTCTCCCGGCATGCACAGCAGGTTCCCCGCCCCGCTGTACTACTGCCAAGAGGGGACACAAAAGGCACAGCACTGTATCGGCGGTTCAACCCTAGCCTACCCTGGCAGCGCCACCTGTAGGCCGCAGGGAACTGCACACCAATTCTGTCCCCCGAGGACAAAATGGTCCATGAATCCTACAGAATTAGGGTGTTTGAGCATATTTACCACTCAAACACTTCCCTTAAATTTAGCACCCCGCTACATTTTTATTTCAAAGTATTTTATTTTCCCACTAGCTTATCCATTCAATTGAATAATTTATTCCAGAAAGGGCGTATTCTGGGGCATTCCCACCATATGTGTGGCATCGTGCCGTTGAGCTTCTGAGGTTCTTAACCACCTCCCTACTGTGCACGAAAACCCCCTTCCTGCCCAAGCCATTTTTCAGCTTTCAGCGCTGTCACACTTTGAATGACAATTGCGCGGTCGTGCGACGTGGCTCCCAAACAAAATTTGTGTCCTTTTTTTCCCACAAATAGAGCTTTCTTTTGGTGGTATTTGATCACCTCTGCGGTTTTTATTTTTTGCGCTATAAACAAAAGAAGAACGTCCAGTTTGGAAAAAAAACACAATTTTTTACTTTTGCTATAATAAATACCCATTTTTTTTTAAATAAAATTTTCCTCAGTTTAGGCCGATACGTATTCTTCTACATATTTTTGGTAAAAAAAAAAAAAAATCGCAATAAGCGCGTATTGATTGGTTTGCGCAAAAGTTATAGCGTGTACAAAATAGGGGATAGATTTATAGCATTTTTTTTTTTTTTTATTAGTAATGGCGGCGATCTGCGATTTTTTATTGTGACTGCGATATTGCGGCGGACACATTGGACACTTTTGACACATTTTTGGGACCATTCACGTTTATACAGCGATCCCTGCTATAAAAATGCATTGATTACTGTATAAATGTGATTGGCAGGGAAGGGGTTAACCACTAGGGGGCGGGAAGGGGTTAAATATGTTCCCTCAATGTTTTCTTACTGTGGGGGGAGGGGACTGACTGGGGGAGGTGACTGATGGTTGTCCCTATGTACAAGGGACACACCATCAGCCTCCTCTCCCTCACAGGACGTGGATCTCTGTGTTTACACACAGAGACCCACTTTCCTGCTCATTTCCCGGGCAATCGCGGGTGCCCGGCGGCAATCGCGGCCGCCGGGCACGCGCACCGGGGGCCTTGTGAACGCGGCGAGCGCGCGCCTTCTAGCTCGTTTTAAAGGGAGGACGTCATATGACGTCCTCCCAGAATGAGAGTGTCCTCCGCCCGCCGTCAATTGACAGTGGGCGGTGGACAAGTGGTTAATGACTTCCCGTACCTCTTCTGCTGAAAAGGGGGCCTCCAGCATATTTTTTTATTTTTTTATTTTTTTAATGTTATTTTAAGTTATTTCCCTATCCACATTTGTTTGCAGAGCACTTGCCATGCTCTTAACAACATTTTGCTGCCATTTGCAGCCCTCTAGCACTTTCCATTACTTTTTTAGAGCCTTTTTAGTCCTTAGAAGTCCGGGTAACCATTGACTTCAATGGGGTTCGGGTTCGGGTTAAAGTTCGGTCCCGAACCCGAACTTTTTTCCGAAGTTCGGCCGAACCCGTTGAACCCGAACATCCAGGTGTCCGCTCAACTCTAGTTACGGATCTAGAGGATCCAGTGAATGGTGTCTTGAGTGGTGCTGGTGCCCAGGAAAACAGAAGAGAAGAAAGAAAAGACATATGGAAGATATCTATAGGATTGCAGCATTTTATATGACTGTGATGTTTCTTCTGCTCTCTCATCTTTAGAACTTTGCAATAAAAGTGTTTTTAGAGTGAACTGCATGTTGTTTTGACAGAGACTTACCTACTAAATTAAGTTAATATGTATCTTACAGTTAAAAAACATCTGAAATATGTCTGTCCAAAAAACTCTAATAAAAATTGTATGAGTCATAAATATGCTACTTATATGATGAATGAAGACAAACAAGTACCAGATGTCACTACCTCAGACACGTTTGATTTACTAAAGGCAAGAAAGCTGTTCACCTTACAAGATAATTTCCCCTAGATTAGTAAATGAGATCCAATCACGAGCAAGCAATACATTTCTTTTTTTTTCTTTTTAATTTTTCTTCAATGTGCTTGTGATGTTCTGTGCAAAATTATTTTTCACCAAATACATTAAGCAAAGGGAACATTCTCTTTGCAAAGCGAACAGCCTGTTTGCCTTTAATAAATGAACCCTATTCTCTGCATATGTACCCCCAATTTGTGGATGCTCTCATAACTGCTTCATTGTAACTTTTTGAGACTTTTCTTTTCATTAATTAAGATGTTTAAGTCAGAACAAATTCACTGGAATAATTTCAGTAAGTAACACACAACTTTTCTGTTAATTTCACTTTTGGAATACCAAGTCTTTTTTTCTCTTTTATTGGTTGAACTGGATAGACTTGTGTCTTTTTTCAACCTGACTAACTATGTAACTAAGTCTGCAACTGTTTACTAGACATGTGCATTCGTTTTCGTCCGAATGCATTTTCGTCCGAATTTCAGCTATTTTCGTTATCGTTTTAACAAACGAAAACGAAAGCACAGAATCCGAAAACCGAAAGATCCGACATAAACAAATGCTTTATTTTCGTTTTCGTTGCTACAACAGTTCGATATAGATAGGAGATTCGACGTGACGCTGACAATAACAATCTGTGTCTATCGAACCTGTGGTCGAATGTGCCTAACCTTAACTCTATTAGTCCAAGATTATTCTACATAGGAGAGAAAAGATTCGACATAGGAGAGAAAAGATTCGACATAGGAGAGAAAAGATTCGACATAGGAGAGAAAAGATTCGACATAGGAGAGAAAAGATTCGACATAGGAGAGAAAAGATTCGACATAGGAGAGAAAAGATTTGACATAGGAGAGGAAAGATTCGACATAGGAGAGAAAAGATGCGACATAGGAGAGAAAAGATTTGTTATTATAGAGAGAAAAGATTTGACATAGAGAGAAAAGATCACTGCTGGAATTGGGTGGGGGAAGTAAAATAAAAATAAAGTTGATGATGAATGTTATTGGCTGATTGTAACCAAAGAGGAGGAGCAGTAAAATAGCTAGAATGACGAAGATTCGACAAAGCATCGAAAGTTAGAAGATTCGACGGTGCAGCAAAACTGTACGATGCTGCAATCGTACATTTCCGGTCAAATGCATCCTCCCATAGGCTATAGAAGAATTCTAATGTTGGTTGACTAGTAATAGTAATGAATAAATATAATTATTACTAGTCATACAACATTAGAATTCTTCTATAGCTTGTGGGCGGAACATTCGACCGGAAATGTATGATTGCAGCGTCGTACAGTTTCACTGCTCCGTCGAATCTTCTTTGAACATTCGACAGACACCATGAGCCTTCAATGACAGATTCGACCTTAATAAATTCAGATTTTCGGACGAATGCAATTTCTAACGAAAAACGAAATAAATAAAAACGAATTTCGGGAGTAACTAAATAAATGTATTTTTCGGACGAAAACGAAATTCCGAAACAAAATATTTCAGTGTGCACATGTCTACTCTTTACTGTCAGTTGAGCTTTTCACATTCTTTTTTTAATGAAACCCCATTTCTAAAGTAGTGTTAACCTTTGCCATTACAATATCAGTATGAAATACTTGAAAAGACATAGCAGGAGATATAACTACGGTATATTCTTAGGCTCCATGTACACAGAAGCTCAAAAACTGTCGTTTTGAATGCCAGATTTCTGGCAGAAAAAGCTGCTTTAAAATATAGCTTTTATCAGCGTTTTTTACTAGCGTTTATTAGCGTTTTTCAGTGTAGCGTTTTTTAGCTTTTTTTTTTTTTTTCAATGGATCAAAAAACGCTAAAAAATGCTGGCAATGCAGCGTTTTTTAGCGTTTTTCAGCGTTTTGCGTTTTTTGCTTTTTTTTTTCGCCGAAAAATGTCACTTTGAACGTGAATTTCTTGCGTTTAGAAAAAAGCCCATTAACTCCACTGCTCATTAACGCAAAAAAAACGCTATGTGTACATGAACACATAGGCTAACATAGAGTGCAGTTAATGGGCTTTTTAAGCTTTGTAAGGCCCTTCTTTTGTAAGGGGCATGCATATTTTGGTACTGGATGACTTTCTATATCAACAGTAACTGTACAACTGTACTTGTCTCTAAACGCTGGTTTCTACTACCCCTATATGGATTCTTATTTCTGGTTCTTTTCCATGCCGCTATACATCTTGTAGATATTGTCATCTTCATGCTTGTTCCAAAGTTTTTAGATCTTTAGTTACTGGGGGATAATGTACTATCAAGCAGTATATCAATTGTAATATCACCTATGTTATTTACCTTGTGGAGTGCAGAGTTTGTTCCCTGCAATAAATAGGTAAGGGGCGGAGCCACCTGGCTGGATCAGTGACATTACATAGAGCTGTGCCACTAGGTGATGTCCCCTGGTGGCTCTGCTCCTTGCTCCTTACCTATTTAAGAACTGTCAAACGGAGGAGCAGGCAGTGGTGTGGCGGGCGTCATGATTGATCATAGATCTACATTGGAGACATTGTTTTTTTATTTTTAATAAAGGAATTGTCAAAAACTGTGTGTGTGTTATTTATTTTTGATACTTTTTTGGTGAATAAGTAGGGGTACAATGTACCCCTACTCATTCACATGGGGGTGAGATCTGGGGGCCCCCTTGTTAAAGGGGGCTTCCAGACTCCGATAAGCCCCCTGCCTGCAGACCCAAACAATCACCACCCAGAGTTGTAAGGAAAAGGCCTTTGTCCCCATCAACATGACAATGGTACCATAGGTAGAGGATACAACAGATGGGCAAAGCTAGTCATTTTGTAAAAATAACACCTCCCAAAGAGCGAGAGAGGGAGCTCTCATAATGTCTCTTTTACAGTTTTGAAATTAGAGGAAAGAAATTTAGTTGACTTAAGGATTCAGGGGCCCTACCTATCTTTATACTTAGATGTTATTTTGTCTTTAGTTACTGAGAAGCAGGATCCAGCTCCTACAACTGAAGTTGCTGATTTAGTGAGTGCGAGAATCCCACTTTTCAAGAAATGTATGTGTAGCCCTGAAAAGGCACCACATTCTTGAAAAATGGTTTGAATGTTAGGGACGTCAATATGAGACTTGTGTCACAAGTTAGCCTGCTGTTTCCTGCTTGTGTAGTCTTACCTCTTTGCTGCATTGCTTCTCTACCCTGATTCCTTTCACATGTGTGGTTTGGCTGTGCTCACCTATGGGCATCATCTGCTATTCTGTGGGCTTTTATTATATGACCATCAGCTTCACAGTAAAGACATAGGCCTGAGTCTCAGGTGGCGTGACTGCTCTTGTGGAGTGTCTGGCCTAATTGCATAGGTTCAGAAGCTGACACAGCTGGAGAGATGGGTTGTTCTGGATATTTCTGGACAACAGGAGCAAAACCACCCACTGGGGGGCGACGTGGACCAGTCTTTTCCAGAACTCGCTCCTGGAAGCGGACATCAATTTGGATGCTAAGGGCGATCAAAGCATTCAGGGTGGTGGGTATAGTTTTGCCAGCTAGTTCATCCTCAATATGATCTGCTAGACTCTGCCAAAAGGTTGCAGTAAGGGACTCATTGTTCCATGCCAGTTTCAAAGCCAAGGTGCGAAACTGAATGTTGACCAACAATCATTTTTCCTTGACAAAGCCAAAGAAGAGCTCCAGAAGCAGATGAGGCTCTGCCACACACATCAAAAGGTGTTACAGAAAGCTTGTAGGAAGGCAGAGAGACTGGAAACAGTAGGATCTTGATGCTCCCACAGTGGTAAGGCCCACGCCAGGACATCCCCTGAAAGGAGTGAAGTTATGTACGACACCCTAGAATGATCAGTAGGAAAATAATGGCCCTCTAGCTCAAACTGGATCAAGCACTTATTGATGAAGCTCCTACAAGCTTTAGGATCACCAGAAAAGTGAGGCAGTAGAGGCAGCTGGAGTTTTAAAGGACTGCCCTCTGCTGGATTGACTGCCGGAGCTGGAGCAGTGGGAACCAAAACAGGAGCCGGAACTAAGGGTGAGGAAGTGGGCACAACCTGTAGCTGATCCAACCACAAGGAAAGTTCCTGCAGACAATGCATAATCCATTCTTGATAGGCCTGCTGGTTGTCAACTCTCTGCGCCAAACACTGAACTTGTTATAGAAGAGGCTGCGATGTCTCAGAGGAGCTCATGGCCTAAGCAAACTGTCAAGCATCTGTAGTAGTGAGCCCTTGTAGATTGCCAACTCAGTGTTCCCCATGGAGCGCATTCTAAGCCCCAGCCTGCTTTTTCACCAAAGCCCCTAAAGGTAGGGATAACCTTGCTGCAAACTGGAACAAGGTCGCAGCCCCCAGGTACACCCAGCTGAGGATACAGAGACCACTCATGTGTGCAGCGTGCAAGCAGCAGACAAAGGGAAATTCAGCGAACAAGCACAGATGGTAAACAAAGCTGGGGTTGGTACACGGGCAGACACAGTATAAACCAGTGACGAGCAAACAGGAGCTTAGAGAACTGTGAAGTTGCTTAGGCAATGTGGGTTACACTGAGCATGTCTTATATAGACAAGCAAACTAGGAGGCAGGCCAAGAAGTGATGGAAGGGAAGGAAATAAAAGCCCACAGAATAGCAGATGGCACCCATATGTGAACACAGCCAAACCACACATGTGAAAAGAATCAGGGTAAAGAAGCACTGCAGCAAGGAGGTAAGAGTACACAAGCAGGAAACTGCAGGCTAAATGTGACAGCCTTGATGTGTATAATAAGATGTCGTCAGCAAATAATGCCAGGCGTAGTTCAGTCTTTCCAAATGAAATACCCATAATCTGTGCAGTCTCTATGATAAACCTAGACAAAGATTTCAGGGACAGGTTGAAAAGGAGAGGTGACAGTGGAAATCCCTGTCTGGTCCCTTTTTGAAGAGTGAAAGGGTTAGTAGGTGCCACATACATAGATTGAAGGAAGGATATAAGTTTTCCCCTGAAGCTGAAGGCTGACATTGTTTGAAACAGTCAGCAAAGGTTTACATTATCAAAGGATTTTTTTTGTATCAAGGGTAATAACAGATAATGTAGAGGAAAGGTGGCATTTAGCATAGTCTAGTACCGACAGGACTTTTCTTATGTTTAGTATTCTCGCTCTGCTCTTAATAAAGCCTTATTGTGCTGGGTGGATTAATGAGGCCAATCTGTTTGCAATTATCTTAGATAATATTTTCACATTGATGTTAAGTAGAGTCAGGAAAATGGTTTGGGCGAAGCAAAAGTTTGGTGAACACCCAAATTTGCAGGGCAATCAGCCTGGCAGGCCAGGAAAGGGGAGGATGAGTGAGCGCCCTCCCCCTCCTGAACCATACCAGGTCACATGCCCTCAACATGGGGGTGGGTGCTTTCGGGCAGGGGGGTCATCTCCACCCACCCCAAAGCATGTTGTCCCCATGTTGATAGGGACAAGGACCTCATCCCCACAATTGTTTGCTGCCTGCTGGGAGACTGACCAAGTATGCCCTCAATAGTCTCAGTTTATTACACCATATGAAGCAAAGTATTTGTCCTCTGGCAGGACTATTACTTTGTAGCAACTTCTTCTGACAATGCAAACATATTTGGCCAGTAACTTATCTTTGGCTCAAGCCTCGTACACACGACCGGTTTTCTCGACAAGAAACTACAAGAAAACTGCTGGCAGATTTTTTTGCCGAGAAAACCGTTAGTGTGTATGGTTTCTCATCGAGAAAACTGCCAGAAATCTCGACGAGAATAATAGAGAACCTGCTCTCTATTTTCTCGTTTTTCTCGTCTGGATTCTCGTCGGCCTGTTTCCCGACGACAAAACCGGTCATGAGTATGCTTTTCCGACTCTTAAAAAAACCTGCATGCTCAGAATCAAGTATGAGACGGGAGCGCTCCTTCTGGTAAAACTAGCGTTCGTAATGGAGATAGCACATTCGTCACGCTGTAACGAACTGAAAGCACGAAGACTAAAAAGCGCGAATCGTCTCTCACCAAACTTTTACTAACACGCAGTAACAAGAGATCAGCAAAAGCAGCCCAAGGGGTGGCGCCATTGGAATCAAACTTCCCCTTTATACTGTTGTCGTACGTGTTGTACGTCATCGCGCTTTAGACCGAAGAGATTTTGGATTGACAGTGTGTATGCAAGGAAAGCTTGGCAAGAATCCCGTCAAGCTTGACAAGAATCTCTTCGAGAAAACCGACGTTTTTTTTACGACGGGATTCTCGGTCGTGTGTACGAGGCTTTAGTGTACATTATACATCATACTTATGAAACGATTAATCCTCTATGCTTATATATTTTTTGTTTATGGTAATTTATATGTTCTGTTATATCGGGTAACATAATGTGGTACGCTATCCATAGGCTAAAATGACCTAATACAACTTATGCCAGATTGTATTTTTGAATCACGTCCATCAAATCCCTCTTACAGGGAATCCAATATTCCCAGATGACGCTATTTGAAATATCCTTATCTATTTGCCCTATACTCATCTCACAATGCACTTCACAAGGGAAACACCAGATCTCCTTCACCCCTACTGTTACCTCTGTAAAATCATAGACCAAATCAACCAGCTACACACCAGCAGCACTGAATGATCAGATCTATAACTTCCACATCAATACTTCTACAGGAGACTTAAATGAAACAAAGGGGGTAACCATCTGTCATGAAATGTTTATGTTCTCAACTACTCTTCAGTTCAGTATACCCACTCTTCCACTTTCCCCTCACTCATGAATAATTTGTGACCCTCATCCTACACAATAACCATAGACACTCCTACTAATCCCAGGACCCAAGGTGTGTGGATATAACTTTTTTATTACCACCCTCATCCCAGACAGTTACAGTGCCATTCCTTTTTGCCCTACTACCCCCCCACCACAGCTGAGTTCACAAACTCATGCTGACCCTCTCTGACGGACACCTTCTCTACCCCTCAGAGTAGGATAACTGGCCTAACACGGCTGTCTGATTTATTTAGCCTACTATACACCTCCTTTCACACTTTAATTAACCACTTTACAGGCTTTCCCTGACTCTTACCTCTTCCTTTTTTTTATCTCCCTCTCCACGGTACCACACAAACCACCCTACACCGGGATAATATATAATACCACGTCCTATAAAACTCACAGATACTTGCTATATGGCAAAGGATGATACAACCCACCACCGGTGCTTAAAGATGACCCCAACACAGTGTAATCCCATCACGTGTCCCTTAAAATAGTGTAAATTAACACAAAATGTCTGAACATACTGGAAAAGTGCACACAACTTTTTCTATATATGAGAAAACTAAAAGCGGACATCATCTTTTTACAGGAAACCCATTTTAGATCAGACAATATTACAAAATTAAAGGAAAATTTGAACCGCGACTACGTGATTAATGAGTGATCACTGTTGCTGTCAAAATTTAGAAAACTCAATTTGAATTTATAATATCAAGACGGCAGCTCTGGGTGAGGGAAATTTATTTGTGTATATTTCTCTTATTTGTGTCTAAATAAAAAGTTACTATTTAACAAGTGTGTGATACTTATTTGCTGGTTATAAGATATAATATTGTAACAAAAAATAGGAGGGACTAAATCCTCTCCTTATATATGTGTCAGTGTGCTGGATAAAACAAATGATATGTGTATATTTGTGAAACAGTGAATCAATAAAGTGCTATAGCGCAACAAATGTAAACATGTATCCCAAAATTACAGTACTAATCCTAATCCTGATTATTTTGTTTTAATGATATTAAAAAAGAAAAACGATATTAAAACTAAATAAAATATGTATTAGCAAGTTAGCAGTACATGAACAAACGACCCAGGTGACTTGATCTTCTTCACTACTCCTCCTCCTCCTCCTCCTCCAGTCTAGACATGTGCATTCATTTTCGTCTGAATGCATTTTTGTCCGAATTTCAGGGATTTTCGCGTTCATTTTAACAAACGATAACGAATGCGCAGAATCCAAAATCCGAAAGATCCGACATAAAAAGTGCTTTATTTTCATTTTGTTGCGACAACAGTTCGATACAGATAGAAGATTCGACATGACAGTGACAATAGTGATCTGTGTCTATCGAACCTGCGGTTGAATGTGCCTAACCTAACTCTATTAGTCCAAGATTATTCGACATAGAGAAAAAAGATTTGAGACATAAAAGATTCGACGAAGCAGCTAAAAACATACGATCGCTGCGAGCGGACATTTATGGTCAAATGCTCCCCCCATAGGCTATAGAAGAATTCTAATGTTGGTTGATTAGTAATAATAAATATAATTATTACTAGTCATACAACATTATAATTCTACTATAGCTTGTGGGCGGAGCATTCGACTGCAAATGTACGTGTCACGGATGCCTAGCACGGCATCCAGCACAGGGTACGCAGATCAGTGGGCTGCACTAAAGGAATTAGGCACAAGGTAGGTAAATATATGGATTTATTGAAAGGATAATTCATAAACAATAAGGCAACCAGCAAACAACCACAGTGACACACCAAACAACTCCCTACACCAAACGTAAATCCAGGTTTCAGATTTAAGCATAAACGTAATCAAGCCAGGGTCATACACGAGAGATCAGTCCGATTGAACAGGGAGCAGAAGGGGACAACAGGAGGAAGGGATGAGTCTGCAAGACAGGGGTCCCGGGATGGATGCAGGGTTCAGAAACACAGGACACAAGGTACAGAGGCAGGGGTCCAGGGATGGATGCAGGGTTCAGGAAAACAGGTCACAAGGTACAGGATAACAGGTCACAAGGTTCAGGAATACAGGTCTGGGTTCCAAGACAAAACCAGAGCCAATGCTTGAGTGTCTGCTGGGTATTTATACACACCTCCTGCAATCAGTCTCAGGTGACGCCTGATTGCAGGAGATGATGTCGGCTCCAGACCAATGGGAGACACCTGCTGGTGGCCACCAGAACTGCACCCTTTGGTGCTGAAAGCAATAGCACCACCAGCAGGTGACCCAGGAAATGACACTGATCATGACAGTACGATTGTGGCGTCGTACAGTTTGGCTGCTTCGTCAAATCTTCTTAGAACATTGGAAAGACACCATAAGCCTTCAATTGACAGATTCGACCTTAATTCATTTGGATTTTTGGACGAATGCATTTTTTAACAAAACTAAATAAATAAAAACTAATATCGGGAGTAACTAAATAAAATAGATTTTTCGGACTAAACCAAAATTCCGAAACAAAATATTTCAGTGTGCACAGTATACTCCACCTCTTATTTTAAATCTCTTTCCATGATGATGATAACGCAGCAAAAATGTGCATAACTGCTCTTTGGGGACATCTAAAACCCCCTCTATTTCTGATTGGTATAAGCGGATAAACAAAATAGCAGAAATGGAGGAACTAATCTCCGTGTCAAATGACTCACCATCTAAATTCACTTCTACATGGGCATGCTGGCTACATTTCAAATCTACTGAGGAATATCTTAGGGTAATGAACAACCCCTCATAAAGCCTGGCCCAGACTGGCAAACTGAACAACAGACACAGACACGCCTTAAAAGACAGTTTCCCCCTATTTGGAAAAACACTAGCGGGCGGCAAACTGGAAAAGGTTTGGCTGCCATCACTATATATTAGACTATATCTAGTATAATTTGCCACCTTCATATTCAGCTTACCAACAATAATGCTTCCTGGATGGTTTTTGGTATCTTCCCCAATCCCCACCCCCCACTCCCATTTTTTTTCTCTCACCCCTCCTTCCATCCTTGTCCTCTCCCTTTCTCCCTTTCTGGCCCTCTGCCCTATCTTCCTCCTCAGCTCCTTCTAACTCCTATTACCTTTCCATCATCACATGCTCCTTATTCTAGTAATATGCACCCAAATATACCTACCCAAAATGTACTACATATTCGCCTCACCGCAACCCTATAACATACAACTGCCACATACACCTTACAATATCTGCCTTACCCTTCCAAGCAGGGCCGGACTGGGAATAAAATTCAGCCCTGGAAAAAATTTCATACCAGCCCCACAGCATTATTATACCAGCATAACGTCATTATTTTCTTGTTCATAAAAGGGAAAACCATACATTTTAAAGCACATTTGAAGAGTGTATTATATATAGATAAGACAGATATGAAATCACATAGGGCTTTGAAAAAAAATAAAAAACTAATTCCAGTTAAAAGTGGTAAAAGTGGTCAATCATCAAGGGGGACCCCAGGAACTCAGAACGTGGGGGGGGGGCACCTTCCGCAGAAAGAATACACTAAGGTAAGGGGGGGGGTGGGTTACTGATACAGGGGGTAAACCTTTATATCAATGCCCCCTTACATTATCGTATTCACTCCCCCCCTTACATCAGTGACCCCCCCTCTGACTGGCCTAGCGGTGCTGTCACTGACCTCTTCTCAGGTGCACCGTGCAGGGCTCAGTCAGTCGGCTCCAGCTCAGTGGCTCTGGTTTTATCCTATAGTCTCCTCTCCACAGTCCCCACACATCTGACTTCTCCCATGACCCTCATCCCGGCAGTGCTCCCACTCTTGACTCCTCTCCAGACTCCATCAGAGACTGCAGACATGATACAGGAGATGGTGAGAGGCTGCAGACATGATACGAGAGCTTAATGCAGCCCCACCAGTGCCCATCAAATGCAGCCTCACTGTGTCCATCAATGCAGCCTCACTGTGCCCATTAATGCAGCCTCACTGTGCCCATCAATGCAGCCTCACTGCGCCCATCAATGCAGCCTCACTGCGCCCATCAAATGCAGCTTTACTGTGCTCATCAAATGCAGCTTTACTGTGCCCATCATTGCAGCCTCACTGTGCCCGTCATTGCAGCCTCACTGTGCCCGTCATTGCAGCCTCACTGTGCCCGTCATTGCAGCCTCACTGTGCTCATCAAATGCAGCTTTACTGTGCCCGTGAATGCAGTCTCACTGTGCCCATGAATGCAGCCTCTCCTATGCCCCATGTCCCAGTCTGCAGTCCCTGTCTGTGGGAAGGTGTTTTGTTGATGCTCGGTAGGGTACCTTCCATGCCAGCAGGATATCCATGATCGCCATCAGCAGGCAGGGTCTGTTCTCGTTTTGGATGGGGACAGTGCTCCTTCATGAGGATCTGTTTGCTGTGAGATGGAGTGGTCCCTGGCCACCTGCACCTTCAGCCGTCCTCATTTTCCGGCCCCAGTCAGCCTGTCCCCTGGTCCTGGGGAAGTGAGAGCACTGGGTGGGGAGCTGGAGAGAAGAGGGAGCGGAGAGCACTGGCGGGGTTGGAGAGCACATGGGTGGGGGCAAAGAGCAGGGGGGAGTGGAGATCACAGGGGTGGGGAGTGGAGAGCGCTGGGGGGGGCTTGAGAGCACTGGGGGAGCCAAAAAGAACAGGGGTGGAGAGCATGGGAGGCTGAGAGGGGGGGCTGGAGAGCACTGAGGTGGCTAAGACTGTGGGAGGTAAAGAGCACTCGGGGGATCTTGAGAGCACTGGGGGGGAGAAAGAACAGGGGTGGAGAGCACTGGGGGGTACAAAGAGCAGGGGGGAGTGGAGAGCACTGGGGGGTGGAGAGCAATGGGGGGAGCTTGAGAGCACTAGTGGGGGCCAGAAAAAACAGGGGTGGAAAGTACGGGGGGCTGGAGAGCACTATGGGGGGCGGAGAGCACTGGCGGGGTCAGAGAGCACATGGGTGGGGGCAAAAAGAACAGGGGTGGGGAGCACGGGGGGCTGGAGAGCACTATGGGGGGCGGAGAGCACTGGCGGGGTTGGAGAGCACATGGGGGGAAAAAATAACAGGGGTGGGGAGCACGGGGGGCTGGAGAGCACTGGGGTGGGGGCTGGAGAGTGATGGGGAGAGCTGGAAAGCACTGGGGGGGGGGAAGAACAGGAGTGGGGAGCACGGGTTGCTGGAGAGCACTATGGGGGGCAGAGAGCACTGGCAGGGTTGGAGAGCACATGGGTGGGGCAAATAGAACAAGGGTGGGGGGCACGGGGGGCTGGAGAGCACTGGGGTGGGGGCTGGAGAGTGATGGGGAGAGCTGGAGAGCACTGGGGGGGGAAGAACAGGGGTGGGGAGCACAGGGTGCTGGAGAGCACTATGGGGGGGCGGAGAGCACTGGCGGGGTTGGAGAGCACATGGGTGGGGCAAATAGAACAAGGGTGGGGGGCACGGGGGGCTGGAGAGCACTGGGGTGGGGGCTGGAGAGTGATGGGGAGAGCTGGAAAGCACTGGGGGGGGAAGAACAGGTGTGGGGAGCACGGGTTGCTGGAGAGCACTATGGGGGGGCGGAGAGCACTGGCGAGGTTGGAGAGCACATGGGTGGGGCAAATAGAACAAGGGTGGGGGGCACGGGGGGCTGGAGAGCACTGGGGTGGGGGCTGGAGAGTGATGGGGAGAGCTGGAGAGCACTGGGGGGGGAAGAACAGGGGTGGGGAGCACAGGGTGCTGGAGAGCACTATGGGGGGGCGGAGAGCACTGGCGGGGTTGGAGAGCACATGGGTGGGGCAAATAGAACAAGGGTGGGGGGCACGAGAGCACTGGGGTGGGGGCTGGAGAGTGATGGGGAGAGCTGGAGAGCACTGGGGGGGAGAAAGAACAGGGATGGGGAGCACGGGGTGCTGGAGAGCACTATGGGGGGCGGAGAGCACTGGCGGGGTTGGAGAGCACATGGGTGGGGGCAAAATGCAGGGGGGAGAGGAGAGTACTGGGGGAGCTTGAAAGCACTGGAGGGGGAGCCAAAAAGAACAGGGGTGGAGAGCACAGGGGGCTGGAGCGCGATGGGTGGAGCTTTAGAGCACTGGGGGGGGCCAGAAAGAACAGGGGTGGGGGGGACTGGGGAGCACTGTGGGGGGCAGAGAGCACTGGGGTGGGGGCTGGGGAGTGATGGGGAGAGCTGGAGAGCACTTGGGGGGGAGAGTACTGGGGGGGAGAACAGGGGTGGAGAGCACTGGAATGGTGGCTGGAGAAGGATGGGGAGAGCTGGAGAGCAGGGGGGGGCAGAAAGAACAGAGGTGGAGAGAACTGTGTGGGGGTTGGAGAGTGTGGTGGGGGAGGAAAGCACTGGGGGGGAGCTACAAGGAGAACTGGGAGGGGCCAGCAAAAGAAGTTGGATAGGAGAAGCAGGGGGGCCGCATATAGAGGAAATTAGCTTTCTATACTCCTCCATACAGCTGCGGAATGCTTGATTCTCCTCCTCCCCCTTCTGCAAGCATTCAGCGGCTGTATGGAGGAATATAGAAAGCTCATTTCCTCAATATGCGCCCCCCTGCTTCTCCTCCTATCCAGGCACACAGGGCAGGCTGTACGGCGGGCATCTCCTGTTTATCACGGAGCTGACCTGAACCTGGCTGGATCTGTGTTCGGCCGTGACGCTGTAACATGGTCCCGCCCCCCTAGACCGGCTCCTGTGATAGGTTGAACACTGACTCTATCTACTATCACACGAGCCGGTCTAGGGGGCGGGACCGTGTTACAGCGTCGCCGCCGCTGAACACAGACCGAGCCAGGCAGCTCCGTGATACACAGGAGCAGGAGAGAGGGAGCACTGCAGCCGCAAATTAAACCGGCCCCAGGACAGGCAGCATACCGGGAAATCTCCCGTTATCCCGGTAGGCCAGTCCGGCCCTGCTTCCAAGACCTATGAATGCAGGTCATTTATGAGTCCTGGAGGCAAAACCTTTATATGACACTACGTATGGTTGCAACGCACTACAAAAATCTGGCATAACTTGTCCCCAAATAAATTCTGCCTATAAGTTGAACTTTACTGCCATATACACACACATCTCTGCTTCTACCTTCCTCTACACCTCACTATGTATAATATAGTGTTGACACATGGACAGTTGCTCTGGAAATTTTACGTACTGTAATATAGGCAATCTGTTTTGCATTTCAATGATACAAAACGTATTATGTTATACAAATCGGTTACTGCATCCTTTTTTGGAACTTGTATACCCATCCCTCGATTCTTTGTCTCCCCCCTTCCTTTTGTTGTTGTTTCTTATATCTTGCCCAATAAACTATTGTTTGGAAAAAATAAATAGATGTAATTTAATTCATTTTTTGTTCTTTAGTAGAGTTGAGCGGACACCTGGATGTTCGGGTTCGACGGGTTCCCCAAACCCGAACCCGAACCCCATTGAAGTCAATGGGGACCAGAACTTCTGAGGACTATTAGCGCTGTTTCCCGTGCTTAGAACTGTCCCTGCACTATGTGTAATTTCTGAAGGAAAAAAAGTCATTTAAATTCACTCGCGGCTATTAATGAATTGTCGGCTCCCGGCAATACATAGAAAAGTCATTTATAAAAAATAAAAAAAAGCGTGAGGGTTCCCCCAAATTCAATTACCAGGCCCTTCAGGTCTGGAATGGATATTAAGGGGAACTCCACCCCAAATTTAAAAAAAAAATGGCGTGGAGTACCCCCAAAAATCCAGACCAGACCCTTTATCCGAGAACGCAACCTGGCAGGCCGCAGGAAAAGAGGGGGGACGAGAGAGCGGCCCCCCCTCCCTCCTGAACCGTACCAGGCCACATGCCCTCAACATGGGGAGGATGTCCCCATGTTGATGAGGACAAGGGCCTCATCCCCACAACCCTTGCCGGTGGTTGTGGGGGTCTGCGGGCAGGGGGCTTATCGGAATCTGGAAGACCCCTTTAACAAAGGGGACTCCCAGATCCCGCCCCCCCTATGTGAATTGGTAATGGGGTACAAATGTACCCCTACCATTTCACAAAGAAAGTGTAAAAAATGTAAAAAATGACAATAGCCAGTTTTTGACAATTCCTTTATTAATGTCTTCTCCTTTCTTCCATCTTCTTCCATCTTCTTCTTCCATCTTCTTCTTTTCTCCATTCGGGTTTCTTCCTCTTCAACTTCATCTTCATCTTCCTTCTTCCTTCGGTGTTCTCGTCCGCATCTTGCTCTGGCTTCTTGTTCCCCATCTTCTTTCTTCGGCCGCTCCGTTTGAATTGGAGGTTCCCGCTGTGTGACGCTTCAATTCTTCAGTTCTCCTCTGGGTCCGCTGGCACCCGGTGGCCCCGCCCCCCTCTGACACCAAGTGGAAAGTCCCCATGAAATCCATGTGCGTCAGAGGGGGGCGGGGTAACCGGGGTGCCAGCGGACCAAGAGGAGAACTGAAGAACTGAAGCGTCACACAGCGGGAATCTCCAATTCAAACGGAGCGGCCGAAGAAAAAAGATGGGGAACAAGAAGCCGGAGCAAGATGCGGACAAGAACACCGAAGGAAGAAGGAAGATGAAGATAAAGATGAAGATGAAGAAACCCGATAGGAGAAAAGAAGAAGATGGAAGAAGATGGAGGAAAGGAGAAGACATTAATAAAGGAATTGTCAAAAACCGGCTATTGTAATTTTTAAAATTTATGACACTTTCTTTGTGAAATGGTAGGGGTACAATGTACCCCATTACCATTTCACATGGGGGGGCCGGGATCTGGGGGTCCCCTTTGTTAAAGGGGTCTTCCAGATTCTGATAAGCCCCCCGCCCGCAGACCCCCACAACCACCGGGCAAGGGTTGAGGGGATGAGGCCCTTGTCCCCATGTTGAGGGCATGTGGCCTGATACGGTTCAGGAGGGGGGCGCTCTCTCGTCCCCCCCTCTTTTCCTGCGGCCTGCCAGGTTGCGTGCTCGGATAAAGGGTCTGGTCTAGACTTTTGGGGGTACTCCACGCCATTTTTTAAAAAAATTTGAGGTGGAGTTCCCCTTAATATCCATTCCAGACCTGAAGGGCCTGGTAATTGAATTTGGGGGGACCCCCACGCTTTTTTTTATTTTTATCAATGACTTTTCTATGTATTACCGGGAGCCGACAATTCATTAATAGCCGCGAGTAAGATTTAAATGACCTTTTTTCCTTCAGAAATGACACTTTGTGCAGGGACAGTTCTAAGCACGGGAAACAAGCGCTGCTTTACATGCATATTGCCGAACACCAGACCCGAACCCGAACATACAGTCAATTGTTCGGGTTCGGGTCCGGGACCCCAAAACCCAAAAGTTCGGTACGGACCCGAACTTTACAGTTCGGGTCCACTCAGCCCTATTCTTTAGAAATGTCATTTTTGCTGCAGCATGTTCTATACATGCTACAGATGTGTCACTTGACATGCAGATTAAGGGGACCCCCCAGGCACTATATTTAAAGGAATTTTCATTTTTATTTTTGCACTTTAAGCATCATTAAAATCAATGCTTCTGTAAAAACGATCTTAAAAAAAAATGCATTGATACATGTCCCCCAGGGCAGTACCTGACCCCATACCCTTTTTATGGCCAATTACTTGCATATAAGCCTGAAAAATGGGGACTTTTGATTTTTCAAGTTTGAGTCCCATAGACTTTAATAGGGTTCGCCGTTCATAATTTTTTCGCTGTTTGGGAGTTCTGATGCTATCCAAACAGGGGGGTGTTCGGCCCATTTCTAGACCCTGGTAAAGTGGGGCCCTTTTTTTTAGCTATTTTTAGCTGTTTTTTAGCTATCAATTTAATATAAGCTTCATTAGCAGTTAGTGGATAGGGGGCCAAGTTCCAAGTATGGTTAAAAAAAGGAGCATAAAGTGTCTAGAATGTCTGACATCATCTCCTTTGAAGAATTCAGGGGTATAGCCACCCTGTCCAGGGGCCTTGCAGTTAGAGAGGTTGGTTATAGTGGTAGGTATTTTGGTGACAGAGATAGGGTTTGTGTGGCATCTAGTTGGGAGGCAGATACCTTGGGCAGAGAAAGTGTAGATAGAAATTCAGCACTCTTATGCCGCGTACACACGATCGTGATTCACGGCGGTGAAAACACCGCCGTGAATCACGACAGGAAAAACGAGGGAACGGCTTGTTCCCCCACACACGGCCGTTTTTCCCGTCATTTTTTCTCTTGACGAGAAAAACGACCGTGTGTAGGCTCCACGGCAGTGTTTCCCTATGGGAAAACTGCCGCGGAAAAAAATGCCAGGAATCACGACGAGAAAAATTAGAGCATGTTCTAATTTTTCTCGTCGTGATTAATGCCGTTTTTCCCGTCGGGAAAAATGGCAAAAAGCCCACAGACGATCGTTTTTCTTGTCCAAAGGAAAAAAAAATATTTTTCCAGACGGGAAAAATTATCGTGTGTACGTGGCATTAGATGTGGTTGGGGATGTCTCTGTGTATAGTTGTTTATAGTATTCAGCAAGAATGTCATTGATCTATGAGGGGGTAGTGGCTTGATGGCCTAAGGGGGAGGTCAGTTTATAAATAAATAAGTATGAGGCCCCTTAGCTAGGTGTGCCAGGAGCTTCCCTGTTTTGTTTCCATATTTATAAAATTGCAAATCTCTATAAGAGGCTTTGACCTGCTCGTACTTGTCTGTCCGGAGATCTAGGTTTAATTTAGTCTTTTGCCAGGTGAGTTTATGTGAAGGTGCTATGGAGTAATTCAAGTCTATTTGTCTTTCTGAAGTTTGGCACTGGCCTGGAGATATTGGCTAGCAGGCCTGGACTGGCCATAGGGCATACCGGGCATATGCCCGGTGGGCCACGGCGGCCCGCTACGGCCCTCGGCCGCATGTCATGTCTCCCCCCCAGTCAGGGCCGTCTTTAGCGCAGGGCAAATAGGGCAGTTGCCCTGGGCCCAATCATTGTTGGGGGCCCAAAGCAGCTGCACTGAAATTTCTTTTTTACAGCCAGAGTTTCGCAGCCTGCGCTAGTCACTTGCTGGCTGCGCTACTTTGTCAGCGGCCGTTCAAAACCCTTGCTGCTCTACACATCTCTACATGTGTGTGGGCGGGATCGGCATCGCGTGGGCGGGATTGGCATCAGGGGGAGGGGGCGGGGCAATGATGTCATTTTAACTGCACCTGCGCGAGCATGGGAGAAAATAAATTCCACATGCTTTTTAGGTATGTAAATATGGATGGGGGAGTGATTGTGCACACTGTGACTGATTGTGGCTGTGCATACTGTGACAGGCTGATCTGGATGGGGTTTGAACTATTTCTGTGCACACTGACTGACTGCTTGATTTAGGGGGGGGGGGGGGTGGGGTGGTTATGCACACTGTGGCAGGCTCATCTGGGTGGTTGGTTAGATTGCTTTTGTGCACACTGTGACAGTCCAGTCTGTTCCCCAGTACAGTCCTCCCATTTCCCAGGTCAGTCTGTCCCCAGCATAATCCCCCCACGTCAGTATGTGCCCCAATAGGGTCCATCTATGTTAGTCTGACTGACCTGGGGGAATTATACTAGGAGATAGGGATGAGCTTCGAGTTCGAGTCGAGCTCATGTTCGACTCAAACATTGCCTGTTCACCCGTTCGCCGAACAGCGAACAATTTGGGGTGTTCGCTGCAAATTCGAAAAGTCTATGTGAGAAATCTAAAGTGCTAATTATAAAGGCTTATATGCAAGTTATTGTCATAAAAAGTGTTTGGGGATCCGGGTCCTGCCCCAGGGGACATGTATCAATGCAAAAAAAAGTTTTAAAAACTACCGTTTTTTTGGGAGCAGTGATTTTAATAATGCTTAAAGTGAAACAATAAAAGTGAAATATTCCTTTAAATTTCGTACCTGGGGGGTGTGTATAGTATGCATGTAAAGTCGTGCTTGTTTCCCATGCTTAGAACTGTCCCTGCACAAAGTGTCATTTCTGAAGGAAAAAAAGTCATTTAAAACTCACTCGCAGCTATTAATGAATTGTCGGCCCCCGGCAATACATAGAAAATACATTGATAAAAGAAAAAAAGTGTGGGGGTCCCCCCAAATTCAATTTCCAGGCCCTTCAGGTCTGGTATAGATATTAAGGGGAACCCCGCCGCAAATTAAAAAAAAAATGCGTGCGGTTCCCCCCAAATATCCATACCGGGCCCTTCAGGTCTGGCATGGATTTTAAGGGGAACTCAACCCCAAATTTAAAAATAAAATGGCGTGGAGTCCCCCAAAAAATCCATACCAGACCCTTATCCGAGTTTGCAACCTGGCAGGCCGCAGGAAAAGAGGGGGGGACGAGAGAGCGACCCCCCCTCCTGAACCGTACCAGGCCACATGCCATCAACATGGGGAGGATGTCCCCATGTTGATGGGGACAAGGGCCTCATCCCCACAACCCTTGCCCGGTGGTTGTGGGGGTCTGTGGGCAGGGGGCTTATCGGAATCTGGAAGACCCCTTTAACAAAGGGGACCCCCAGATCCTGGCCCCCCCTATGTGAATTGGTAAGGGATACATTGTACCCCTACCATTTCACGAAGAAAGTGTAAAAAAAAAAAAAAAAAATACACACAAACACCTTGGAAAAGTCAGTTATTAAAAAAAACAAAAAAACAAAAAACATTCCAGCGATGAAATCCAGTGTCCCGTGGCGATCCGTTGTCCAGCGCTGTCCGTCATTGGCTGAGCTTGAGCGGACCTGATGGGGAACTTCCTCTGCAGTCTATTAAATGTATAGACCCGCCCCTTCTAAAGTTCCCCATCAGGTCCGCTCAGCCAATACTAGGTGTAAGGCTAAGCGGACCTGATGCGAAACGTGAGAAGGGACGGGTCTATTAATGTATTACACAGTGAAGGAAGTTCCCCATCAGGTCCGCTCAGGCCAATGACGTAGGCGGGGTCTGACATACGAGGGGGCGGACCTGATGGGGAACTTCCTTCACTGTGTAATACATGAATAGACCCGCCCCTTCTAAAGTTCCCCACCAGGTCCGCTCAGCCAATGACTAGGTGTAAGGCTAAGCGGACCAGATGCGGAACGTGAGAAGGGGCGGGTCTATTCATGTATTACACTGTGAAGGAAGTTTCCCATCAGGTCCGCTCAGGCCAATAACGTAGGCGGGGTCTGACATACGAGGGGGCGGACCTGATGGGGAACTTCCTTCACTGTGTATTACAAAAAGGATTTCAGACCGTTCGAGTCACAAAGGTCACACTTGCAATCGGCCCTGGTGTTTCCGCCACTGTAGGGGGGGCCCCAGCGGGGATGCTGACCGCAGGGCTATGAGCTGAGAGCTTCTCTCTCATAGAGCCCAGAGCCTACACTGACAGTTCCTCCCTCCTCACTTGCATGGATGGGAGAGGAGATAGCCAATCTGCTCCTTCCCCTCTTGCCCCTCTCCTCATGTGTGCACACAAGAAGTGTGAAGCCCAGCAGCTGAATTGGATCAATCACACTTCCTGCAGTGCACACACAGGGGGAGAGAGGCAGGAGGAGAAGGAGCAGAGCGGCTCTTTCCCCTTCCATTCCTTGCAAGTGGGGAGGGAGGGGGAACTGTCACTGCAGGCTCTGGGCTGTACGAGAGAGACGCTCCCAGCTCAGAGTCCTGCAGAGGAGGCACTGATAGGCAGCATTAATGAGCACCGGAAGGTGACACTGATGGGTGGCACTGATGGGCAGCATTGATGAGCATTGATAGGCAGCACTGATTCACGGTTTCTTGCATCAGTGCCCCGAAGGTTCTAGTTACGCCTCTGCCCTCAACCCTGCACTCTGCCCATAGAGGACCCCTCAACCCTGCACTCTGCCCATAGAGCACCCCTCAACCCTGTACATAGAGGACCCCTCAACCCTGCACTCTGCAACATAGAGGACCCCTCAACCCTGCACTCTTCAACATAGAGGACCCCTCAACCCTTCACTCTTCAACATAGAGGACCCCTCAACCCTGCACTCTGCAAAATAGAGGACCCCTCAAACCTGCACTCTTCCCATAGAGGACCCCCCAACCCTGCACTCTGCCCATAGAGGACCCCTCAACCCTGCACTCTGTATGTAGTGCACGCCTCAACCCTGCACATAGAGCAAACTCCAGAAACCTGCAGTCTGTATATAGTGCTCTCCTAAAATACTGGTATATAACAATACCTCACTGTTTAGTGCAGTTTAGCTCCACCCACAATTTGATGCAGAAATAATGATGTGCAATAACCTCTAGCAACCAGTTAGTGAGTGGCAATGATATGCTGCAACCTCTGGCAACCAATCGCAGTCGCTACCTGACCTGCTGCAGTAAACCGATTTTGAGTCTGGCTGCGATCTATTGTATTTCTCAGGGAGGGGGGCCCCAAGAAAATGTTTGCCCAGGGTCCAATCAATATTAGAGACGGCCCTACCCCCAGTGCACTCTCAGCTGCGAGTCGGAGCCGCACTCGAGTGACAGTGACACACGTCGGCACATCAGGGGGCCGGGACCCGCAACGATTCCCTTCTCTCTGGCAAGGTGGCCGTGGCACTGATGATCTGATCAGTCTTGGCTCGGCTGTCTCACACAGCCAAGCAGAGTGAAGCCGCCTCCCCCTCCTCCTTTATGTCCACACAGGGGGAGGGGACCCGTGCTGATCTGAGGTACATTATGGGTCTGAAGGGGGGTCTGTATTGTAGGGGGGGGTTCTGTATTGTAGGTGGGGTTCTGTATTGTAGGGGTGGTCTGAAATGTAGGGGTGTTCTGTATTATAGGGGGTCTGTAATGTAGGGGGGGGTTCTGTATTGTAGGGGGGGTCTGAAATGTAGGGGGGTTCTGTATTGTAGGGGGGTCTGAAATGTAGGGGGGATTCTGTATTGTAGGGGGGGTCTGTAATGTAGGGGGGTTCTGTATTGTAGGGGGGGGTCTGAAATGTAGGGGGGGTTCTGTATTGTAGGGGGGTCTGTAATGTAGGGGGGTCTGTAATGTAGGGGGATTCTGTATTGTAGGGGGATTCTGTATTGTAGGGGGTCTGTAATGTAGGGGGATCTGAAATGTAGGGGGAGTTCTGTATTGTAGGGGGGTATGAAATGTAGGGGGGGTTCTGTATTATAGGGGGGTCTGAAATGTAGGGGGGTTCTGTATTGTAGGGGGGTTCTGTATTGTAGGGGGGTTCTGTATTGTAGGGGGGTCTGAAATGTAGGGGGTTCTGTATTGTAGAGGGGGTTCTGTATTGTAGGGGGTCTTAAATGTAGGGGGGTTCTGTATTGTAGGGGGTCTGTAATGTAGGGGGATTCTGTATTGTACGGGGAGTTCTGTATTGTAAGGGGGTCTGAAATGTAGGGGGGTTCTGTATTATAAGGGGGTCTGAAATGTAGGGGTTCTGTATTGTAGGGGGGGTCTGAAATGTAGGGGGATTCTGTATTGTAGGGGGGTCTGAAATGTAGAGGGGGTTCTGTATTATAGGGGGGTCTGAAATGTAGGGGGGTTCTGTATTTTAGGGGGTCTGAAATGTATGGGGGTCTGAAATGTATGGGGGTCTGTATTGTAGGGGGGTTCTGTATTTTAGGGGGGTCTGTAATGTAGGGGGTTCTGTATTGTAGGGGGGTTCTGTATTGTAGGGGGGTCTGTATGGTAGAGGGGGCTGTATTTTAGAGGGGGCTGTATTGTAGAGGGGGTCTGTAATGTAGGGGGGGGGTCTATACTGTAGGGTGGGGGTCTGCACTGTAGGGAGGGGGTCTGTATTGTAGAGGGGGTCTGTATGGTAGAGGGGGCTGTATTTTAGAAGGGGCTGTAATGTAGGGGGGGGTCTATACTGTAGGGTGGGGGTCTGCACTGTAGGGAGGGGGTCTGTATTGTAGAGGGGGTCTGTATGGTAGAGGGGGCTGTATTTTAGAAGGGGCTGTAATGTAGGGGGGTCTGTATTGTAGAGGGGGTCTGTAATGTAGGGGGGGTCTGTAATGTAGGGAGGGGGTCTGTACTGTAGGGTGGGGGTCTGCACTGTAGGGAGGGGGTCTGCACTGTAGGGAGGTCTGTGTAACATGCAGGAGGTCCAGAACTGTTAGGGGGGCATCTGTGTAACAAACTGTGGGGGACTGTGTAATGTAAAGGGGTCCAGAGATGCAATGTAATGTAAAGGGGTCCAGAGGTGCAGGGTGCTGTATAATGTAAAAGGGTCCAAAGGTGCTGTGTAATGTAAAGGGGTTCAGAGGTGCAGGGTGCTGTGTAATGTAAAGGGGCCAAGAGGTGCAGGGTGCTTTGTAATGTAAAAGGGTCCAGAGGTGCGGTGCTATGTAATGTAAAGGGGTCCAGGGTGCTGTGTAATGTAAAGGGGTTCAGGGGTGCAAGGTGCTGTGTAATGTACAGGGGTCCAGAAGTACAAGGTGGTGGAACCCCACATCCCATCATTAACCGCCGCTGCAAAGCGCCCCCGCCGCGCATCCCCCCCCCCCCCCCGGGCTGCTCAGTCTAAAATGCTCGGGCCTATTTTTTGTCCCAGTCCGGGCCTGTTGGCTAGTTATCTTTTTTTCGTAAAACAATGAAGGCTTTGACCAATCAGGGCAAAGAGATCTGTCAGAGCCATGAATGGAGAAAGTAATGATGACTGTGCCCAATAATGGCTCATTGCTCATAGACCCACTCCACACTATAAAAGGTTCCTTCCCAGAGGAGCCATTTGCAGTGTGATGTTGGAATTTATATACAGTAGATAAAACAGGGATCTGTTCATTGCTGAAAGTGAGTTAGTGTGCTATTGTGAGTGTAGAAAGTTAGTGTAGTGTGAATATAGTGATAGTGTTACATCAGGGTAGTGTGACCTACCTTTTTTACTTTAGTGTCAGTGGAGTGCGTCAGTGCACTTTTACTGCAGTATATTGTATTGCGTCAGTGCACTTTTACTGCAGTATATTGTAGTGCGTCAGTGCACTTTTACTGCAGTATATTGTAGTGCGTCAGTGCACTTTTACTGCAGTATATTGTAGGGCATCAGTGCATTTTTACTGAATTATATTGTAGTGCATCAGTGCAGTTTTAATGCATTATATTGTAGTGCATCAGTGCATTTTTACAGTAGTATATTGTAGTGCGTCAGTGCACATTTACTGAATTATATTGTAGTGCATCAGTGCACTTTTAATGCATTATATTGTAGTACATCTTTAAAGTAGTATATTGTAGTGCGTCAGTGCACTTTTACTGCAATATATTGTAGTGTAGGGATGAGCTTCATGTTCCAGTCGAACCCATGTTCGACTCGAACATCGGCTGTTCGATCGTTTGACGAAGATCGAACATTATGGGCCGTTCGCGCCAAATTCGAGTGGCGCGTCACGGCCCATAATTCACTGCGGCATTGCAGTGCATTGCTGGCTGATGATTGGCCAAGCATGCACTATGACCCGCATGCTTGGCCAATCACAGCGTCGTCTGAACAGTGAGCCGTAATTGGCCAAAGCCAGGGTGGCTTTGGCCAATTATGGCTCAGGGGGTTTAGTACACGCCCCACACTAGATAAGGCCACCGGCTTGGCGGCCTTGTGTAGTGTGTTGGAGTTGTTTAAAGTAAAGAGACAGAGAGAGAGACAGTGTAATTTGATTTGAGTTAGATAGAGCAGGCAAGCGAGTCAGTTAGCTGCAGTTACAGTGTGTAGAGGATATATATGCATCCTAGGTGTTGTATATATATTTATACACTGCATTCAGTTTAGCTAGATCCGTTCCTGTTATTCTATATACTGTGACAGGCAGGCAGGTGATTGTGCTAGCTGCAGTCAGTGTTTCACTTAGTGTACTGTGTGCTTTGCATAGCGTTCACCTAAAGCTTACCTGAATGCAGTTAGTGGTGTTCTCATAATAAAACCACAGGCAGGGAGCTGCATAGTATACTTCTGTTCTTTGTACAGCGTTCACTTAAAGGAACCTGAATACAATTTGTGGTGTTCTCATAATAAAACCACAGGCGGAGAGCTGAACAGGTCTGAACAGGTACACAGACAGCAAAATAAATGTTACAGGGGTGATAACCCTTCCCTATGTTTTCCAAAAAGCTTAAAAATAGATTTTTTGGCTGGAGCTACACTTAAAAAATGTACCTGTTCCAAATTACAAACAGATTCTACTTAAGAACAAACCTACAGTCCCTGTCTTGTTTGCACCGCCTGTATACTGCTGTTCAGAGTATATAGGGCCTTTTTTAATTTGATTGCGGGGTTCCCCTTAATATCCATACAAGACCCAGAGGGGCTGGTAGTGGGCTGGGGGGTACCCATGACATTTTTCTCAATGATTTTCATCCATATTGCCGGGGCCCGGGACCAGACATTACATTAAAGCCGCAAGCAGTTTTAAATTACTTGTTTTTCTTTAGAAATGTCATTTTGTGCAGGGACAGTTTGAAACACGTGCCATTTCACAGGCATTCTTTAGACACCCCCCCCCCCCCCCAGGTACGATATTTAAAGGAATACTTCTTCTTTTTTCACTTTAAGCATCATTAAAATCACTGCTCCCGAAAAAACGTCCGTTTTACAAACTTCTTTTTGAATTGATACATGTCCCCTGGGGCAGGTCCCGGGTCCCCAAACCATTTTTAGGAAAATAACTTGCATATTAGCCTTTATAATTAGCACTTTTGATTTCGAACATTCGAGTCCATTGTATTTAATAGGGTTCTAAAGTTCGCGCAAACTTTCGGTCCGTTCGCAGATTCTGGTGAGAACCAAACCGGGGGGTGTTCGGCTCATCCCGATTGTAGTGCATCAGTGCACTTTTACTGAATTATATTGTAGTGCATCTGTGTACTTTTAATGCATTATATTGTAGTGCATCAGTGCATTTTTACAGCAGTATATTGTAGTGCCTCAGTGCACTTTTAATGCATTATATTGTAGTGCATCAGTGCATTTTTTCAGCAGTATATTGTAGTACGTCAGTGAACTTTTACTGCATTATATTGTAGTGTGTCAATGCATTTTTACTGAATCATATTGTAATGTGTCAGTGCACTTTTAATGCATTATATTGTAGTGCATTAGTGCATTTTTACAGCAGTATATTGCAGTGCGTCAGTGCACTTTTACTGCATTATATTGTAGTGCATCAGTGCACTTTTAATGCATTATATTGTAGTGTGTCAATTCACCTTTACTGCAGTATTCAAAAAGGAAAGTAGAGGGCGGGACTTTGTATGAGGCACACGGGCACAAAGAGATACCTTTGATGGAGGACAGCTTTTAATTGGTTCAAATCGCAATACAATTTCATATTTAAATTTTATGCATTTTGCTATATATCAATACTTTTTTATATTTCATCCAAACCAAATATTGCACAATAGTAAATAAATATTCCATCAAGGATATTTCATATATTTACAGATACACAGTACATATCTTCCAGACATTGCAGTCGCTACCTATGCAACTTGGTAATCCACTAAAACATTTTCTTTAAAAAAAGGAGACATAAGCAGGGGGGATTTGGTATATATTGGAAGGAACGTCCATAAAGGTTGATGAGTATATACACTTATCGGTAGATATTAGCTCTATGCATTTCGGGCCTTGCAGGCCGCTCATCAGGAGCAAAAACCGAAGTGATCATCTAGGGATGAAAAAGACAAATACATTTTAATGATCTAAAAGAATGCTACAGAGCTGGTGGGCGAATATAGAATAGGAGAAAAATCCCCCATCCATACATTTAACCCACAGAACTTACGGATGCGTCTGCATGGGGGTGGTGTGTCCACGAGAGTCACGGACCAGCCAGAGGGCGTCACAACCGGGAGCTGGGGAGGCATGGCAGGGCGACAACGACCCATACTAACAACGCCCCGTGAGGGTGGAAAAATAAAATTCAAAGTGGTTGTGAGCTATGTAGGGTAACCCCAAATGTGGGGACCTCTGTGAAAAAAGATTTTTTTTTTTTTTAAAACTGTCACACTAAAAAAATGTTGCAACACTAAAAGCTGTGTGTATCTGTATGTGAAAAAGTGGTGTGTGTCAGGGTGTGGGGGAGGGTAGTGTGAGGTGAGAGGACATTAATTAGGCAGGGAAAGAAAAGAAAAAAAAGGGAGAAAAAGAAACAGGGAAAAGGCTGAGAAAAAAAGGAAAAAGAAAAAAAGGGAGCAATAAAAGGGATTAAAGAAAGGAAAGCCAAATAGTGAGTGAATGTTGGGAAGAGAAGAAGATACCTGTTGCAAAGTGGAAAAGACATACAGATAAAAAAGCCAGATAGTGTGTCAATATTGAGGAGAAAAGAAAATACCTGTTGCAAAGTGAAGAGAGCAAGTTATGCAGTGTGAGTGCTGTTCCACACTGAGAAGTGATGTGTGTGATCCTGAGTGTAGGGCCCAACAAAGGGAGAGGCCTATATGGGAAGTGCCGCCATAGCCACGCCCCCAACGTCACACTGACACATGCAAGTGGGGGAAAGAGGAGGAGGGAAGGCGCCATCAACCAGGCCGTAAGACCAGGCGAGATGTGCCCAACCAACCAAGCATTCCCCCCTGCGCGCCAGCTATGGAACACACTAACGTCGGTGGTGCAGTGCCCGAAGGACACCGCACGCCCGGTGTGCTATGCGTGACGTCGACGTGCAGTGGCGGAACCCCCATTCACCCCAGGCCACAACAAGGCGAAGGGAGAGGGGGGGACCCCAGTGCACGTTGCAGCTCCCTGAAGCGAAGGCGACGGCAAAGTCCAATGAAGGACATGCACAGGACCACCCACATGCATACGCATTAGCATTATAAAAAATGAAAAAATGGAGCAGGGTAGGATGTTGGAAATTTTTTTTTACCGTTTTTTGGGAGGAACTAGTTGTAAAGTAGAATATACGCGAGCTGGACATCGAGTTTAGCTAACGAAGGAGCCATGTGTGGGAAATTCAAAAAATATATTAGTGCGACCGTGTGCCTCCATCCCTAATTGATTGATAAAAAAGGGGAAAAAAAGAAGGGGTTTTTTGGGACTTTAAATGAGGTTCAGGGGCCGTTCAGATCCCCTCCTCCATCCCGGGTTTAGTATTCAAAAAGGAAAGTAGAGGGCGGGACTTTGTATGAGGCACACGGACACAAAGAGATAACTTTGATGGAGGACAGCTTTTAATTGGTTCAAATCGCAATACAATTTCATATTTAAATTTTATGCATTTTGCTATATATCAATACTTTTTTATATTTCATCCGAACCAAATATTGCACAATAGTAAATAAATATTCCATCAAGGATATTTCATATATTTACAGATACACAGTACATATCTTCCAGACATTGCAGTCGCTACCTATGCAACTTGGTAATCCACTAAAACATTTTCTTTAAAAAAAGGAGACATAAGCAGGGGGGGATTTGGTATATATTGGAAGGAACGTCCATAAAGGTTGATGAGTATATACACTTATCGGTAGATATTAGCTCTATGCATTTCGGGCCTTGCGGGCCGCTCATCAGGAGCAAAAACCGAAGTGATCATCTAGGGATGAAAAAGACAAATACATTTTAATGATCTAAAAGAATGCTACAGAGCTGGTGGGCGAATATAGAATAGGAGAAAAATCCCCCACCCATACATTTAACCCACAGAACTTACGGATGCGTCTGCATGGGGGTGGTGTGTCCACGAGAGTCACGGACCAGCCAGAGGGCGTCACAACCGGGAGCTGGGGAGGCATGGCAGGGCGACAACGACCCATACTAACAACGCCCCGTGAGGGTGGAAAAATAAAATTCAAAGTGGTTGTGAGCTATGTAGGGTAACCCCAAATGTGGGGACCTCTGTGAAAAAAGAATTTTTTTTTTTAAAACTGTCACACTAAAAAAATGTTGTAACACTAAAAGCTGTGTGTATCTGTATGTGAAAAAGTGGTGTGTGTCAGGGTGTGGGGGAGGGTAGTGTGAGGTGAGAGGACATTAATTAGGCAGGGAAAGAAAAGAAAAAAAGGGAGAAAAAGAAACAGGGAAAAGGCTGAGAAAAAAAGGAAAAAGAAAAAAAAGGGAGCAATAAAAGGGATTAAAGAAAGGAAAGCCAAATAGTGAGTGAATATTGGGAAGAGAAGAAGATACCTGTTGCAAAGTGGAAAAGACATACAGATAAAAAAGCCAGATAGTGTGTCAATATTGAGGAGAAAAGAAAATACCTGTTGCAAAGTGAAGAGAGCAAGTTGCAGTATATTGTAGTGCATCAGTGCACTTTTACTGAATTAAATTGTAGTGCATCAGTGAACTTTTACTGCAGTATATTGTAGTGCGTGAGTGCACTTTTACTGAATTATATTGTAGTGCGTCAGTGCACTTTTAATGCATTATATTGTAGTGCATCTTTACAGTAGTATATTGTAGTGCGTCAGTGCACTTTTACTGCAGTATATTGTAGTGCATCAGTGCACTTTTACTGAATTATATTGTAGTGCGTCAATGCATTTTTACTGAATTATATTGTAGTGCATCAGTCCACTTTTAATGCATTATATTGTAGTGCGTCAGTGCATTTCTACAGCAGAATATTGTAGTGCGTCAGTGCACTTTTACTGAATTATATTGTAGTGCGTCTGTGAACTTTTACTGCAGTATATTGTAGTGCGTGAGTGTACTTTTACTGAATTATATTGTAGTGTGTCAGTGCACTTTTAATGCATTATATTGTAGTGCATCAGTGCATTTTTACAGCAGTATATTGTAGTGCATCAGTGCACTTTTACTGCAGTATATTCTAGTATTTCAGTAAACTTTTACTGAATTATATTGTAGTGAGTCAGTGCACTTTTACTGCAGTATATTGTAGTGCATCAGAGCAGTTTTAATGCAGTATTTTGTAGTGCGTTAGTGCAGTTTTACTGCAGTATATTACAGGTAAAACTCAAAAATTTTGAATAGCGTGCAAAAGTTCATTTATTTCACTAATGCAACTTAAAGGTGAAACTAATATATGAGATAGACTCATTACATGCAAAGCAAGATAGTTCAAAACTTGATTTGTCATAATTGTGATGATTATGGCTTACAGCTCATAAAAACCCCAAATCCACAATCTCCGAAAATTTGAATATTGTGAAAAGGTGCAATTTTGTTTTTTAATTTTGGTTTGGGGTTCCCCTTAATATTCATACCAGACCCAAAGGGCCTGGTAATGGACTGGGGGGAAGTCATGCCGTTTTTTTCAATGACTTTTATCTGTATTGCCGAGACAATTTGTTACAGCAGCGAGTAGTTTTAAATTACTTTTTTTCCTTTAGAAATGTCATTTTGCTGCAGGACTGTTCTAAACACGGGAAAAATGTGCCACTTTACAGACATACTACAGACACCCCCAGGTACGAAATGTAAAACTTTTTTTTGCATTGATACATGTCCCCTGGGGCAGGACCCAGGTCCCCAAACACTTTTTATGACAATACCATGCATATAAGCCTTTAAAATTAGCACTTTTGATTTTTCATGTTCGTGTCCCATAGACTTTAACGGTGTTTGCGTGTTCGAACAAATTTTTTGCCTGTTCGCAAGTTCTGGTGCGAACTGAACCGGGGGGTGTTTGGCTCATCCTTAGAAGTGAGTATACCATGCTTATCATGGCTTATATCCTTATATGTTTATATTTTTTATATACACCCAGTGTTTCACTAGATTCACTCTACTATTGGTATCCCCATCCCTATTGGCACATTCATTTCAAATTGATCCCTTTGTCAATCCTCTCTTCCCTTCACTCTCCACCCAACCCTTCCACACTCCTCACATCCCTATTTTTTTTTTCACAATCAACGAGTTTTATTGAAGTTCGTTACAGATAACAGGTAAGAAAAAAACATATATAATACAGAATTGAACAACCAGGGCTCAGTAGTAGGCAGAGTAAATAGGCAGAGGCATAACAAAATATAAAGCCCGGATGATAATAATGGGGTAACATAAGGCAAATAATTGCTGAACATATATTGAGGAAATGTAAGGGAAGGGGAATGGGAGAGGTAAAGAGATTAGGAAAGAGGGAGGGAGGGGAAGGGTGTGTGGGGCGTGGTAGAAGCGGAATGAGTGAAGCATGGTGGTACAGGTAAAAGGGATACAGTAACAATCCATCGCATGTATACATTCTTTATGGTATGACTTATGCAGTAAGCAACTGGAATTCAGAAGAGTATAAGAATAAGACCCAAGGTTGCCAGATTTAGTTAAAATTGGTGCTATTCTCTTTTTTCATAGCTGCAATTTCTTCCATTTTGTGTATATGGTGTATTCTATCCAACCAGTCCCTAATTTTTGGTACCCGTTTGGTCTTCCAATGAAGGGGTATGAGTGTTTTCGCTGCAAGGAGGAGATGTCTAGTGAGAGATTTCTTATATTTGCTTATGGTGAGATTGTTAACGTTAATCAGGCAGGCTGCTGCTGTAAGATTTAGATTGGTTTCAGTTATGAATTAGACCCATTTCCTGACCCCATCCCAGTACACTAGAATTTTTGGACACTCCCACCAAATATGAAGGAAGGTACCAATATCATGTTCGCAACGCCAGCATGCGTCTGAGGCTGTGGTGGACCATCTCCCAGACCCCTGGGGTGTAATGTACCATTGGGTAAGGATTTTGTAAGAGACCTCCTGATATTTGGAGCTCAGGGAGCATTTGTGTGTCATAATACATGCCTTCTCCCATTGTTTTGTCGATATCTTAATTTTGAGGTCGCTTTCCCATTTAGCCTTATGTTTCAAGTCTTCCGTGTGCTGAGCCTGGTTTAACCAGGAATAGGCTAGAGAAGTGGTATGCGCTACTGAGGATCTCTTAAAGCAGAGATTTTCAAATGGGGACAGTGGCATGCAGTATAATGACCTACATTTGCTATTAATCAGGAAATCTCTTAGTTGCAAGTAAAACCAGAGGCCCGGGAACGGCCCTCCCCAATTTGCCCACAGTGCATCTAAAGATTTGACCTTTGAATCTGATAGGCATTGGGAGATTGTGCATGGGTGTACTTCTTTCAGGTGTTGTCCCGGGATAAAATCAGGGTTGTTGGTGACCGGGGTCAGAGGTCCAGGTATGGAGGCAATGTTGTGTTTGCCTGCAATTTTGTGCCAGACCTGAAGAGTGTTTGCGACTAAGGGGTGCGTCTGATTTTTGTCTGTTTTGGAGTGTAGTGTCCAAGGGTAAAAAAGTAGGTTGTTTGGAGTTAAGCTTTGCTCCAGTTGGATCCAATCTTTGTCCTGTCCATGGCAGTGCCAGTCGAGTATCCTAGTAATGTGGGAGGCTTGGTAATATTTTTTAAAGTCAGGCAAACCTATTCCACCTCTGTTTTTGGGGCATGTCAGCAAGTTGAAATTAATTATTGGTTTCTTGTCTGTCCATAGGAAGCATCTCTGAGCTCTGAGGAGGCTTGTGAAGAAAGTCTCTGGGATTTTAATGGGAAGTGCATTAAAGAGGTAGAGCAGTCTTGGGAGGACCATCATTTTTAAAATTGAGGCTCTGCCAAACCACGAGAAGGTCTTGGAGGACCATATTCGTAGTTCTCTAATCAGTGAGTTAAGTAGTGGCTTATAGTTGTATTGGTAAAGAGAGTCTAAATTGTCAGTCAGGTGTATTCCGAGGTATTTCAATGTATTTCGTTCCCATCTATAATGGTAGTTGTCCTTCATTAATTTTAGTTGATCAGGAGGAAGATTAATATTCAGGGCTTCAGATTTGGATTGGTTAATCTTAAAACGTCTCAAATTTTTTTTTTAAGTTAGGGATGGATATATGCGGTTGTGATAGGAAAAATAATAGATCATCCGCATAAGAGGCTACTTTGTATTCTCTCTTTCCTATCTTAAAGCCAGAGACATCATCTGCTAGGTTTATTTTCCTTATCAGGGGCTCCAGAGAGATGATGAAGAGAAGGGGGGAGAGAGGGCATCCCTGGCATGTACCGTTGTGGATCCTAATGGATTCAGAGAAGGTCTTGTTGACTTTGACCTAAGCACGCGGGTTCCGATAGAGGGCTGAGATCCATGAAAGTATATTTTCATTCAGGCCAATATGGGAGCATGTAGCCATCATATAATCCCAAGAGACCCTATCGAAAGCCTTCTCAGCATCAGTAGAAAGCAACAATCCTTTTGTTTTAGAGTTTCGGGAGAAGTGTATTAAGTTTAATGCTTTGGTGATATTATTTCGAGCCTCTCTTCCCGGCATGAATCCTACTTGTTCTGGTCCTATAATTTTTGACAGTAGGGGTTTCAATCTGTTAGCTAATATTTTGGCCAAGAGTTTCAAATCAATATTCAATAGGGAGATGGGTCTATAATTTGCACATTCCGTCTGGTCTTTGTCCGGCTTGGGTATTACCGCAATGTGTGCCATAAGAAAGGATTCTGAGTTATGTTCATTCTTAGCTAAATAGTTGAATGTGGATCTAAGGGGCTTTACAAGTAAATGTGTGTAGGTTTTGTAGTACTGTGAAGTGAAACCGTCTGGTCCTGGGCTTTTCCCTGTTTTGAGGCCTTTGATTGCCTCTAAAATTTCTTCGGTGTCAATGGGTTCTTCTAGTTTCGCTGCGTCTTCCTGAGAGAGCGTGGGAATTTTGCTATCCTTAAGGAATTCAGATATCGTTTCTTGTTTTGTCTTATGTTGTTCTGGAAGGTTATATAGTTTTGAGTAATACTTATGAAAAAGGTCAGCTATTTCAGTAGTCTTGTGTCTAGGGGTACCATCTTTATCCCTTATGGCATGTATGTGTCCTGCCATGGTAGTATCTTTTAGTGCTTTGGCTAGAAATTTACCACTCTTATCTCCGTGTTCGAAATAGATGCTTTTTTGAAGAAGAGGGCCTTTCTAATTTTAAGGTCAAGTATAGATTTGAGGGCGGCCCAACAGCATGTCATTTCTTCTTCTACCTGGATGGAGAGTGATTGTTTGTGTTGTAATTGTGGCTATTTGCGAGGACAGTTTCGCTATTTCTTTCTCCCTCTCTTTCTTTTTCCTGGCGCCCCATCTCATAAATTCTCCCCTTATCACACTTTTGTGAGCTTCCCAATTATTTAGGGGGTTGGTATCTGCGTCTACATTGGCTTTAAAGTATTCATTAATCGCTCCATGAATGTCGTCTTTTATGGTCTGATCAGTCGGGAGTGATGCATTGAGTCTCCAACTAAAAGTGGTGCGTTTCCGAGGGTCGAATGTCAATGAAATAGCTGTGGGGGCGTGGTCGGATAAGGAGATTATACCTATTTCAGCCTTATGTAAGGCACACAAATACCTTTGTGAGATCAGAATCAAGTCAATTTGTGAGTATCGTTTATGTGGAGGGGAGAAAAAGGTATACCGTAATCTCTCTCAGTGGTGTGTATAGATCTCCAGATATCTACTAAAGATAAAGATCATAAGAGTGATTTGATTCGTTTGAGGATCCTATATGTTACAGCCGTGTGTCCCGTAGAAGTGTCCTTGAGGGGAGAGAGGGGAATATTGAAATCCCCTCCTAAGATGATACAGCCCTCAGCAAACCATTTTAGCTTGTCTATTATCTTATGACAGAATGAGATGTGGGCGGTATTCGGGAAGTATACATTGGCGAGTGTAACGGGTGAGCCTGCCCAATCGCCTTTGAGGAAGAGGAAGCGGCCCTCTGGGTCCACAAGGAGTTGTTTAACTTCAAGGGGGGAATCTTTGTTAATCAATATAGAAACTCCTTTTGTTTTGGCTAGAGGGTTTGTGGCATGGTACATTTTTGTAAACATGTTATCAGTGAATGTAGGGATATGTTTGCTCTTGAAGTGTGTTTCTTGTAAGAAGACTACAGATGGATGGACTTTTTTAAGTTCTCTTAGCAGTTTAGATCTCTTCTCAGGGATATTAAGGCCGTTGACATTGTGGGATATCAGGTTCGGAGATTTCCCTAGATGAGTATATGCCATGGTCTAATTTGTGTAGTTACGTATCGTGTGATTGAGATTCCAGTGCGATTTGCCTTAGGATCAAGGAGCTTGTTGTTAGAGCAATATCTTGTTATTAGATAGGGTATGGATAGGATAAGGAAGGGGGTAGGGGTAGTGAGAATGAAAGGGGGGTGAACAGGTAGGGGAGGTTGAGTGAGTGCTCGAGTTACACCTGATAGGTGAAGAGCAAATAAGTCGTCTTTAAAAGAAGACGTTAGTGTCAACTCTGAGGGGTAAGTGGGAGGCGCAGCAGAACAAATTTGGCAGTGGGATGGTGATTACCAAAAATGTATCACTAGAGTGTGTTGTGTGTGAGGTTATATCTCATAGAAAATAGAGACAAAACTGGGAGACCTGGGGAAGTGAGCATCATAAAATTGTAATGTATTCTTAAACCGTTAACTTTGAAAAAATAACAACATTCAAGGGAGGAGAGAGGAAAAAAAAAAAAAACCAAAGGGGGGAGCGGAGGAGGTGGATCTCCACAAATCTACTAGATTAGCTGGGCTAAATCTTGCCTTACGTGAAATGTATAATTAGACTCTATAGATATTAGCATCATGCGGAAGCCCTGTCCCCTCATCCCACACGGTGCATGTATCCTGTTGCACCACGTAGGACAAACAGGAAAGAGGTCCTATAGGCCTAGATAAATGCTTATGTGGGTTGATACAGCACAAAACTAATAACAGTGGTCACAAATACAAGACCATCAACTATCAGAAACCAGTGATCTCAGGTAAGTGCTTGCATATTGACAGGTTACATTTAAGCTGATTTGAGAGAAAATCTGTCTCCTCCGGTAAATACCATTACATGTGAGGGCATTTAGTGTCCAGGTGGCAAAGCAAAAGTAATTTTCGTTCTCCCTCGTTTGTCTAGGGAGCGCACTCTCGTTACATCTGTAATGTGGTTAGTTTGTATACTCACAGTTCTGAGTGCTGTAAAGAGCAGATGAGAGTAGGAACTTCGTATTCGTCTGATGCCGGTCTTTCACTCGCCCTGCCCCAAGAGGAGAAATCATGCAAGTTAGATCATATCAAAAGCTGTATAATTGGCCACTCATGAGATCCTATTCATAAGTCTTCAAACATTGTGAGTACCGTGAACTTAGATTATACTATTTATGTAAGGCGCTTAGGGTCAGGAGATCTGATACCCCCCCTCCTATATCTGTGGAAGAGAGAGTTAGTTGGACATTGTGGGGAGTTTCACTAGGGCGCGTTCATGAGCGTATCACCTGTGCTCACCTGTCCTACTTTTGATCTTAGAGGGGTGTACCAGTATCTTCCAGGAAACAAACCAGGGTACATTTTCCGCTTGGGTAAAGGGGGTATATTTATATAAAATAATAACTAAACAAACTCAATTCCCATAGGGAAATTTCAATCTAAATTTCCGGTTACCGATTCTGTACTGAAAGTCTGTGGATGTTGTGATGTGTGGAAAAAAAAGGGGGAGGAACGTCCCCCTCTCTCTTTATCCTCCTCCCTTGTGTCAATGAGTTCCGTAGAAGTGAATATTGGGTTGTTTACTTGGGTCTTGGGCTTTTAGCTCCTTTGGAGGAAGAGGGAGAATCAAAATTGCTCCTGTTGGCATTTCTGCGGTAAGGCCCTTGTTGGAAAGGGGGGTGGTTGGGTGTTGATCCAGATCCAAATTGGTAGTTGTTGATTTCCGGCGGTAGCAGGAATTCCACGTACCAATCAGGGAGATCGATTGGACCTATTTGTAGATTTTCGCAATTTTCAAGGAATTTTGAGCAGGTGTTGTTTGCCCATATGAGAGGCTTGTAGTGCAAATGGAAATTTCCATCTATAGTTAATGCCTTTTCCTCTTAGGACTTCCAGCAGCGGTCTCAATGCTCTTTTGTTCTTCAGAGTAATCGGTGACAGGTCTTGAAACAGTTGCACCGTGGTCTCATTGAATAGGATTTGGTCATTGGATCTTGCTTTCTGGAGGACATCTTCTTTCAGGCCAAAGTTGGCTAAACAACATATGATATCTCTAGGCGGGTGTCCATCCAGTGCTCTAGGTCGAAGAGCCCCGTGAGCCCTGTCAAATTCTATGGGAGATTGTTCAGGTTTGTCCAGAAGGTTATTAAAGATGGAAGTCAACGCCGGTTTGACTTGGTCTGGGAGGACAGTCTCAGGAACACCTCTGATTCTTATGTTGTGTCTCCTTCCTCTATTATCCAAGTCTTCCAAATGTCTATTCATTTCAATCAAGTGCTGGGAGTGGGATGCAGTGATGTCATCCAGTCTAACCAGTGCCCTGTCTCTCCTTTTCCCCGCTCGTTCCGTTACAGCCATTTGTTCGGATAGCCTAAGCAGCTCCGTTTTAATGTCCGTAATGGCGGAGGTAAATGATCTTTTGATGTCCGCAGCTATGTCGGTCATGATAGCGTAGGTCAGAGGTCTGTCACTGTCATCGTGACCCGCTGCTGAGTCCTCAGATGGCGGTAGGGATACTTTGTCGTCTTCTAGTTCTTCCTCCACATTTTGTCTGTGAGGTGTCACCATTTTTGAGTTTCTCCCTCCCCCACAATACTGTATTTGTTCAAGTTTGTTGAAGCTATCCTTCTTTTGAAGGTAGTCAGAGAGTGAAGAACGTGGTTATGTGTCCCCTTTCTAATTTGTGTGGACATATTCACTATGCGCACGGTTAATTTTCAGACCCAGGTCTCACAGCAGCTCAGTGTTCACTCACACATCTGCCATCAGCTATGTGCGCCAAGCCAATATCCCTAAATCCTAGGTGAGGGTAGTGGAAAGCAGATTAGTCTTGCTTAAATATCGTCACAGTAGGGGGGCAAGTGTGATTTGTGTATTAGTTGCGGTGAGGGAGGAATGACTTTTGCATCAAGTAGTAGAAACCGTCTGCAGCTTAGAAGAGTAGGATTATATTACAGTAGTCTGCGTGTCTCCACTGCAGTATAGTTGCTTATTGGGAAAAGGCAGGGATGACTGGATCTCTACTACTGTTAGGTCCAGGGTGCAGCAAGATGGCCGCCGTTCCGTACTACAGGGACAGGGCTATCATTCAGCTGGCCAGTCACTGTAATCTGTAGCTCAGGTCGCCTCACCTGTGTTCCGGATGCAATGATCCTTCCTCTTTTTGGGGGGATTCCAAGCCGTTTCAGAGCAGGAAAGGTGTCCTCGTTGAGACCTGGGTGCAGCAAGATGGCCGCCCCACACTGCAGTATGATACCTCCGGTCCTTGTCAGGTATCTCACCCTTTGTTTGCCTTCTTTCCCTGCCGTGGGGTAAGGCGATTGCCCGTGCTGCGATCGGGAGGTGTCGCCGGGGGGTCTGTGGAGTTGATTACCAGAGCAGGGTGGATCTGGAGCAGTCACAGGCCCCAAGATGGCGGCAGCGCGGCACTGGTTGGATTCAGCCGCAGGCCTGAGGACCAGCCTAACTATCCTCCAGACCTCTCAGATCCAGTAATCCATGACCCCTTAGCGGTATAACAACAGGGTCCAGCACTGTACTGTCTCGAATCCCTTTCGATGTCGCCGGATGGCAATGGATTAGGGCTCCGGCTGTGGAGCCCAGCCGGAGAAATCCCTATTTTTTTACCTAAAAAATTTTTTTTGGTCAAAACTATTAAACTCACCTATGTAATATTTAATATATTAACATATAATACATTGATATATAGATCCCAGTTTGATTTCCCCAGACATTGATTGGCCTGCATCAACGTGTACTACCCAGTGACGGTCATTTCTCGCCATCCGGCATCTAGCCGCAGGTGGATGAGTTTTTCATGTGGGTAAGTAGCGGGTGAATAGGCATGGCGGATGACTGTGCAATTGTGTTGTACTAAGAACCAATGTAATGTTCTTAGACTTTGTTCTGTTTTATGCAGTGCTAAATCTTGTTGCCCTCTAAGTATCCCCTGAGGATGCCCTGAGTGGCGAAGCATGTCGGGATAATCACTCCTTTAGTATTCTGAGTGACTAGATTCCACCTTCCTTGAGGACAAGATGCACCCTTGCACTCGTGCGTTTAAGCACATATTTTAATTCTGTATTGTCTGTAAAAATAACATTTCTGTAAAAAAAATTATTTACTGTAGTATCTGTTCTATTTTGTTTCTGGTACCCCCAAAAATCCCCATTTCTATATATGGATGTTGGTGCCTATTTTGACACTGTCACCTACCTACCCATATTTCCATTCCCTTCTATGCATTTTTCTTAGTTTCTGTTATAAACTTTTGCAAATAAGTATTTTTTCTTCATAAATTTAGGCCAAAATGTATACTGCTACATTTCTTTGGTAAACATAATCCAAATTAGTGTATATTATTTAGTCTGTGTGAAAGTTATAGCGTCTACAAGCTATAGTAAATACTGTATATTTAAAAATCGATCAATCTTGATCTAATTTCCTGAGGCCCTAAAATACCAGGACAGCACAAATACTATTTTTGGAGTAGACAGTCCAAAGTATTTGGTAAGAGCCAAAGTTATTTTTTACTCACATTTTTGGAAAATTTAATGAAGTAATTCTCACACGCAGCTAAGCATACTTAGAATTACACCGCAAAATACATTCTGCTACACCTCCTGAGTATGGGTATACCACATATTTGAGACTTTTTCACAGCCTAGCCATACAGAGGGGCCCGAAATCCAAGGAGCACCTTTGGGCTTTCAAGGAGCATAAATTACTCATAAATAGTTTTTCCTGACTACTTATCACATTTTTAGAGGCTCTGGAGCACCAGGATGACCCAATTTTGGAAATAAAACACTTCCACAAGTTTTTGGAAAATGCAGAAAAAGAAAATTAAAATGTATTTTTCTACACAAAATTGTCAATTAATAATATATTTCTGACAAACATTATAGGCAAACTTACAACCTATTACACCCCAAAACATATTCTACTACTCATACTGAAATTTGTGAGACTTTTTCATAGCCTAGCACAAAAAGGGGCCCAAAATCCTGAGCACCAGGACAGTGTAAACACCATAAAATTACCACATTTTTGGAAGCAAACACCCCAAAGTAATTTCTAAGAGGCACGGGGAGTCTTTTTAGGGCATTTTTGTGCCACAAGTTTTTGGAAAATGAGGAATGAAAATTTTATTTAATTTTTTGTACACAAAGTTGTCAATTTAATAAGGTATTTTTCACATACAGCATGGGCATATTTGGAATTACAACCCAAAACACATTCCGCTACTACTTATGAGTATTGCATGTGGGAGACTTTTTCACTGTCTGGACTGATTATGTACCGGACATTGTATCTTGTGTATCACACAAATCAACCTATTGTATCAAAACAAGTGTACTGTAACGAACGCCTCTATATGAATGGTCAGTGAATATAGTTTAGTGTATCATCACCTATGGCAGTCCCAGTTCCCATAAGCCAGGGGTGCCCAACCTTTTGAAGAGCGAGGGCCACTTAAGCGACTTGGTAACTGGTCGCGGGCCACAATGAGCGGAGCGGGTGTATGGCATGTCTGTGTCTGCTCTGCATGTGCAGAGCGGACACGGACACAGCTCACTATACTCTTTTTTGGGGTTTTTTAGCGGATCGGATTGGAGGTAGGACACAAGTCGGTTTATGTCTGCCACTCCTTAGGGGTGAATGGAGGGTCCAATTGGTCGGACTGTCGGTGTGACCGTGTGAAAGGCTGCTTTCACACTGATGCGCTGTGGTTTACCCACACCGCGGGTGCAATGTAGTGTACCTTTGACTTTCCTTTCTTTTATATTCTGCAGGTTTGGTGTACTTTCAGAAAGCTCACCAAACTCGCAGGTAATAACAGAAGTCTATGGCTCAGTGCAGGTAACCCGCAGGTACACTGCTCTGCACCTCTGGATCAGTTTGAAAGCAGTCTAGTAATCACTGCAGAACAGATATGCCCATATATAATCTGTGATTTTAGTAATAAGCACACCTTTAATAACAGTATTGTATTCTTTTCCATCCCAGAGCAGGAGGTCGCGGGCCACATCAAAAGGCTCCGCGGGCCACATGTGGCCCCCAGGCCACTGGTTGGGCACCCCTGCTATAAGCCAAGCAAGCCTACCCTGCTGGTACGTGGCTTCCCCCAGGAATGCCACATTCAGTGGCCAGGAAGTAAAGGAGGCTAAATAAAGGAAGAAGAGGAGAGTTTATTTGGTTCCAGGAGTGCAGCTGTCCAGAGGGGATGGCTGGTACAGGTGTCTCTCAGGAACATAGTCAGTTGGATGTGCAGAAGGGTCAGTTCAGGTAGAAACATGGTCAGCATATGGGAAAAGGATCGGTCCAGGTAACAGGCAGAAACATGGTCAATAAACAGGCAAATCAGGGACACAGTTCTACCTACACTGGTCTGCTAGCACTATGGCTAGTGTGGTGGTGATCAGAGAATTATGGCTCCACTATTAGGGCTTGTTCACACGTAATGTTGGGGGATAGTAAAACCTTGTGGTTTTGCCACTGTTTTAACACCCTTCAACTGCTACCCCCTTTAGCTACAGAGGCAGTAGCTAGGGGCGTACATCTGCCATGGTTGTGATGCTTAGCTACACAGCTGTGGCAGGAATTATACCCCCTGTATTACCACCAATCGTAACCCATTCAAATAAAGCAGGTGGTGAGTAGGCAATATAATGCCTCTCACTGCTTGTCAAATGCTCTGTGAAGAGCAATCCGAACATGGAGGGCTCTTCAGAGAACATTGCATATGTGAACAAGTCCTTATAGTGACACAATGACTGCTGTGTCGGTGATCAGAGATACTCTAACTAATGTGGTAGTGACTAGGTATAATTTAACTGGTGTAGTGGTGATCAGAGACGCTGTGACTAATGTGGCAGTGATCAGGGACAATATCATTCCAAAAGGGTTCACATACTTTTTTTGCAACTATATAGCCTGTGGCCCTGTCACAGAGCTTATACATCTTGACCGCGTATCTGGCATGCTTGCTGGGAAGGTACTGTTTGAAAGACAAGCGGCCAAAAAATGTAATCAGGGACTCATCAACGCAGACAACTTGATGGGAAAGTATACAAGGCTGCAAAACGTTTGTTGAAGTGGTTTATGAGGGGCCGAATTTTCTACAGCCGATCAAATTCAGGGTCTCCACGAGGACGACAAAGTTCATTGTCGTTGAAATGCATGAACCGCAAGATCTGCTCGTATCGTTCCCTGGACATGGAGGCAGAGAACACGGGCACATGGTAAACTGGGTCAATGGACCAATATAACCACAGATAACTCAATTTAACTATGCCCATGTTGAGGGAAAGGCCCAGAAAGGTCTTAAATTTGGAAACCGTAATTGGTTTCCATTCTTTGGCATGGGCGGACTGGGGATTAGCGGCGATGTATTGATCAGCATACAAATTAGTTTGGTCCACAATAGATCTATAGAGAGCTTCCGTGAAAAACAGCGAATAAAAATCAAGTGCCGTAAAATCAACTGTTTCCACCTGAATTCCGGTTTGGCCAGTGAATGGGGGAAGTGCGGGTTTTGCAGAAGTGGTGGGGACCCAATCAGGATTGGCGAATTCTGCAGAAAGGACACTATGGGCACGACGGGCCTGTCTTTGTCTTCTTCTTGGTGGCAGCAGGACATTACTTGTGCTTGCCACCTCGCCAGCTTGAACTGCACTTATGGGACTCGCCACGTCACCAAGTGTTACTGCAGTGCTGGATGTACGTCCAGAGTGTACTAGGCCACTGGTGCTTGCCAGTTCACTAGAAGGATGAGCAGCGCTAGTACTTCTCTGCTCCATACGAGAGCCCTGTGGTTCTTGCACCTCAACAACAGCAGAAGAATGGGGTCGGGTATGCCTGACCTTGGCAGGGACCTCAGCTTCGTCGCCAGAGCTATCTGTCATGGAGCCGCTGTCGTCTACAGGATCGTATTTTGAGCCTGAATCTGACAGATGAGTGACCTCCTCCTCACTATCTGTCATGCTCAGAAACGTATAGGCCTCTTCACTAGTGTACCTTCGATTTGCCATTTTGGGCTCTAAATTTACTGGTATAAGTAGTGAGATTCACGGGCTAACAGTTTTTTTGGTAGCGTTTGGCTCAGTTGCTGACAGCCTAGGTGCTTTTTTGCATCTAGGCTGTCAGCAACTGAGTCAAACGCTACCAAAAAAACTGTTAGTGATCGCAGGGATCAGGTCTGACTCTGCGAACGCTGCAGTTATGTGCTTAGTGTTTTGTAAATGACAGTGATCGATCGATACTGCACTTGGGTGGGCTGGGCTGGGCGGAGTGGCAAAACGCAGGTGCTAGCAGGTATCTGGGATGATCCCGCTTACAATGTGTTTTTTGGAACCCTAAACTGCTGGGGACGCTAGTATAGATCTGATCAGATCAGATATTGATCTGTTCAGATACTATACCAATAAGGGAGGTGTATGCTTCATGCGTGGGTGTTAGCGCTACTGGCACTAACCTGACGCTGCGACGCAGACCCTATCTGACACTAAACCTAATTGATATCACCCGCCGGGTGATCAGGGGGTTAAACCTTTATTGGGTTATACACGGTGGGTGCCCTGATGCTATAAAAAGCAAACTAACTAGCCAGCATCACCTGTAACACTTATACAGTGATCACTGGTGAAAGGGTTAACTAGGGGCAATCAGGGGGTTAAAACCTTTATTATGTAATATATGGGGGTACCTGACACTATATAAAAACCTGACGGTGAACCTAAATAACTAACTGGCTAACCAGCGTCACCAGTGACACTTATACAGTGATCACTGGTGAAAGGGTTAACCCTAGGGGCAATCAGGGGGTTAAAACCTTTATTAGGCAATATATGGGGGTACCTGATGCCATAAAAACCTGACGGTGAACCTAAAAAAATAACAGGCTACCTAGCAGCACCAGCAACACTAATACGGTGATCAGAAAAAAGATTGCTTAGTGACACTGGCGAAAGGGGGTGAAAGGGTTACCAGGGGGGCGATCAAGGGGTTAAACCTTTATTAGGGGGGTTAGGGGGGTACCCTGGACCTAAAGGGGCCTAAAGCTAACTGCCCTGACACTTTTTACTGCCACAAATGACACTGCATGCAGTGACCAGTAAAAAAATTACCACTGCAAACGCTGACACTGTGACTGGGGGGTGCAGGGGGTGATATGGGGGTGACTGGGGGTGGAAAGTGTGCCTACATGTCCTGGTGTCAGTGTACTGTTGTGCACTTACTTGATGTATTCTCTCCTCGGGGGTCCGAACGAAAAGACCGCCACAAGGAGAGGTGACATCACTTCCTCCTGCCTGTGTTTACAGTTCACAGGCAGGGGAAGCTTCTCATTTGCCAGGAGCGATTGCGAGGGGGTGGCCAGAAATCAATGGCCGCCCCCTCATCACGGATCACTCCTGAAGCGATACCGACCGCCGCGGGCGGGTGAGGGCTCGATTGAGCCCCCCATCCGCAGGAAGACAGGGACGTACCTGTACACCAATCTGCCTGCCCGTGCCATTCTGCCGACGTACATCGGCGTGTGGCGGTCGGGAAGTGGTTAAGGAGTGCTTGCGGAAGCCTCCTGTACAGTTGTCTCTGAGCTTTGCAGTCCCACCCTTGCCTCCCTCACCTCCCATGCCTCCTGGTACCGAGTCGGTCTGTGAAGATGAACCCCTGCACTTGGGCTTCACGTGTCTCTCTGCGGAACGAGAGAGCCCTTAGGAGGAGGGAGAGATTGTGCCTTTATTGTGGCCAGGCTGGTCACTTTTTAAAGTCTTGTCCTACCCGTCCAGGGAATGCCCAGACCTTAGGTGGCGTTGTTTCGTCTCCAGTTTCCCAGAAGGATAAGCCCCTGGTTTCGGTTACCCTGTCGTGGGCTGAGTCGTCCATCGAGATACAGGCTCTAATCGACTCCGGGGCTGCAGGCCTGTTCATTGATGCTGCCTTTGTATCAAAGCACTCGATTCCACTGCAGCTGCGTGACACTCCACTTGCCATTGAGGCTCTTGACGGGAGACCTCTACAGCCTGCCCATGTGACTCATGAGACTGTTCCGTTGTCCATGGCCGTAGGGGCTCTTCACCATGAGATAATCCAATTCCAAGTTATTTCCTCACCTAAGTTTCCGCTGGTTATTGGTTATCCTTGGTTACAGAGGCACAACCCGTCTTTTGATTGGCTCCGTGCTGAGGTTCTGTCCTGGTCGCCACAGTGAAGTGAAAGATGCTTCCAGAAGGTAGCTAAGGTCCTGTGCACCTCTTCACTCTCCTCCCTGCCGGAGGAGTACCGCAATTTTAGCGATGTCTTTGACAAAGGTCAAGCCGGTACGTTGCCTCCACATAGGTTGCATGATTGCGCAATTGACCTTCAACCTGGTGCCATTCCCCCTCGTGGCCGGGTTTACCCTTTGTCGGTCTTGGAGGATAAGGCCATGGAGGAGTATGTTGCAGATGGTTTCATTTTTGTGAAGAAGAAGAGTGGTGAACTGAGACCTTGTATCAATTATAGGGGCCTCAATTGTTTCACCATTAAGAATGCCTATCCAATCCCGTTGATTATGGATTTATTTGACCGCCTAAAGGGAGCAACGGTCTTCACGAAGCTTGACTTGAGAGGGGCATACAATCTCGTGAGGATTAAGGAGGGCGACCAGTGGAAAACTGCCTTTAATACCAGAACAGGTCATTATGAGTATCTCGTAATGCCTTTTGGCCTCTGTAACACTCCGGCAGTTTTCCAAGAGTTTATTAACGATGTCCTCCGAGATTTGTTGCAGTTATGTGTGGTGGTCTATCTCGATGATATCCTCATATCTTCCAAGTCCCTGGAGAGCCACCACACAGATATCTGTTGAGTGCTACAAAAACTAAGAGAGAACAATCTCTATTGAAATGTGAATTCCATCGGGAACAGGTCAAATTCCTGGGTTATGTAATTTCCACGGCTGGTTTTTCGATGGACCCAGAGAAACTTTCTGCTGTCCTACAGTGGCCTCGACCCATGGGTTTACGTCCTCTGCAGCGTTTTCTTGGCTTTGCCAACTATTATCGGAAGTTTATTCATAACTTCTCATCTCTGGTCAAGCCCCGGACTGATATGACCAGAAAGGACGGTAACCCACAGAGTTGGTCTCCAGAGTCCATTAAGGCTTTTGAGAGTCTTAAGACTACCTTTGTTTCTGCTCCTGTGTTGGCACATCTTGATCCTACATGGCCTTTTATCCTTGAAGTTGATACTTCTGAGACTGGAGTTGGCACCCTTCTGTCTCAACGTCCTAGCTCTGACAGAGCTATGCATCCGTGTGGCTACTTTTCTAAGAAATTGACACCTGCGGAGTGCAATTACGAGATTGGTGACAGAGAGCTGTTAGCGACCATTTTAGCCCTGAAAGAATGGAGACATCTCCTCGAAGGTACCACTGTGCCAGTTCTCATTCTTACTGACCATAAAAATCTCACATTCTTGTCTGAGGTTAAGCGCCTCCTTCCCAGAAGGGCACGATGGGCTCTTTTCTTGTTGAGTTTCAATTAAATTTTCTCATTCTTACCCGGTACTAAGAATGTAAGGGCTGATGCCTTGTTACGACAATTTTTCTCCACTTCCAAGATGGAGTCGGTTCCGGTTCCTGTGATTCCTCCTGATCGTATTCTGGCTATGGTTCGCACCAGTCTCACTTCTCCTTTGGGAGACAAAATTCTTGCTGCTCGGGTAAATGCCCCTCCTGAGAAACCTTGTGACCGCTGCTTTGTTCCCAGAGAGTCTCCGTACTGCCGTGGCCACCCTGGGAAGAAACAACTCTTTTGGGCCATTTCCCAACAATTCTGGTGGCCTAGTCTATGGGCTGATGTAACCACCTTTGTAGCTGCCTCTTCCATGTGTGCTCAGAGTAAGACTCCACGACTCCTTCCAGTGGGCCTCCTACAACCCATACCCAATGGAGAGAGGCCCTGGACCTACCTGTCTATGGATTTCATTGTGGAGTTAACCAACTCCCAGGGCAACACAGTTATCCTTATGGTGGTAGACCGGTTCTCGATAATGTCTCACTGTATTCCACTTAAGAAGTTGCCTACGTCTAAGCAACTGGCTTCCATTTTTGCTCGGGATATCTTTGGTTACATGGCCTACCCAAGGTCATTGTCTCAGACAGGGGAAGTCAGTTTGTGTCCTGGTTCTGGCGAGCCTTTTGTGCACAGTTTGGAATTCAGCTTGCTTTCTCCTCTGCGTATCACCCTCGGTCTAATGGGGCCACAGAAGGAGCCAATCAGTCCTTGGAGCAATTCCTGTGTTGCAATATTTCTGACCATCACAACAACTGGTCAGACCTCTTACCATGGGCGGAGTTTGCTGACAATAGCGCTCTGAATTCTGCTTCCCATTTGTCCCCGTTTATGGCGAATTATGGTTTCCAACCTTCCATGTTGCCTGACTCGTTTGTTCCTCAGAGTATTCCTGCATTAGAGGAACATCTCTGTGGTCTTCGTTCCACTTGGGTACAAGTCCAGGAGGCTTTGCGACAGGCTAACAAGAGGTAAATACTCCATGCTTGCTGACCGCAGACACCTGCCTGCGCCTTCCTACCAGGTCAGGGACAGGGTCTGGCTGTCATATCGCAACCTCCGACTTTGTGTTCCTTCTCTGAAGTTCGCACCTCGTTTTATTGGGCCTTTCCGTATCCTTCGCAGGATAAACACAGTGGCTTACGCGTTGGACCTTTCTTCCCTCCTATGCGTATCTCTAATGTGTTTCATGTCTTCTTATTGAAACCTTTGGTCTGCAACCGTTTTACCAACTCGGTACCACGTCCTCACCCTATACAGGTTGAAAACCATGAGCAGTATGAAGTACAGTCCATTGTTGACTCCCGTAGGTTCCGTGGGCGCATACGGTACCTGGTGCATTGGAAGGGGTACGGTCCGGAACGCTCTTGGGTCCCATCCTCGGACGTGCATGCCCCTGTCCTCCTCCTTGATTTCCATAGACATTTTCCCCTCAAGCCCGGTGGTCCTCCAAGGGGAAGGGGTCGTTGAAGAGGGGGTACTGTCAAGGGCTTGGCTCAGCCCTTCCTTCTCTGTGCTGGCAGCTCAGCTGTCAGCTAATTGCCAGCTCCCATCTCTCCACAGTGTTCCACCTGTTGATGATCCTGCTCGTCAGCTCTGCCTACTTAAAGCCTTCCAACTCATTTGCTCTCCGCCTTCGCCTGTGTTAACATCACAAGAGACTTTCTCCTACATTCCTTTTGAAGACTTGCTTGACTGACGTTCCCTCTGGCTACAGATCCTGCTTGCTGTACTACTACCTTTATCGCTGGCTCTTGGACATTGGCTTGGCCGACTGCCCGATCCGGTTACTGAACTCTGACTATGTTTTGACTACGCTTACTCTGTTTACCTTTTTATTTTTATTATTAAACAAGTGTGATTTAACTGTACTTCTGTCTCTGTCTGATTCATGGTTTCTGACATGTGCTGCAGTTCAGTTTCAGGGTCTTGGAAATCTTCTTATAGCCTAGGCCATCTTTATGTAGAGCAACAATTATTTTTTTCAGATCCTCCAAGAGTTTTTTGCCATGAGGTGCCATGTTGAACTTCCAGTGAACAGTATGAGTGAGTGAGAGTGATAACACAAAATGTAACACATCTGCGACCCTGTAATACTAACGAGTCACATAACACCGGGGCGGGAAAATGGCTAATTGGGCCCAATTTGGACATTTTCACTTAGGGGTGTACTCACTTGTGTTGCCAGCGGTTTAGACATTAATGGCTGTGTGTTGAGTTATTTTGAGGGGGCAGAAAGTGTAATCTGTTATACATGCTTTACACTCACTACTTTACATTGTAGCAAAGTGTCATTTCTTCAGTGTTGTCACATGAAAAGTTAAAATAAAATATTTACAAAAATGTGAGGGGTGTACTCACTTTTGTGAGATACTATATATATATATATATATATATATATATATATATTGTGAGGGGGTTAGCTCGGCAGCGGGTGTGTGTGACCCCCGAGATGGGCTCCCCACACAAAAACAGGCCCAGCAAACGGAGGTTGTGGTTTTCAAAATCAAAAAGGTGCGGTTTATTTTCTATTTACAGTGACAAAACACAGCAAAGCAAAAGAAACATAAACAAAATAAATCCTGGTCAACTTGACCTCTGACTAAACATACAGGTTTCCTAACTAACAACTGGGATCAGCCTAGTGCTGTCCTAGTCCCTAAGTCCCTGGTTTTAAATGTCCAAGCAAATAGCCACACAGGCTTTGTCTCACCGCACAGGGGTTCACTCTCCCTAGACAGTCCACACAGGTCTGGTTCCAGGCATGAGCTAACATCTAATGAAGCTGGGAGTTCTTATAGAGGCCTAAATGAGCTGACAAGGTTCAGCTGGTCTCCTCATCTCTGTCTGCACGACGCCCCACACTCTCCCTAGAGGTATGAGTCATCCATGAGCCCACTAGCCTTATACAACTCTCCACCTAGTTGTATAAGTCGGCGTAAAGCCTGAATCTGGGCGAAATATATCTACCCCCCTGGATGCAACCAGGTGACTTTACCTTCCTGCTGTCACATACCCCCCCCTCTTGTTTTAACCTCGGGGTTGGAACACCAGCAATCAGGCATTCATGTACTCGAGACAAAGCATCCACATTCCCCATTTGAACGCCAGGGCGATGCTTTACTGTGAAGTTGAATTCCTGGAGGGCCAGGAACCACCTATTCACTCTTCTATTTGTTTCCTTGTTTTGAGCCATCCACTTTAACGGAGCGTGATCCGTAACCATGTCAAAGTGCCTACCTAGCAGGTAGTACCGAAGGGAATCTAGAGCCCACTTCACCGCTAAACACTCCTTTTCAACGGTGGCGTAATTTACCTCATGGGACTTCAACTTCCTGCTGAGGAAAATGACTGGGTGCTCTTCCCCGTTCCAGACCTGGGACAATACTGCTCCTAACCCCACATCTGACGCATCACTTTGTACGACAAAGTCTTTAGAGAAGTCGGGTGAGTACAACACTGGCTGGCTACATAAGGCTTGTTTCAAGAATTGGAATGCTGCCTCAGCCTCGGGGGTCCATTTAATCATGACTGACCCTTTCCCCTTCGTCAGGTTGGTTAGGGGCACAGCCTTAGAAGCAAAGTGGGGAATGAATCGCCGATAATACCCAGCGATTCCCAGAAAGGCTCGTACCTGCTTCTTGCTGTTGGGACGTGGCCAACTCTGGATGGCCTTGACTTTGTTGAGTTGGGGTTTTATTACTCCCCTCCCAATGGTGTACCCAAGATATTTGGCCTCCTCCTGCCCAATGGTACACTTCTTGGGGTTAGCCGTAAACCCCGCGTCCCGAACAGAGTCCAGGACTGCTTGCACTTTTGGCAGATGTGAGGCCCAATCTGTGCTATGGACAATTATGTCATCCAGGTAAGCCGCAGCATACTTCCGATGGGGCCTCAGCATCTGTTCCATTTTCCGCTGGAATGTGGCCGGCGCATTCTGTAACCCGAACGGCATTCTTTTATATTGGAACGCCCCGTCTGGGGTTACAAATGCGGTTTTCTCTTTGGCCGACTTGGCCAGGGGGATTTGCCAATACCCTTTTGTGAGGTCAAGAGTCGTCATGTATCGGGCTGTTCCCAGCCGGTCGATCAACTCATCTATACGTGGCATGGGGTAGGTGTCAAATTTTGTAACTTTGTTCAACTGACGAAAATCGTTACAAAATCGCCAGCTCCCATCCGGTTTAGGCACCAACACAATGGGACTAGACCAATCACTTTGGGACTCCTCTATCACCCCTAAGTTCAGCATTTTCTGTACTTCCTCCCGTATTGCCTCCCGTCGGGCCTCTGGGATCCGATAGGGTTTTAACTTCACCCTTTCACCGGGCGGGGTAATGATGTCATGCTCTACCCCAGATGTTTGTCCCGGCAGCTCAGAGAATACCTCCTTGTTGCGAAGCACAAACTCCTTAACCTCCTGTTGTTGGGGTTGTGACAAGGTGGCTGCTATTCCAACCTCAGGAATCACGCAACCAGTTTGAGCTGGTGACCAAGTGTCTGCGACTAGGGACTCTCTATCCCTCCAGGCTTTCAACAGATTAACGTGATAGATCTGTTCGGGCTTTCGCCTTCCTGGTTGTCTGACCTTGTAATTCACTTCGCTCACTTTTTCCATTATCTCGTAGGGGCCTTGCCATTTGGCAAGGAATTTACTTTCAACCGTAGGGACAAGTACCAGTATCCTATCCCCCGGGGAAAAGGTACGGGTCTTGGCTCCACGGTTGTATACTCTCTGCTGTGCTAACTGCGCTTGGGCCAAATGTTCCTTCACGATGGGCATTACCTGTGCAATTCGGTCTTGCATCAGGGCGACATGCTCAATCACACTCCTGTGGGGAGAACTCTCACTTTCCCAAGTTTCCTTGGCAATATCCAACAGCCCTCTTGGGTGTCTCCCATACAGTAACTCAAAGGGGGAGAATCCCGTAGAGGATTGGGGCACCTCCCTAATAGCAAACATCAGATAAGGAAGTAGACAGTCCCAATCCTTTCCATCTCTATCCACCACTTTCTTCAACATTTGTTTTAGGGTTTTGTTGAACCTTTCAACCAGCCCATCGGTTTGGGGGTGATACACAGATGTACGTAATTGCGTCACTTTGAACAATTTACACAGCTCCTTCATAACCCGGGACATAAAGGGTGTACCTTGGTCCGTAAGCAGTTCTTTACAAATACCCACCCGGCTAAACACAAGAGATAGCTCTTTGGCTATGGTTTTGGCCGAGGTATTTCGGAGAGGGATCGCTTCTGGATAACGGGTGGCATAGTCCATTATAACTAATATGTACTGGTGCCCCCTAGCGGACTTGATTATAGGACCTACCAAATCCATGGCGATCCTCTCAAACGGGACCTCAATGATGGGTAGAGGGACCAGCGGGCTACGGAAATGTGGCATCGGGGCCGACCTCTGACACACAGGGCAGGAGGAACAATAATTTTCTATGTCCTTCATCACCCCCGGCCAATAGAATCTCTGTAATACCCTCTCTCGGGTTTTCTCTGTCCCCAGATGACCTTCAAGAATGTGCCCATGGGCCAACTCCAACACCAACTTCCTGTAAGGTTTGGGCACCACAAGCTGCTCAACGGTTTCTTCTGCCCTTTTTGCCACCCGATACAGTAGGTCCTTCTCTACGCTGAAGTATGGGTAAGTGCAGGTATTATCTGGGTTCACTAACTCGCCATCTATTTTCACTACGTTTTCCCGTGCCTTTATTAGGGCGGGGTCTTTCAACTGTTCTGTGGCAAAGTTTTCCCTGTGAACCTCAAGATCAGAAAACTCCACAGACGGTAGGTTTTCGTCTGAGGAGGTGGGCTCCTCTCCAGTTTCTTGAGTCTCCCCTGCCAATACTGATAAGGGAAATTCCGGAGAGTCCTCACCACTCTCAGGGGAGTTCTGGCTATCACATTCCTGGTACATAGGGGCACCAGTGGGGGGCTCAGGATCATCCCACAGTTCCCAGAACTTCGGAAAATCCCTTCCCACAATGGCGTCATGCGGTAACTGAGATACTAAGCCCACTGGATGAGAGAGGGTACCTTTGGGGGTCTCGAAACACACTGTAGTCACTGGATACTCTCGGGTGTCCCCATGCACACAAATAACAGCTACCTTGCTATTCCCAGAGACCTCTGTTTTAACTAACTCAGCCTTTATCAGGGTCACAAGGCTACCTGAATCCAACAATACCACAACATTTCTACCATTAACACACATTTTGCATAAATGTTTCTCAGTTCCTCGAATGGCAGTGCATGCGACTGTCGCACACAGCGACTGACGTCTGCCCGTCAGAAAGTCACACTGCATGGGTTCCTCCACAACCGGGCAATTGGCTGCAATATGTCCCGCTTGCCGGCAGCGGTAGCAAACGATCCTTCTTGCGGCCTCTTGAGCCGCTGATTTCCCAGGCTGTTCTCGCCAAACTTGGGGTAGAGCTCCCACCCTCTCACTCTCTCCACCCTCACCCCTTGGAATCCTCTTATCCGCCCCTGGGGATGGTCTGGTCTTAGGGTGGAAAGTCCGAGTGTCTCTGGAAGAGGCCGTCAGGTTCTCTGTAGCCAAGTATTTCTCCACACGATCCACAAGACCATCGGCCGTCTCTGGGTCTCCATGGCTTACCCACTTTTGGATGGCAGTAGGAAGAGCTCTCAAAAACCGATCCATTACAACACGTTCCACAATCTTTGGTGCGGACAAAGTCTCTGGCTGTAGCCACTTTCTGCTCAGGTGAATGAGATCATACATTTGAGACCTGGGGGGTTTTCCAAGCTGGAAAGTCCAGTTATGCACACGCTGAGCCCGGACAGCCTGGGTGACACCCAGCCTTGCCAATATTTCAGCTTTTAGCATCACATAGTCTTTTGCTTGGTTAGGCTCTAGGTCATAGTAAGCTTTCTGCGATTCACCAGTTAACAGAGGAGCCACCAGTCCAGCCCACTGCTCCTCAGGCCACTTTTCTCTTTCAGCGGTCCTTTCAAATGTGGTCAAAAATACCTCTGGATCATCCTCTCCAGTCATTTTTGTCAATAAACGACTCACCCCAAAGGACGCGGTATTAGTGGGACGGCTTTCCTCACTGGTCTGCGGACGTTGCTGCATTACTGCTTCCATCTGTTGTTGTAGTCTCTGCTCTTGCTTCTGCAACAGGTCTATGAAGCGGGCCTCAGATTGCTGCTGGGCTTGTTGCTGAGCCTCCAGACTCTGTTGCAAAGTTGCGTTTGTCTGCTGCTGGGCTGCAAGGCTCTGTTGATGAGCTTGCTGCTGGGCTGCGAAGTTCTTTTGCAAACCTGCATTTGTCTGCTGTTGATTGGCATTTGCTAGAGCCAGCTGCTTCAGTATCTCCTCCATGCTGGCTTAAAAAAAAAAAAACTGCCCGCATTCTCCACCAACTGTGAGGGGGTTAGCTCGGCAGCGGGTGTGTGTGACCCCCGAGATGGGCTCCCCACACAAAAACAGGCCCAGCAAACGGAGGTTGTGGTTTTCAAAATCAAAAAGGTGCGGTTTATTTTCTATTTACAGTGACAAAACACAGCAAAGCAAAAGAAACATAAACAAAATAAATCCTGGTCAACTTGACCTCTGACTAAACATACAGGTTTCCTAACTAACAACTGGGATCAGCCTAGTGCTGTCCTAGTCCCTAAGTCCCTGGTTTTAAATGTCCAAGCAAATAGCCACACAGGCTTTGTCTCACCGCACAGGGGTTCACTCTCCCTAGACAGTCCACACAGGTCTGGTTCCAGGCATGAGCTAACATCTAATGAAGCTGGGAGTTCTTATAGAGGCCTAAATGAGCTGACAAGGTTCAGCTGGTCTCCTCATCTCTGTCTGCACGACGCCCCACACTCTCCCTAGAGGTATGAGTCATCCATGAGCCCACTAGCCTTATACAACTCTCCACCTAGTTGTATAAGTCGGCGTAAAGCCTGAATCTGGGCGAAATATATCTACCCCCCTGGATGCAACCAGGTGACTTTACCTTCCTGCTGTCACAATATATATATATATATATATATATATTGTGAGGGGGTTAGCTCAGCAGCGGGTGTGTGTGACCCCCTGGATGGGTTCACCACACAAAACAGGCACAGCAGACAGTGGTAGGAGAAAACAAAAGGGTGTGGTTTTATTTGAACTATATACAGACAAAAAAATACAGCAAAAACAAAAGAAACATGAAAAGAAATCCTGGTCAACTTGACCGCTCACTACACACGTTGGTGTCCCTAACTAACAACTGGGTACAGCCTTGTGCTGTCCCAGTCCCTATCTCCCTGCTTTTTTGAAGTTCTTAGCAATAACCACACAGGCTTTGGCTCACCGCACAGAGATCACACTCCCCAGACTATCCACACAGATCTGGTTCCAGGTTGGAGCATCTCCCTTAGCATGCTGGGAGTTCTTGTAGAGGCCCTAACGAGCCCACTTACTTCAGCTGGGCTCATTAACTCTTCCCCTGCAAGACTCCCCGCACTCCCCCTAGTGGTATAAATCGGCATAAAGCCTGAATCTAGGACATATATACCTTCCATCCTGGATGCAACCTGGTGATTTTACCTGCATGCTGTCACAATATATATATATATATATATATATATATATATATATATATATATATATATATATATACACACACACACACATCCTTTTTTTTACAAACTGTCACCATTCAGTGTCCCTAATCATTGCTATCCACTCACAGTTTTTTTTTATCTTGTATTTTTTTTTTTTTTTTAACATACCGTGACCAGAGTAGTACAGTGTCACCACATTTTTTTTCTTTTTTTTTTACACTTTGATTGCTTGTTACAGTGATCACCACTGTTACACCAATTGTTTTAACTGTCACAATTAGCTTTCATTCATGGCAACTTGCTTACTATTGTGATTGCTGTGATTGTAGTAATAAAAGCTATTCCTGACAGTTTGTTTACATGTTATCACATGATACCCGAGTACCGAGCACTGTGGACACAGCAGTCACAGGATCAAGCAGCCGCACTCCCCAGGAGTCACATACGAGGTCCTCCCAAAACTAGACAACCACCCTGAGGCTGTATATGGACTATACGGTAGGTGGGAAGTGGTTAAGAGTAGTAATCTACAGTTTGTTTTGTTAGATAGGACAAATACTTGAGGTTATGAAACTCCAGCCAAAACTTTTTTATTTTTTAGTTTTAGACTTGGGAAAAGTAAGTACTTACGAGTTTTCATTGTTTTTTTTTTTATTATTATGATTTGCTTTCATTGCTGCCCATGATCCTATTGAGAATATTTCATCTAAATTACTGTCCCTGTGACAACAGGACAAGACGTGAGGGGAGCAGTAGTCACTGTGACTGGAAGACACGGAAACTAACATACAGGTTCTGACACAGGTTTTTACCCTTCCCAAATTTACTGAACTAGAAATATTTTGATACCGTTTGTCTTCTCACTTTAGAGATGTTGAACTATTTTCTATCTAGACAGGAAGTGACAAAATAGTAAAAAACAACAAAAAGTATGCAATGTGATCACAGTGCAGTGTAAAAGCTGACAGAGGATCTGTTATCCCCACCCCACTCTGCCCAAGTTTCTGTTAAGCTGGACGTTAAAAAAGAAAAAATATAAATTTTAAGAAAACTAAATTTACTTCATATTGGTAATGTTTTAAATAAACTGAAATGATAATAGCACCTATTAAGTATTTTTAGATGTTCTACAAACCTATATCTTGTAAGTATGCCTTTGTAAAGAAAAAACAGTCATACTGTAATTATTTTAAATGTTGCCATTAGTGTTGTAAATGATTTAGACAGCATCAATAGTACATGTCCATTCAAGGACAGCTGGCAATAACAATTAAAGTTCCCAAGAGATGTTAAAGAGCAGCTTGCCCAAATATGATGAACATACCCCTTTCGTCCTGCTACAGCTTGACAGAACACTCCTTGAGTGATATTATCAATGACATTTCCCGACAGTCAGATTAGTATTCTACTACATATGCTATTAATGATAACATTATTTGAAAGTTTAGAGATAGAACAAGCATATTTCAAAGATTGAAAACTTTTGATTTTGATTTCTGTATAAACTAAAATATGTAAATCTTGACCAGGAAATGTGAATCTTTCTTCTCAAATGAAGTTAGTCTTTGCTGAGAAACATGATGTCTATCTCTTTTACTTTTTATGTATGTTATACTACTGTATGCTCGATTATATTGCTCATTGATCTCAGTCAGTTGTGTTTGTAAATAATGATGCATGTGATGGGTGAGGAAAGATAACATTTAACCTCTTCTCTGGTTAAATGAATATCACTCAAATGTCCTGGATAACTATTACATCTTTAATAAGAATTACATTTTTTCAGTAAAACTACTTGACCACATTTACATATGCAATAAAAACAGCCTTGGTACTAGGTCTCCTTTTTTACTCCTATAAAGAAAAGCTTAGCAGCCCCTTGTTTTAACAAAGTACATAAGTGAACTGTCTCCTAAACTGCTTCCCGCAATATGTATTTGAAAACCATCATCATGGCCGTTGATTATGTCTCTGCCAGTCAATGCAACACCAATTATGTTTGTATGATGTTAAGGCTTGGGGACTTACACCCCTTCTTTCTGTTTTTTTTAATCTATATACCGTATTTATCGGCGTATAACACGCACCCCAAGTTTAGGAGGGAATTTTAAGGAAAAAAACTTTTAGGAGGGAAATTCAAGGAAAAAAAAATTACATTTAAATGCAGCATGCAGCCTTGCCCAGTGTCCATCTGCAGCCTTGCCCAGTGTCCATCTGTCCATCTGCAGCCTTGCCCAGTGTCCATCTGTCCATCTGCAGCCTTGCCCAGTGTCCATCTGCAGCCTTGCCCAGTGCCTTTGCAGCTTGTCAGTCTCTGCGTTTTTTAAATTTGGCGCCGATTTCTGTGGAGAGGAGCGAGCGGGGCCGAGTGTACTTCGGCTAGACTCGGCTCCTCTCGCAGTCCCGCCCATCTCCACTGACTGCGCCGCTGACATAGAGAAAGCCGAGTGTACTTCGGCTAGACTCGGCTCTGCTCACAGTCAGGGGCAGGACTGCGAGAGGAGTCTAGACTAGCCGAAGTTACTTGGCTTTCTCTATGTCAGCGGCACAGTCAGAGATGGGCGGGACTGCAAGAGGAGCCGAGTAAAGCCGAGTGTACTTCGGCTTCGGCTCCGCTCGCTCCTCTCGCTCGTTTCAGCAGGGGAATTCAACGGAGTATCGGCGTATAACACGCACCCACGATTTTCCCCTGATTTTAAGGGGAAAAAGGTGCGTGTTATACGCCGATAAATACAGTAAATGTCAGAAAATGAGAAATAGTAAACTAAGTTCAATATGTCTCCCTCAGCGCACACAGAAAGATTGTTAGTAAAAACAATAAGCAGCCACTATAATAAAACAAGATGTATCAAAATATATGTCAAAGTAAAAATACTAAAACATTAGCAGCGCTAGTGCAAATGGCAAGATATTTGCTGCCACCTACATTGTCGGCTTCTCCTCGCCTTCCTTATCCCGCGAACACCGTGAAAGGTTAGACCGGAGTGCACGACTTTCACAATGTGTTGTTACATGCCCTTGTCTTGTTTATACATTGTAAGTGTGTTATTGTGAGAACCTTTTAAATGAATAAACAAGTGTTGTACTGGATTACGCTATGTACATCTTTTATCCATTGCTTGTAACGAGCAACATCTACATGGAAAGTGTTCAGTGAGTTGACAACATCCTTTGACTAATACGCGTATAATCCAGCATGATCTGGTAAGTGGATTACCTATAGGGTTGTGACACAAGTGGTGTGGTGAAGGAGATCGGATGCACAGTTGGATCATTGTAAAACATTTTTCCTCTAAGATGGATTATTTTACATTTCACCTCTCCTTATAAATGGACTTTCACTAGTGTGCATTATCCAAGTGGTTTACCATGTTATGTCTTCTTTATTAGTAGACTTTAAGCAAATATATTGCTACCATCTGTCAGGGTCACCTGTGGCCAGGTGACAGATGCACACCGTAGGGGGACAGGAGTGCACCGCGAGGTAGTGAACCCTATGGCTGGCTTCTGTGGATAGGAAACTGGGTGGTTGTGGAAAGCGGGACCAGAGGAGCACAACCGGGATCCCAACGGAAGCGAGAGCCAAGATTCCCCAGGGCGCGGAGTCTAAGACCCAGCTGGTCTTCTCCAGGGCCTCTAGTGGTGAGGATGTTACGCTGCAGGCTGGGACCAGGTCGCGGCCCCTGGAGTTTCCTAGCTCACGCCCCGTAGGATAAGGGGAAGCAGCAGCACACGATAGAGAGAACCGAATAACAAGCCGAAGGTCAGGGGCCACAAGCAGACAAGGATAACGAAGAACGAGCCAAAGGTCAAGGGTCACGAGCAGACAGGGATGGTCGGGGACAAGCCAATAACGTAACAGAGAGACAGACGTAGCACACGGCAGGCAGGAACCCAAACACACAATGCCTAACAAACACGTTGATCAGCAAAGCAGGCTTGCAGTGCACAGGTTAATATAGTGTTCAGTGATAGGGCCTGGGGTGGAGTCAGGCTGGGAGGAGATTATAAAGGAAGCCAGGTGAAGGAGGTCTGGTCTCTAGATGAACACATGAGGAGGAAGGTAAGATGGCAGACAGACATTAATGCATATCCATGACAGTACCCTCCCTCTTACGAGGCCTCCCCCTTCCCCGCCTGGGCCCAGGTTTAGAGGGAAACTTCAGATGAAACTCCTTTAACAGACGAGGTGCAAAGACCTCAGATGCAGTGATCCAAGACCTCTCCTCAGGACCAAACCCTTTCCAATGAACGAGGTACTGAAGAACGCCTTTACAGAGTCGGGAGTCCAGAATTTGACTGATCTCGTACTCCTGATTATCCTCAGAGACAGGCGCCACGGTAGGAAGAGGACGAGAGAATTTATTGAGGACTAAAGGCTTTAGAAGAGCAACATGAAAGGAGTTAGTGATTTTAAGGCTCTTAGGAATCTGGAGTTTGAAACAAACCGGATTCAGTTTAGCAGTTACCGTGTATGGACCGATGAATCGTGGAGCAAACTTCAGAGAAGGAACTCGGAGCTTGATGTTCCTGGTAGAGAGCCAGACTTTGTCCCCTGGCTGAAGAGAAGGCGGTTTACGCCTGCGGCGGTCGGCAAAGCCTTTGAATTTTTCAGCAGCTGCCCGGAGGGAATCATGAACGTGACCCCAAACGGAATTGAGAGACTCCTGAACCGAAGCCAAAGCTGGAATGTCTGGAGAACAGATCATAGGAAGAGGAAGTTGAGGGTGTTTTCCATAAACTGTGAAAAAGGGTGTCTTCTGCGAACTGGTATTCACATGATTGTTATGGGAGAATTCTGCCCACGGGAGTAGAGAGGACCAATCGTCATGGTGAGAAGACACAAAGGTGCGAAGAAAGACCTCTAACTCCTGATTAACCCTCTCAGTCTGTCCATTGGATTGGGGATGGTAAGAAGAAGAAAAATCCAAGACAATATTGAGGGATTTGCAAAAGGCTCTCCAAAAACGAGACGTGAATTGGACTCCCCTGTCGGAAACAATATGAGAAGGGACCCCATGTAGGCGGAGAATTTCTCGAATGAAAATGGGAACCAAGGCAGGGGCAGAAGGAAGACCAGGAAGAGGAACAAAATGAGCCATCTTGGAGAATCGATCGATTACCACCCAAATGACTGTATTATTCTCAGACAGTGGGAGATCGGTGATAAAATCCATGGCAATATGGGCCCAGGGTTCCTTAGGAATAGGCAAGGGCATGAGGAGACCAGCAGGAGCTTGTGTGGAGGATTTGGACTGAGCACAGACATGACAAGCTTTAACGTAGTCTTTGACGTCTGAGCGGAGATTAGGCCACCAGTAGTGACGACTGATGAGTAGGAAGGATCGGAGGAATCCAGAATGCCCTGCCACCTTGGAATCATGTCCCCAACGAAGGATCTTAGCTCTTAGCTCAGTGGGGACAAAGGTCTTACCAGGCGGAATTTTAGACTTCAGGGTGGTAGAGTGGGCAACAATGCATGAGGTGGGAATGATCGGCTCAGGTTCAGGGGCGGACTCCTCGTCCAAAGTGTCAAATGACCTAGAGAGCGCATCAGCCCGACCGTTGCAGGAACCAGGTTTGTAGGTAATCGTGAAATTAAAACGGGCAAAGAAGAGACTCCACCTGGCCTGTCTAGGATTCAGACGTTTAGCATTCTGTAGATACTGTAAATTCTTGTGATCGGTAAAGATCGTTATGGAGTGAGGGGAACCCTCCAAGAGATGACGCCACTCCTCTAACGCCAATTTAATTGCGAGAAGTTCCCGATCACCGATGGCATAATTCCTCTCTGCCTGAGAATTTTTTTTGGAGAAGAACGCACATGGTTGGCGTCTCTTCTCAAAGATTTGAAGAAGCACAGCTCCCACCCCCATTGAGGAAGCGTCCACTTCAATAAAAAATGCATTCCCAGGATTTGGTCTCCTCAAGAGGGGGCCAGAAACAAAGGCCTGTTTCAGGTTGTGAAATGCAGAGACAGCTTCGGGAGGCCAGTCTCTGGCATTCACACCCTTCTTGGTCAAAGCGATAATAGGCGCGGCAATGGAAGAGTAATTCCTTATGAACTGCCTATAATAATTAGTGAAGCCAAGAAAGCGCTGTGTGGCCTTGAGGCTAGCAGGAAGAGGCCAGTTGGTGATAGCCAAGACCTTCCCAGGGTCCATACGAAGCCCCGAACATGAGACAAAGCACCCCAAAAACAGGACCTCAGAACATTCAAAGGAACATTTCTCCAGCTTGGCATAGAGATTGTTCTCTCTAAGACGTTGAAGTACAGTGCGGACATGGTTTCTGTGGACGAGCAGATTTTCAGAAAAGATCAGAATGTCATCCAGATAGATGACAACAAACTGGTACAGCAGATCTCTGAAGATTTCATTGACAAAGTTTTGAAACACGGCTGGAGCATTACACAGACCAAAAGGCATCACCAGATATTCGTAATGCCCGTCTCTAGTGTTAAATGCAGTCTTCCATTCGTCACCCTCCCGTATTCGAATGAGATTGTACGCGCCTCTGAGATCCAACTTGGTGAAAATGGAGGCACCCTTCAACCTATCGAATAGCTCAGATATTAAGGGTAAGGGGTATCGATTTTTAATAGTAACCGCATTTAAACCCCGATAATCGATGCAGGGTCTTAAGGTACCATCCTTTTTGGCAACAAAAAAGAACCCTGCCCCTGCAGGCGATGAGGATTTCCGGATGAACCCTCTCTCCAGATTCTCTGCTACATACTCCGACATGGCCTGGGTCTCTGGGATGGACAGAGGGTAGGTACGACCCCTGGGTAGAGTTGCTCCGGGGACAAGATCAATAGCACAGTCAAAAGACCTGTGGGGAGGAAGCACCTCAGCTGATTTTTTACAGAACACATCCCGGTAATCGCTGTATGCGGCGGGAAGATCAGAAGAAACAGAAGTGGCAGCAACCGGAAGGCTCTCCTTGGGGGTCACCTTGAGAAGACACGACGAGAAACATGAGGAACCCCAGGCCAGGATCTGCCCAGAGACCCAGTCCACATGTGGAGAGTGGAGCTGTAGCCAAGGGAGGCCCAATACAACTGGGGTAGAGGCCTTGGGTAGAATAAGAAAGGATATCCACTCCTGGTGGAGAATCCCTACCGACATCCTAATGGGTAGCGTCTGGAAGCGAATAGGGCCCCCTGGGAGAACAGTGCCATCAATTGCCGAGACTACCAATGGGGTAGTGAGAGGTGAAAGGGTAAGCTTCATAGAAGAAGCAGTTCTCCAATCCATGAAATTGCCGGCAGCCCCGGAATCCAGGTATGCAAGGGTTGACTGAGGAGAAGTGCCTAAATGAAGGGACACCGGCAAGAGCAGGCGAGAAGGTGATGTTTCTGGGTCCAATACTCCACCTTCCAAATGTATTAGACCCGAGCGTTTCCCGGACGAAGCGAGCAGGAGTCACGAAAATGACCCTTGCCCCCACAATAGAGGCACAAGCCCAGAGTTCTGCGCCTAGCACGTTCTTCGGGGGTTAGTCTGGTCCGGCCCAGCTGCATAGGTTCTTCAGCAGGTAGAGGATGCTCCACGGGATGAAGGGAGGGGAGCTCAGACTGGCTAGGACCCAGAGAGTGCTGGCGTCTTTTTTCTAAGGACCTCTCTTGAAAACGAATGTCGATCTGGTTGCATAATGAAATTACATCGTCCAGACCGACGGGAATGGCTCTTCCCGCTAATTCGTCTTTCACTCGGTCAGAGAGGCCATGTAAAAAGGTAGCGACCAGGGCCTCATTATTCCAGCTCAATTCAGCTGTGTGGATACGGAACTGAAGAGCATATTGCCCCACTGAACTAGATTCTTGGCGAAGACGTAAGACAGCACTAGCCGCTGAAGAAGCCCGAGCCGGCTCTTCGAAGATATTACGAAAGAGCTTCAAGAATTCGGACAGACTGGAAACCACCGGATCGTTCCTCTCCCACAGGGGGGCAGCCCAGGCCAAAGCTTCACCGGAGAGGAGGGAAATGATATAGGCTACCTTAGCCCGGTCAGATAGGAAGCTTTGAGGCTGAAGCTCAAAATGAATAGTGCATTGGCTGAGAAACCCCCTGCAGGCCTTGGAGTCCCCAGAGAAACGGAACGGAGCTGGCAATCTTAGTGAGTGTGAGGCTGCGACTGGTGCGATAGGTACAGCCGCTGGTTGTACTTGGGGTTGCGGATTCGGGGTTCCCAAGGAGACCTGAAGCTGCTCGAATCGAGAAGCCAGATCCTGGAGGAATCGCATCACCTGGGTCTGATTTGATTCCTGGGTCTCAAGTCTGCGAACTATGCCCTGCAATGGATCATCCGCGGGAAGCGGGATGTCAGCCGGGTTCATGGCTGATCAAACTGTCAGGGTCACCTGTGGCCAGGTGACAGATGCACACCGTAGGGGGACAGGAGTGCACCGCGAGGTAGTGAACCCTATGGCTGGCTTCTGTGGATAGGAAACTGGGTGGTTGTGGAAAGCGGGACCAGAGGAGCACAACCGGGATCCCAACGGAAGCGAGAGCCAAGATTCCCCAGGGCGCGGAGTCTAAGACCCAGCTGGTCTTCTCCAGGGCCTCTAGTGGTGAGGATGTTACGCTGCAGGCTGGGACCAGGTCGCGGCCCCTGGAGTTTCCTAGCTCACGCCCCGTAGGATAAGGGGAAGCAGCAGCACACGATAGAGAGAACCGAATAACAAGCCGAAGGTCAGGGGCCACAAGCAGACAAGGATAACGAAGAACGAGCCGAAGGTCAAGGGTCACGAGCAGACAGGGATGGTCGGGGACAAGCCAATAACGTAACAGAGAGACAGACGTAGCACACGGCAGGCAGGAACCCAAACACACAATGCCTAACAAACACGTTGATCAGCAAAGCAGGCTTGCAGTGCACAGGTTAATATAGTGTTCAGTGATAGGGCCTGGGGTGGAGTCAGGCTGGGAGGAGATTATAAAGGAAGCCAGGTGAAGGAGGTCTGGTCTCTAGATGAACACATGAGGAGGAAGGTAAGATGGCAGACAGACATTAATGCATATCCATGACACCATCAAATTTCTTGCCATTTGCACTAGCGCTGCTAATGTTTTAGTATTTTTACTTAATCTATATAAAACTCTCTCTAACACAGAAATATTAGTTTACCATAACCCTCGCTCTTGTAGGCTTGATCTTCTCCATGCGACCAATTCCCCAAAGCCTCTTAACTGTGGTGCTCCATATATCTAACGTCATCATATGCAATGCAGGACCAGCAGTCCTGTATTGTGAGGACACCAAGGAGCTACCAACAACCCAAAGTGTGGGAGGGAGGATGAGAAGGCCGGCTGCTAGAGGAGTGGTAGGGTAAGTAGGGTAGCCCTTGTCATGCAGGAATAGTTTTGTATCATCCATGGAGTTCAGTTTTATATATCAAGGTTTACCATTGAGTATTTTAAATTTTTTAGGTAAGATTGCTGATTACTGATCCAGGTTACCTTTTACTGTTGTTTTTATGACATAATTGATTCTAAATAACAGTGAATGTGTTGGTGACCAAGGTCTCCATTGACATTAGATCACTGTTACTCTGTCTGGACAATCTTTATGTCTCGAGACTGCATGGGCTAGCACAAATGGACTACATAAATAATGAGACATAGAAACAGACTTATCATTTCAAATATTTATTTATTTTGGCATAAATATATTGGCCACGGTGTTATCCTATGGGTAACCTGATAAGTGTTAACTTTAAATTAAATCTGAGCCAATCTGGCTAAAAGATTCATTAAAAAAAATTACACGGTGTCCATCCAGACAATGCTGGATGACTACTCCCCCACTGAACAACACCCTGACTTTGGAATTAGGGAGGGTGGGTGGGAGTTGTGGTCCGATCCGTGGCTAGTGACTGACTGCCCACAGCTCCTATTCTCTGCTCCTTCCACGTGGGCTTCGCTGCGCCAAATATGACCAATCAGCTGCTTGAACGGCCGACCAATCCCATGGCTGTTGCTGCCCAGAGATACCACTGCACCACTGACACCTGTTAATACAAAGAACAGGGAGAAGAGATCTGCATGCCCCCTTTTGAGCTATACCAAGGAGGCCCTGCATACTGCTATGACCTTTCATTATACGTGCTTGGCTGAAAAATAGTTATCTGCTCTGCTGGATATATTTTGGCAGTCGCAGATGAAGGTAAATCCTCAACAGTGTCTAGATGCTTTTCCCGCTTTCCTCTGCTTTGACATAAACATTCACAGGAAAATGAAAAGAGAAAATGGGCTGTGGGACTTTAAATGAGGCATGGATGGGCGTAGGAAAAAGTCTAGGATATCAAAAATGAGTAGACATCACTGTCCCGTTGGGGAATAGTCTGTAGCCATATATACATGCTGCATAGTCAGTCTAAAGAATGGAGATCAAGGCATGGATATAAATATAAAAATGTATTGTATCATGGTAAAAGTACACATGGATCATGCAAACAAAGGCATAGTATAAATAGGGGTTATCACAAAAACATGATCAAAATTCACTGTTGAGACATGGCTGAAGCAAGTAATGACAGTTAAATGGACATACAGAAACAGTGAAAATGATTATCCGGTTAAAAAGTCAAGAATACACTTAATAGATTCATAGTTGGGCAAGCTTTACTTGACATTCCAGAGCATTGCATCTCGGGCGTGGCTCTTTCCATCCCCACACCTGGCTCATGCGTCACATGATGCTGGCGGAGATACGCCCCTTACTGTGGACATTTATCCGGTAGCCACCTGGGGAGCTTCACTTCACAGACATCCATCTGATGAGAGGTTCCAGTTTCTCTCTTTCTCTACACTTCTAAGGTAATTTCCAATCCTTATTTCAGGATTCACATAGTATTCTTTACATATATACTCTTTTTACCTGCTTTTCTACATTTTGCCTTGCACTTTGCTCACACTGCTTTAAACACACATTTAATTTCATTGCTATTTAGCATTTTTGGGGATCTGGTTTGGCTTTTTTTCAAACCAGATTTATTTACACCAACACTCAGTTGATTTGCCAACTTTGGCTGTTAACCCTTTTAGTCATGTTATATCATTAACCCCCTTTTTTGTTCAATTTCTCCCAGCACCCATTACACATTATTCCCATTAGGCATCCACCAGCACATCATTTACATATTCACTCCCCTCTTCCTTTGCTCCCTTTTTGTTTTTTGTTTTTTGTTTTTCCTTCCCCTCCCTTCCCCCAATCACATTCTAATTTTGGCTCTCAAACCATTCAACCTTTTTCACTCATTGCTCATTTTCATTTCTCCATCCCTTCACCAGCATTCTGCCCTTGCACCTTGTCTGTGCCTCTCCGTCAGTTTGGTGCTGTGCCGTGGCTGTCCGGGTTTCTCCTTGATGGATGTCCCATGCCATCTTCTCTTTGACTCTCCTCTTGATCGAGTGGCCGTTGAAGTGTTTATTGGGGGGCCTTCCCCGCCTCAGCCCCGGGTGAGACACTGTATCCAGGACCACCACTCTACGCCATATTTCAAATGCTTGGGACAACCCCATTCCGGGTTTTGCCATTGGTAACGTATCAGACTACCTTATTCTGTTTCAAATATGACATAATTTTTTCAAGACTTTATTTGATCTGTCTATCCATCTCCCCTTGTAGTCAAATGACATGCACCCCACTCCTGATGACTGGCTTTAAACGCCAAGAAACGCGTCGAGTCCATGCTCAGGGATGCCAAGAAAAGCCTGCCCAACTACGAATCTACAAAGTGTATTCTTGACATTTCAATTGGATAATTAATTTCACTGTTTCTGTATGTCCATTTAACTGTCACTACTTGCTCCAGCCATGTCTCAACAATGAATTGCGATTATGTCTATGTGATAACTTCTATTTACATTATGCCTTTGTTTGCATGATCTATATGTACTTTTACCATGATACAGATCTCCATTCTTTAGACTGACAATGCAGCATGTATACCTGGCTACAGACCACTCCCCAACGGGACAGTGATGTTTACCAATTTTTGATATCTTAGACCCTTTTCCCCATGCCCATCCATGAGTCCATGACTAAAATATTCAACTCCCTCTTGATATATATAGCCAGCTAAATTTATTGTCAGGATGCGTGAAGACCTAAAAAGTACCACAACATTGAAATACTTGTTTTTTTCTAAATAAGTCTCTGAAAAAGCAATTGTTTGAACCCGAAAGTTTGCTGGCCTGATGGCAATGACTCTACTTTAAAGCTGTAGTCCAACCCTAGATAACCCCCTATCCCTCTCCCTGAGGCCTTCCACACATTTATGGAAAAATGTCCAAGAATACATACTTATATTCTAAGTTTTATCTAGACAATCTGACAACATCACAGGCCATACCTCTTGTCATACAACTGCATCAGTAAGCAGTTCTTACTGTTCAACTGAACAGAGCTCAGGTAGCTATTCAATGCACTAATATTCTGAGCCTTGGCTGGATAATGATTCCCCCCAGTGGGTGGGTCCATGACATACTGGATTCAGATGAGCAAGCGGGTTGAATAATGTTGGCGGAAACAGCTACAGGAAACAGCTCTAGATTGAAGAGTATTGTAACACAAGATGTTTTGTTATTTGCAACTGTGCTAAGTTAAACTTATTCTTCAAAATGTATTTATCATATCTATATTATATATTAATATAAAATATCTGTTTTGTGACAGATTTACAGTTAAATAAAGAAGAAACATAAAAAAAAAATAGTGGTGTGGTGGCCATCCCTGCACATACGTTGGACTTCTGTCAGAAACCATGAATCAGACCGAGACAGAAGTACAGTTAAATCACACTTGTTTAATAATAATAAAAAGGTAAACAGAGTAAGCATAGTCAAAACATAGCCAGAGTTCAGTAGCCGGATCGGGTAGTCGGCCAAACCAAAGTCCAAGAGCCAGCGATAAAGGTAATAGAACAGCAAGCAGGATCCGTAGCCAGAGGGGACAACAGTCAAGCAGGTCTTCAACTGGAACACAAGAGAAAGTCTCTTGTGATGTTAACACAGGCGAAGGCGAAGAGCAAATGAACTGGAAGTCCTTAAGTAGGAAGAGCTGACGAGCGGATCACAAACAGGTGGATCACTGTGGAGAGATGGAAGCTGGCAATTAGCTGACAGCTGAGCTGCCAGCACAGAGAAGGAAGGGCTGAACCCAGCCCTGACAACTTCCTGCTCTGGTGCCCTCCCAAAGATCGTCCACAAATGATGTCTCCCATTTTATCTATGGCCTTTTGGGATGGTCTGAGAGGTCTCCCCTCTTGAATTTTTGACATGCAACAGTTAGCTCATATATTTCATAATACCAAACTCCCTTCGGAATGGCCATCAAGGCCTTCAGTTGGTGGTTGGACAAGGGGTTTTACCACATTGGACATTATCTTACCCACTGGGACCATTCTCGCTTAGCTACTGCAAGAGCAATACTTGAGATGCCTGCAGCTGAAAGGTTCAGGTTTTTGCAAATATCTCACTACTTGCATATACTTTGGAAGAATAAACCCAATCCCCAAAGACTTATAGCTTATGAACAGTGGTGTGATCATACCAGGGAGCAGAGGGTGGGGTATCTCCATAATCAACTTGTTACTAGCCTCAGACCGCTCTAAGCTGCTGCACATGCTGTCATGGGAGAGCGATCTGCAGGAAAGCTGGTACTTGGAGGACTGGAATAAATATTATTTTTACTTTTTTAGGGGTGTACGTAACACTTCCCTGATAGAAGCAAATCTCAAGGTGCTAACAAGATGGTACCTGGTTCCAACCAGGCTTGCCAAAATGTCCCGTCCCCCCCAATGCTTTAGAGGTTGAGACATACCTGGGTCAATGATACATGTACGGTGGGGCTGTCCGGGGATTAGTGGTTTTTGGAATATGATTTGTTATTTAATCCGCAAAGTTACAGGATGTCGGGTCTCCAAATCTCCCTCAGTAGCTTTGCTCAATTTCCCTGTACCCAATGTTTCTAAATCTACTCAGACTTCTGGGAGCTAAACTGTCCATAGTAAGGACTTGGAAGCAACCTAGGGTATCCATTGCCCCTGCCAAAAGGAAAATCCCCTGGATAATGGCGCAAGAAAAATGGTAAGTGAGCAGTTAGAGTTAGTAGGTAAATTTAAGGCAATTTGGAACCCTGGGCGGTCTATATGGGTATTCCCTGGACCACGTAAGCCATGAATTTTGGTGTGGATGGTGGTGCTTCTGAGGGGTTGGCTATAGGGCCGGTGCTACCACTAGGCAAACTAGGGCGCCCTGCTGCTTAGGGTGCCTGGTCTCTGGTGTTCCTACTCACTTCTCTCTACAGCAAGCAGCCGCCACTCCGTTCGCACATAGTGTCAGAGGCACAGCGGTGGCAGAGGACTGTGTCTGTGTCCCGACTCCCGAATGAATAGAAGCTAGAAAACATTAATTGATGGGCAATGGTAGGCTACATTGATGGGCACTGGTGAGGCTGCATTTGATGGGCACTGGTGAGGCTGCATTTGATGGGCACTGGTGAGGCTGCATTTGATGGGCGCTGGTGAGGCTGCATTTGAAGGGTGCTGGTGAGGCTACATTTTATGGGCGCTGGTGAGGCTACATTTGATGGGCGCTGGTGGGCTGTGTAACGGCTCCCCAAGGATGAGAGGGTTTACAGCCATTTAGGATATTCCTTTCCCGAACACAAGACAGCTACTGACACTCCAGTCAGGTGAACCAGACCCATAAGAATAATTCTCCCCCCACAAACGAGACACAGCTCTGTCGTGAGGGTTAAACAGGAATCAGTTTATTCAAGCACATGTTCACAGATATCTCTCTTCAAAAACACTCCCCCCACCCTTGGGAAACAGGGTGGGTTAAACTGTCCAATGACAATTGTTATACAGGTCAGGTGTGTTCCAACTTCTCAGCACAAAGTCTTATCAGCGGGGGGGTTGAAGGAATCCCCCCTCCCTTTTTCCTCCCAGCAAGACACTTCCACATCCCATAATAGTTGATGCATCCAGCCACAATAGACAATAGAATAGTCACACCCCACCCCATCACAGCAAATAGTACACAACAGCCAACACACAATATACACACAATATATACAATGTATACAGCATTGAATCTGCCTAGCACAGATCAGACTGGGGTTCTCATTCACTCTGTGCCCCTATTAGAGACACAGGGTGATCTACACATAAGAGGCGTCAGGGAAGCTGGAAAAGGAACCTCCCGAACTCTTCAGGGCAAGCTGAGCCACACAAAAAACCCCGACCCAAAGTGACTCCTGTCACAGGCTGCATTTGATGGGCGCTGGTGGGCTGTATTTGATGGGCGCTTCATTAAAAAGGTGGGGTATACATGGGCAGGGAAAAGGGTCAGGGGTGGAGCTGGGAGGGGGACAGCAAAATGAGGTTTCGTCTAGGGCAGTGTTTCTCAACTCCAGTCCTCAAGGCACACCAACAGGTCATGTTTTCAGGATTTCCCTCAGATGAAATGGCTGTGGTAATTACTAAGGCAGTGAAACTGATTAAATCATCTGTGCAAAATAATAGAAAGTTTGAAAACATGACTTGTTGGGGCGCCTTGAGGACAGGAGTTGAGAAATACTGGTCTAGAGTATCAAAAATCCTTGCATCAGCCCTGGTTGACTATCTATCCTCTTTTCTTCTTTATATTCTTTTTTTTCCTGACTCTGTATTCTTTCCAAACATCTTTACATTGCCTCTTTGCAGGCATTGTTTATACATTATGCTTTATAACCAAGGAACTTCTTTCTTGAGGCCTCATGAACCCATTGATACAATGGTTCTATAATTATAGAACAGTTTTCCGTGTGATGAGCTTTATAGATCCTCCCATTTATTCTTTATTTTGGTTTTACTCAGAATATATATTCTCAATGCTACTCTTCAAAAATGTTTCCTTTGTATAAGTGATGTTGTATGACTATCTTTCTTTGATATTCTTACACCCTGTATTCAGGTCATAGACCTCAGAAGTTAATGATCATTATTGTCATTCCCTGGTTATTAACTTGATTCCAAAATTATTTTGTAATACTTTTATTGTTTGCAATAAAAATGTATTGAAAGAGAAAAAGTGGTGTGGTCTAACAAAACCAAAGCTAAAGATTATATAAGTCTAGTTGTTTGCTACTGCTTAATACAAAGGAGCAAATATTTCATGTAGTTGTAAAATACATGCATCACTTGGTATCTTCTGGTATCACTATATGAACCATATGTGTGTCAAAGGGTACTTTGAGGCCTTGAGATCTCATGTATAACATCAGTTTTGAATTAGCTATAGGGCACAGAGTCACTTAAACTGATGCAGTTCAAATACATTTTATTAAGGAACTGGAATCAAATATGTTTTACTCCATCTATCATCTTTAAACATGCAACTAAATGTGACTATCTACCTTCTGATATTCTCCATGAGCTTGTGTTATGTGTCCAAGCTAATGCAACAAAAAAATCTCCTTTAGAAAATATATCTGCACTCTTCCAAATAATATATAAAGTTACAAAGTTCATGTATAAGCATGCGTTTGTAGTGTCAGAAGTAATGTGTTCCTTTTGACTAGCTCTAATTTGCTTAAAAGAAACAGGTGGTATCAATTCTTCTAAAATGTAATAAGATATAATCTAATAATGCAAGATTTATGCAGCCATGGGGTATAACCTAAATATTTCTAAATCAAATCTTTAGTTTTTGGTAAGAACACTAATTGCTTTTAACAAGTACAAAATGTAGGTGAGAGTAAAAGCAGAGATTGTGTTTTTTTGTTTGCCAAAATGGAGCTGCTTGTCTAATAATTTAATAAGAAACAATGAAGAGGACACATGAGCAGCTCGATGAACAGGAAGTATCACAAAACAGACCATGTCAGTTCTCTAGTAATTGGTTCTTTGAAGTTTTCAATGTGAGAAGAGATGAACATTTATCTTTAAAGTGTGCCTAGTCTCAGGGCTTGCTTTAGTTAAACTAGGAATGTAAAGATATTCGAAACCTGACCTAAAGGTCTTTGAAAATTTTGGCTTACATTGTGCTAAAAGTGACCTTGTAAACTTAGACAGCTGCATCACTATTGCTAGACACAAATTAATACATATATTGTAATTTTCTTGTTTAACCAAAAGCAACATCAATGCAATATCTACTTACGCTAGGGTGGGTCAGTGTTCCGTTTTTTAGATAGTTTGCCGAATACATCCAAATATGTTTTAAATTGTGTGTACAAGCAGTAATTCAAGTAGCAGTTTTTAAAATAATAATGGGGACTATTTATAACCATCTAGAGGAAAGAGAATGTAACAAAAGTGGAAAGGTTGCTCATAAAGACCAATCAAGCTCCATTTTTTTGTATTTGAGAAAGTAATATTTTGATGGCTATGAATAATTAACATTTTGTTCATGTCTTCTTATAAATTTAGCCTAAATAAAAAATATTTTGGAAACATAATAATATATTATTTTCTTTTTTTATTTGTTTTACAAGTTTTTATAATATTTTCATAATTTTTCATATTTGGACACACTAAATAGGTAGATTGTATGCATTATTTTATTTTTAATTTTTGTAATATTTGTAATGTTTGTAACCAACACAGTAGAAACATTTTTCAAATCACTGATAAGAAGCTGGCAGAAGACATTTCTTGACCAGGTGCATAACCTGAGAGTGAAAGACCTGTCTAGAAAAGTAATGTTAAAGGAAAAAAGGTGAATATGAACAAGCAGACCTTCCTGTGTTCAGGGTAAAGCTCATTTGACAAAGTAATAAACAATATTTGAAAAACATTAAAACACTGAGCAAAAGTGCACCAACATAGTATAGCGAGTGGACTCCCTCAAGGGCTGGTTCTGGCCAGCTCAATAGATTGATGAAAAAAATTATTCTTTCTTTCCTAGATACTCATAATATAACTGGTAACTAATATTTCTTTATCGTACATCATGGGACACAGAGCAGCCATAGTAATTACAATGTGGGTTACATGCCACCTATCCTTGAATGGACACTGGTACACTCAAAAGACAGGAAGTCCCCCCTATATAACCCCTCCCATACAAGGAGTGCCTCAGTTTTTTTCCCGTGTCTAAGGTGTTGGTCACAGTTAATGATGTGCTCCGCAAAGAAGATCCTTGACAGGATCAAGGGGCTATGCTATTGGATCCGTTCAAAGTGCCGAAACGGGCCAAAGTGAATAGTACCTGAGCCTCGAGGAAGAAGAACAAGGTTGCTGCCTCTAATGCTCCTCTTTTGAGGGCTGGACACTGGGATCCAGCACCTTGGTCACATATACTATACCAAAGGTTGCTCTGGCAGGGTGCTGTACAGATTCTAGGGAGAGGACCCCATATATAAAGGGGACCCAGTCCTTGAAGGTCTGTCATGACAAAGCTCGCCGTGATGGGAGAAGATTGGACTCCTGTTATCTACAGAATCTTGCGGCGGGAATAGTAAGTCTGCATTTGTTTGCAGTTTCTCTTTTTAAAAAAGAGAGAGAGATCTTACTGTCTGTTCTACCGGTGGCCACTGGGAGCAGTGTGCTGTTCAATCAAGCTATGTGCTCTTACTCATGCGGGCTGCTGTTTCTCCCCCAGCCACTAGAGGGCAATGGTTCGCTCAAGTCTAGCCTATTTTTTATATAGGCAGGAAGAGGAAGGGCGGCCATGTCATGTGGTGGCAGGTTCAGATAGGCCTTTGGAGACATAGCGGCTGCCTGTGAGTGTGTGAGTACTTGCTATGGGAGAACTGGGTGCAGACAAGTCATGATTACATGCTGCAAATTTTCTGCCTATCCGAGGGGCCTGTACAACTGTAAGTAGATACACCCCTGGATGATTAGTAGTTCACTTTAAAGGCGCTATTAACTGCTTGTAGGCAGGAACAGCATAGTATGCGTGCTAGCAAATTTATTGCCTAAATGCATGTTTTAAAGTACATGTTTGAAAAAACATGAGCATGGGTGCATTTTAAGGAGTTGTATCTCCAGTAAGGATGAGCCGAACACCCCCCGGTACGGTTCGCAGCAGAACATGCGAACAGGCAAAAATTTAGTTTGAACACGCGAACACCATTAAAGTCTATGGGACACGAACATGAAAAATCAAAAGTGCTTATTTAAAAGGTTAAGATGCAAGTTATTGTCATAAAAAGTGTTTGGGGACCTGGGTCCTGCCCCAGGGGACATATATCAATGCAAAAAAAAAGTTTTAAAAAGGCAGTTTTTTTGGGAGCAGTGATTTTAATAATGCCTAAAGTGAAACAATAAAAGTTAGATATTCCTTTAAATTTCGTACCTGGGGGGTGTCTATAGTATGCCTGTAAAGTAGCGCATGTTTCCCATCTTTATAACAGTCTCTGCACAAAATTACATTTCTAAAGGAAAAAAAGTCATTTCAAACTACTCGCGGCTATAATGAATTGTCGGGTCCCGGCAATACAGATAAAAGTCATTTAAAAAAAAAAGCTTGGGGGTCCCCCCAAATTCCATTACCAGGACCTTCAGGTCTGGTATGGATATTAAGCGGAACCCTGCATCAAATAAAAAAAAAAATGGCGTGGGTTTCCCTTATCCGAGCACGCAACCTGGCAGGCCACAGGAAAAGAGGGGGGGGGCGAGAGAGCGCCCCCCCTCCTGAACCGTACCAGGCCACATGCCCTCAAAATGGGGAGGATGTCCCCATGTTGATGGGGACAAGGGCCTCATCCCCACAACCCTTGCCCGGTGGTTGTGGGGGTCTGCGCGCGGGGAGCTTATCGGAATCTCGAAGCCCCCTTTAACAAAGGGGACCCCCAGATCCCAGCCCCCCTTATGTGAATTGGTAAGGGGTACATAAGGGCTGGGGCTTAACCTATGATGTTACGGTGACCCCGCCCCCTCGTACATCATGGGGGTTCCGTGTGGAGTGGAGACTGGAGGAGACTGCAGCGCTGGACATCGGATCACCGCGGGACACAGTGTCAGGTCACCTGTGGCCAGATGACAGATGCACACGGTAGGGGGACAGGAGTGTACCACAAGATAGTGAACCCTATGGCTGACTGCTGCGGATAGGAAACTGGGTGGTTGTGGAAAGCGGTACCAGAGGAGCACAACCGGGATCCTACAGGAAGCTAGAGCCGAGATTCCCCAGGGCGTGGAGTCTAAGACCCAGCAGGTATTCTCCAGAGCCTCTTGTGGTGAGGATGTTGCGCTGCAGCTAGGTCAAGGTCGCGGCCCCTAGAGTCTCCTAGCTCACGCCCCGTAGGGTAAGGGGGAAAGAGGGGAAGCAGCAGCACAAGATACAAGAATAGCGAAGGACAAGCCAAAGGTCAAGGGTCACAAGCAGACAAGGATAACGAAGGACAAACCGAAGGTCAAGGGTCACGAGCAGACAGGGATAGTCAGGAACAAGCCAATAACATAACAGAGAGACAGACATAGCACACGGCAGGCAGGAACCCAAACACACGATGCATGCACAAACACGTTGATCAGCAAAGTAGGCTTGCAGTGCACAGGTTAATATAGTGTTATGTGATAGGGCCTGGGGTGGAGTCAGGCTGGGAGGAGATTATAAAGGAAGCCGGGTGAAAGGGTCTGGCCTCTAAGATGAACACATGAGGAGGAAAGGTAAGATGGCAGACAGACATTAATGCATATCCATGACACACAGGATTACATCGCTGGAATAGGTTTTTTATTTTTTTATTTTTAATAAAGGACTTTCCCAACTGTGTCTGTGTGTTTTTTTTTTTTTACTCTTTCTTTGTGAAATGGTAGGAGTACAATGTACCCCTTACCAATTCACATAGGGGGGGCTGGGATCTGGGGGTCCCCTTTGTTAAAGGGGTCTTCCAGATTCCGATAAGCCCCCCGCCCACAGACCTCCACAGCCACCGGGCAAGGGTTGTGGGGATGGTGCTTTGAGGGGTCACAGACCCCCAAAGCATCCTCCCCATGTTGAGGGCATGTGGCCTGGTACGGTTCAGGAGGGGGGTGCTCTCTCACCCCCCCTTTTCCTGCAGCCTGCCAGGTTGCGTGCTCAGATAAAGGGTCTGGTATGGATTTTTGGGGGGAACTCAACTCCATTTTTTTTTTACATTTGGCGTGGAGTTCCCCTTAAAATCCATACCAGACCTGAAGGGTCTGGTATGGATATTTGGGGGAACCCCACGTCATTTTTTTTTTATTTGACACAGGAATCTCCTTAATATCCATACCAGACCTGAAAGGCCTGGTAATGGAATTTGGGGGGACCCCCACACATTTTAATTATTTTTTTATCAATGACTTTTCTCTGTATTGCCGGGAGCCGACAATTCACTATAGCCGCGAGTGCTTTTAAATGACTCTTACGGTTTCCGAATTTAAAACCTTTTTGGGCCTTTCCCTCAACATGGGCACACATAAATTCTCATTGTTGCGTGCCTAGTGGTCCACGTGCCCAATTGACCATATGCCCGTGTTCTCTGCCTCCATGTCCAGGAAACGATACACGCAGATCTTGCGGTTCATGCACTTCAACGACAATGAACTTTCTCGTCCACGTGGAGACCCTGAATACGATCGGCTCTACAAAATTCGGCCCCTCATAAACCACTTCAACGAATGTTTTGCAGCCTTGTTTACTCCCGATCAAGTTGTCTGCATTGATGAGTTTCTGATTACATTTTCTGGCCCCTTGTTTTTCAAACAGTACCTTCCCAGCAAGCGTGCCAGATATAGGGTCAAGCTCTATAAGTTCTGTGACAGGGCAACAGGCTATGTATGGAGCTTTTATGGTATAAGGGAAAAGACAGTCAGGTAGAGCCGGAGAACTTCCCTGTTTACATAGGGAGCGCTGGCAAGATAGTGTGAAACTTGGTGTCACCCTTATTCGGAAAGGGGTACCACTTGTATGTAGACAATTATTACACGAGCGTGCCACTTTTTAGTCACTTGTTTGATCATCAGATTGGAGCATGTGGCACCATGCGACCTAATCGCTGGGGCTTTCCCCAGGGGCTTGTAGATTCTCGTCTTAGGCTGGGGGAGAGAGCCTGCTTGAAGTGTAATAATTTGCTCGCTGTGAAGTGGAAGGATAATAAGAATGTTTTCGTTCTTACCTCCTTTCACGCAGACACGACAGTCCAAATTCGTACGGCGACTGGTGTTGTGGAGAAACCCCTCTGTGTCCACGAATTTAACCAAAATATGGGAGGGGTGGACCTCAACGACCAGTTGTTGGGGCCGTATCACATTGCCCGTAAGGCGAGACGCTGGTACAAAAAAGTGTCTCTATACTTATTTCAATTGGCTTTGCTGAACGCTCATGTGCTATACAGAGCTTCAGGCGGGACTTTATCCTTCCTAAAATTAAAGGATGAGATCGTCACAGACCTCCTGTATCCAGGCGGGTCTGCACCTCACCATTCCCAACCAAATGCAGTAAGCCGGCTGCATGAGAGGCATTTTCCGTATGTCCTCGAGAGTACCCCTACCCAACGAGCCCCCCAAAGAAGATGTCGTGTCTGTAGCAAGCACGGATTTAGGCGTGACACCCGTTATTATTGTCCACGCTGTCCTGACGATCCTGGTCTTTGCATTGGTAAATGTTTTGAACGCTTCCACACACTAGTGAAGTTTTAGCATAGGCTACAGCAATGCACAGGATAGGACACACTTACACAGGGTCTCCCAAGATGCCATCACATTTTGAGAGACCCGAACCATTACAGTTGTTACAGTTACAAAAAAAAGTGTAAAAAATTAAAAACACAAAAATAAAATAAAATAAAAAAACAAAAAATAGTTGTTGTTTTATTGTTCTCTCTCTCTCTCTATTTTCTCTCTATTGTTCTGCTCTTTTTTTACTGTATTCTATTCTGCAATGTTTTATTGTTATGTTTTATCATGCTGGCTTTTCAGGTATGTAATTTTTTGTTTTCATGTTCGCCATTCAGCTTCAGCACGGATTTATTTATCTTGACAGCAACAGCGTTTGCTCCCACGATACATAAAGCCGTGACTCCAGTGCTGTAGGAGGTGATTTCACCACCACAGTTAAAAAAAAGAGCATATATGCCGAAGCATGGGGGCAGCAGGGGGGGGAGGTGCGATTTTGCTCCTAATGGCACGTACATACGGTCGAAATTCAGATGAAGGCTTGCCTGTGGAAAAGTCTGACCGTGTGTACGCGGCATAACTTTTTTGCGGGAGAATGCCCCCATGCTTCGGCATATATATATTTTAGGCACAGGTTGCGTTAAAAAAAATGTTTTATTTTTTACTATGTTTTTTTTTTGGTATTTGCTTTGCATGTATGGTATGGTAAGGTCTTACTGTTATACTGTAATGTTACTTTGTTTTAATGTTAACCATCATTTGCTTAGCAGGTACGCCATTCAGTTGCAGCGCAGATTTATTTATCTTGACAGCAACAGCGTTTGCTCCCACGATACATAAAGCCGTGACTCCAACGCTGTAGGAGGTGATTTCACCACCACAGTTAAAAAAAAGAGCATATATGCCGAAGCATGGGGGCACAGGGGGGGAGGTGCGATTTTGCTCCGAATGCCGCGTACATACGGTCGAAATTCAGACGGAGGCTTGCCTGTGGAAAAGACTTACCGTGTGTACGTGGCATAACCTTTTATGCCGCGTACATACGGTCGAAATTTTGACGGAGGCTTGCCCGTAGAAAAGTCTGACCGTGTGTACGTGGCATAACTTTTTTGCGGGAGGATGCCCCCATGCTTTGGCATATATAAATGGTGCATGTATGCCCATCATTAGAAGTGGGTGGATGAAGGGAGGTATTACAATGGTGGGCATACCCACTGATCAATCTCTTTTTTTTCGTTAAGCCAGCAGGCTGCATGAAAAAAAAGATTACAAAACATGTCCAACAAGGACCAGCAACGTACTGGTATGTTGCTGGACTTTGAATGGTTATACCAGAATGATGCCTGTGGGTTTAGGTATCATCTTGATATCATTTTTTTCAGGTAGCGGTCGGCTTTCATGTAAAAGCAATCCTAGCGGCTAATTAGCCTCTAGACTGCTTTTACAAGCAGTGGGAGGGAATATCCCCCCCGGATATAAACAGCGCCATTGGGAAATTGGGAAAGCATTTTATCACACCGATCTTGGTGTGGTCAGATGCTTTGAGGGCAGAGGAAAGATCTAGGGTCTAATAGACCCCAATTTTTTCAAAAAAAGAGTACCTGCCACTACCTATTGCTATCATTGGGGATATTTACATTCAAATGGAAGGAACAGTTTAAAAAAAAAAAAAAATCACCCCTGTCCCCCCTTGCTCTTGCGCAAAGGCGAACGCAAGCATCGGTCTGGCGTCATATGTAAACAGCAATTGCACCATGCATGTGAGGTATCACCGTGAAGGTCAGATCGAGGGCAGTAATTTTAGCAGTAGACATCCTCTGTAAATCTAATGTGGTAACCTGTAAAGGCTTTTAAAGGCTTTTAAAAATGTATGTAGTTTGTCGCCACTGCGCGTTTGTGCGCAATTTTAAAGCATGTCGTGTTTGGTATCCATGTACCGTATATACTCGAGTATAAGCCGACTCGAGTATAAACCGAGGTACCTAATGTTGCAAAACTTACTGACTCGAGTATAAGCCGAGGGTCAACAATGCCTCACTGTTCCCATCCTTACTGTTCCCATCCTTACTGTTCCTATCCTCACTGTTCCTATCCTCACTGTTCCCTATCCTCACTGTTCCCTATCCTCACTGTTCCCATCCTTACTGTTCCTATCCTCACTGTTCCCTAGCTCACTGTTCCCTAGCTCACTGTTCCCTAGCTCACTGTTTCCTATCCTCACTGTTTCCTATAAATTTTACATTGTAAATAGTACCTGTAAAGAAGTTGCGGCTGCGGCGTCCATCGTTCAAATTCCGCTGTCTCTTCCTGTTCCTTCCGTGATAGGCGATTCTCATCAGACACTCTCCGCCTATCACGAACATTCTCTCATCCTCAGTTTCCCAGCAGACACTGTGTTGGGTGTTCCGCCAATCACAGACGTCTGCTGGTAACTGAGGATGAGAGACCGTTCGTGATAGGCAGAGAGTGTCTGATGAGAATCGCCTATCACGGAAGGAACAGGAAGAGACCGCGGAATTTGAACGATGGACGCCGCAGCCGCAACTTCTTTACAGGTACTATTTCCAATGTAAAAATTTCGCTGACTCGAGTATAAGCCGAGGGGGGTACTTTCAGCCCCAAAAAAAGGGCTGAAAATCTCGGCTTATACTCGAGTATATACGGTACTCGGCCTAAGATCATCTTTTTTATTTCATCAAACATTTGGGCAATATAGTGTGTTTTAGTGCATTAAAATTTAAAAAAGTGTATTTTTTCCCCAAAAAATGCGTTTGAAAAATCGCTGCACAAATACTGTGTGGAAAAATAAATGCAACACCCATCATTTTATTTCTGTAGGGCCTTTGCTTTAAAAAAAATATATAATGTTTGGGGGTTCAACGTAATTTTCTTGCAAAAAATATATATATATTCAAGTAAACAAAAAGTGTCAGAAAGGGCTTTGTCTTCAAGTGGTTAGAAGAGTGGATGATGTGTGACATAAGCTTCCTAATGTTGTGCATAAAATGCCAGGACAGTTCAAAACCCCCCCCAAATGAGCCCATTTTGGAAAGTAGACACCCCAAGCTATTTACTGAGAGGCATGTCGAGTCCATGGAATATTTTATATTTTGACACAAGTTGCGGGAAAAAGAAATTTTTTTTTTTTTTGCACAAAGTTGTCACTAAATGATATATTGCTCAAACATGCCATGGGCATAAGTGGAATTACACCCAAAAATACATTCTGTTGCTTCTCCTGAGTACGGAGATACCACATGTGTGAGAGTTTTTGGGAACCTAGCCACGTACGGGACCCCAAAAACCAAGCACCGCCTTCAGGCTTTCTAAGGGTGTCAATTTTTGATTTCACTCCTCACTGCCTATCACAGTTTCGGAGGCCATGGAATGCCCAGATGGCACAAACCCCCCCAAATGACCCCATTTTGGAAAGTAGACACCCCAAGCTATTTGATGAGAGGTATGGTGAGTATTTTGCAGATCTCGCTTTTTGTCACAAAGTTTTAAATATTGACAAAAAAAAAAAATGTTCTTTACTTTCTTCATTTTCAAAAAACAAATGAGAGCTGCAAAGTACTCACTATGCCTCTCAGCAAATAGCTTGGGGTGTCTACTTTCCAAAATGGGGGGTTTGCAGTGTCGGCTTCCTGGCGGGATCGGGCATGTGAAATTTCAAGCACACCCGAGCCCATCTCTATTGGTTGTAGACCAGGGGTCTCAGCTGGCGGCCCTCCAGCTGTTGTGGAACTACAATTCCCATCATGCTTCTGCCTGTGGGAGTCATGCTTGTAACTGTCAGCCTTGCAATGCCTAATGGGACTTTTAGTTCTGCAACAGCTGGAGGGCCGCTAGTTTGAGACCCCTGTTGTAGACAGTTGAGCTCCATGCAGGTTGCTTAGCAGCAGTGGAGCCTTCTCTGACATGATGATCGTAATGCAATCCAGGTGAAGCTCCTAGTCAAATCCTAGTGTTAAATATCAGTGATTTTATTGATCAAAGCCCACACCTTACAGGCATGGAGCCCACATGGCTGCTGAACATACAGTTGATTACATATATGTGGTTGTACTCTTGATGCTAATAAATACTGTGTTTTTTAGATCTGACTGGGAGCATCACCTGGATCACATCCCGATCCGCATGTCAACAGAGAAGGTTATACAGCATTACTGCTGCTAGGTGACCAGCTGGGGTGTCACGTACCTTACAGCGGAGCTGAGGAAGTGGAGGTGGCCCCTTGCACGATCCCGGTCCCCGCACCCCCTAGAGGTGAGGACAGGGAAATGCAGGGGCACGAGAAGGTGCAGGTGCCTGTTGATGCAGATGGAGTATCTGGGAGATACTGGAAACCTCTTAGAGCACAGGTGCTGCAGGAATGCGTCAGATCCATGCAGGGAAGATCCAAGAGAATAAACAGGTGAAGGCAGGAGTCAGCAGCGGGCTAGCAGAGAGGTACCAAATCAAGAGGCAGGTTCGTGGTCAAAGTCCAGGCCGTTGATCAGTAAAACAGGCAGAGGTAGGAGAACAGGTAAGGAAGATCCGAGAAGGGTAGTCAAACAAGCCAGGTATCTTCAGGAGCAGGTCAATCCAATAACAGGTTTACACAGGAGCACAGGTACTAGCTGAAAAGACAATCCACCGCTGACACTCAGGTGATCCAAGTTTAAATAGGGCGCGTGCGCCAGGATTGGAAGGGGCACACGCATGCGCATGGGCACGCGCATTGCGTGCACCTGGTCTGAGTCCTATATGGCCCATTCTAGGTGTCCGTGCATGCGCATTAGCATTTACAGAACGGGCATTCCTTGCTGACACCCGGAAGTAAGTGTTTGCAGCACTGGGTCTCTGACATGGGGGCTCGGCTCTCTACAACTAATAGTGCCAGCCTTCACCTGCATGCACCCATAATGTCACCAGCACTAGGTCCTAATAGACTGCCGCCGCTGCCAAGGAGACAGACACCAGACCAGCGCTGTGAATAGCAAGGACAGGACAGCAAGAGGAGACTTTTTGAATTTCCGAAAAAAAGGAAGAAAATCAGTAAAATTCTAAATAATAACTAACTAATAATAACTATTAAATTATAGGTATTGGAATTTCCTTTCAAATTTGGCTGTTAGAGAATGTAATGAATACAAATTTATCTGAAGTTACGAATTATCTGAAATAACGAATGCCGCATCTAAACAAATGGAATGGAACAAATTAACCACTACAATACAGGGCATTTTCACCCCCTTTCTGCCCAGGCCAATTTTTCGTTTTCAGCGCTGTCGCACTTTGAATCACAATTGCGCAGTCATGCAACAGTACCCAAATTAAATTTTTATGATTTTTTTCCCCCGCAAATAGAGCTTTCTTTTGGTGGTATTTGATCTCCTCTGCGGTTCTTATTTTTTGCGCTATAAACAAGAGAAGAGTGATAAGTTTGAAAAACAAACACAATATTTTTTACTTTTTGCTACAATAAATACCCCAATTTAAAAAAATAAATAAAAATTTCCTTGGTTTAGGCCGATATGTATTCTTCTACATATTTTTGGTAAAAAAAATCGCAATAGACGTATATTGATTGGTTTGCACAAAAGTTATAGTGTCTACAAAATAGGGGATAGATTTATGGCATTTTTTATTATTTTTATTTTTCAATAGTAATGGCAGTGTCATGACTGTGACATTGAGGCCGACATATCGGACACTTTTGACACTATTTTGGGACCATTCACATTTATACAGCGATCAGTGCTATAAAAATGCACTGATTACTGTATAAATGTCACTGGCAGGGAAGAGGTTAACACTAGGGGGCGATCAAGGGGTTAAATGTGTTACCTAGGGAGTTATTCTAACTGTAGGGGTAGGGGACTCACAAGGGGAGGAGACCAATCAGTGTTCCTCTGTCCTGGGCACGCGCTCCGGCTCCCGAGTGACGCAGCGGGCGCGCGCGCCCCCTAGATAGCGGAGAAGCCTAGGACTTCATATGACGCCCGCCCAGGATGGGAGATCCCTCCTGCAGACGTCATATGACTATGGGCGGATAGGAAAGTGGTTAATAATAAATAATAATAATAAAACATTTTTATTATTATTTATTATTATTAGATCGTTACGTTCCATTCGTTTAGATGCGGCATTCGTTATTTCGGATAATTCGTAACTTCGGATAAATTTGTATTCATTATGTTTACTAACAGCAAAATTTGAAAGGAAATTCCTATAATTTAATAGTTAGTAATAGTTAACTTATTATTAATTAGTTATTATTTCAGATTTTCGGGTTTTCGAATTTTCATTCTTTAGAAGTTTCAGATTTTCATTTTATTTACAATTTTTTTTTTAGAATTTTCGAATTTCGAAATTTCCAAAATTTCTCATTTAGAATTTTCTAATTTCTGAAATTTCTAATTTCCGAATTTCGAAATTTTGAAAATTCGAAATTTTGGAAATCCGAAAATCCGAAAATTAAAAATTTCAGAAATTCAGAAATTTTGGAATTAACTAATTTGTCGAATTTGTTAAAAAACAAATTTGGAACTAAACAAATTGCACATGTTTAATTCTGACCTGAGAGCCAATTCACACCAGAAGTTTCTGCGGAAAGGTGTGTTCCAAGCTCGTCTCCAGCACTGTGTTTAAAACACATTACCCCTTTGCAGTCTTCTGCGGATGCCAAAACATTGTTAATGGCACCCAAAAGCGGAGCCAAAATGCAGTGCATTTTTAGGCATTGTAACGCAGTTAAAGAATTTGTTGTGTTCATCATGTTTTCCAAAAGTAGCGCATGCACTACTTTTTGTGTGGTCTGGTTGCAGAAACCACACTGCAAGGGAATGCACAGAATTGTACAGAAACACAGACTGCATTCATGTGCGATTCTGATGCGAACCAGTCCATAAACCATATTTACAGTCCATATTTATTATTATCTTGAGATGCCCCACCACCAAATTAATTGAAATAGATTTTGTATGCCAAACTCTATGACCCCCAGACACCCTTCCAAGATAAGGGGTGTTATTTATAGGTACCACGATTTTCAGCCTAAAAATGGAATCTTTACATGGGAACAACTGACTTTGATTGAGCATAAATACAATGGTTTCCTGATCTTTTCTGGCTGACTTTGCAGCAAAGCTGCATCTTTCAACCCTTACTGACTTTACTGAATTTTGAGAGATCTCTCAATCTCTTCAAATCTTGCCTTATAAAAAAAAAAACAAGAATCCACAGCAGACCCTAATTAGATTATGCAGCCTGGAGCATAGAGGGGAAAACAACAGTGTGGCCCCATCCTGAAGCATACCCTGCCACATCCCCTCAACACGGGGGACCTTCCTGGAAAAGCAGCTTTTCCCCACGTTAAAGAGGACAAGGGATTTTTCCCACAACCCTGGCTTGGTGGTTGTGGGAGTTTTCAGAGGGTTTATAGGAATCTGGAAGCCCCCTTTAACAGTACGGGGGCCCTAGATATTGGTCCATTCTGTGAATAAGTAAGTGGTAGGGATGAGCCGAACACCCCCCAGTTCGGTTCGCATCAGAACATGCGAACAAGCAATAAATTTGTTCGAACATCCATTAAAGTCTATGGGACACGAACATGAAAAATCGAAAGTGCTCATTTTGAAGGCTTATATGCAAGTTATTGTCTAAAAAGGGTTTGGGGACCGGGTCCTGCCCCAGGGGACATGTATCAATGCAAAAAATAGTTTTAAAAACGGACGTTTTTTCGGGAGCAGTGGTTTTAATAATGCTTAAAGTAAAACAAGAAAAGTGAAATATTCCTTTACATTTCGTCCCTGGGGTGTGTATAGTATGCCTGTAAAGTATTGCTTGTTTCCCATGCACAAAATGTCATTTCTGAAGGAAAAAAAGTAATTTAAAAGTACTCGCGGCTGTAATGAATGTTTACAATGAATGAATGCAACGGGGAAACCTGAGTTACATCAGAGGGGGGCGGGGTCACCCGTCACTGGCAAAGCCCGGGTTTCCCCTTGCGTCAGAGGGGGATGGGGTCACGTTATGGGTGGCCCAGTCCTCAGCTACATAAGACCTGTAAGGCTGCTGCAACGTCTTTCCCGGGGTGTCTCCGGTGGAGACAGGACCGTGTGCTGTTCCTCGTTGGATATCATCGCTGGGGCCTGCAGATCATCCGTCGCTGGATACCAACATCACTGGAGTGGAGATCGAGAGTGGATTACCACCGCTGGATTCTTTTTTTTTTTTTAATAAAGGACTTATCCCAATTGTGTCTGTGTGTTTTTTTACAATATTTTACACTTTCTTTTTGAAATGGTAGGGATACAATGTACACCTTACCAATTCACATGGGGGGCGGGATCTGGGGTCCCCTTTGTTAAAGGGGTCTTCCAGATTCCGATAAGCCCCCCGCCCGCAGACCCCCACAACCACCGTGCAAGGGTTGTGGGGATGAGGCCCTTGTCCCCATCAAAATGGGGACATGGTGCTTTGGGGTCCAGACCCCAAAGCATCCTCCCCATGTTGAGGGCATGTGGCCTGGTACAGTTCAGGAGGGGGGCGCTCTCTTCCCCCCCTTTTCCTGCGGCCTGCCAGGTTGCGTGCTCGGATAAGGGTCTGGTATGGATTTTTGGGGGGAACTCCACACCATTTTTTTTATTTGGCGCAGAGTTCCCCTTAAAATCCATACCAGACCTGAAGGGCCTGGTAATTGAATTTGGGGGGACCCCCACAAATTTTTTTTTTTCTTATCAATGACTTTCAATTACTTTTATCTGTATTGCCGGGAGCCAACAATTCATTACAGCCGCGAGTACTTTTAAATGACTTTTTTTCCTTCAGAAATTACATTTTGTGCAGGGACAGTTCTAAGCACGAGAAACAAGCGCTACTTTACAGGCATACTATACACACCCCCCAGGTATGAAATTTAAAGGAATATTTTTTTTTATCGTTCCACTTTAAGCATTTTTAAAATCACTGCTCCCAAAAAAACTACAGTTTTTAAAACAATTTTTTGCATTGATACATGCAGGGCAGGGCAGGGCAGGACCCAGGTCCCCAAACACCTTTTATGACAATAACTTGCATATAAACCTTTAAAAATAGCACATTCGATTTCTCCCATAGACTTTTACAGGGTGTTCCCCGGCTTTTTGGATTGGCCACGAACACCCCAAATTTTTCGCTGTTCAGCGAACGGGCGAACAGCCAATGTTTGAGTCGAACATGAGTTTGACTCAAACTCGAAGCTCATCCCTAGTAAGTGGTACATATTGCTCATGATACTCATTCACAAAAAGTAAACAGCAAATAAACACTCTGAAGCCTCGTACACACGACCGAGTTTCTCGTCCAAAACCGGCAAGAAAAGTGCCGCAAGAGCTTTTTTCTCGAGAAAAACGTTTGTGTGTATGGTTTTACGACGAGAAAACTGCCGTGAATCTCGACGAGAAAATAGAGAACCTGCTCTCTATTTTCTCGTCAGGATTCAAGATTTCCTCGTCGTGTTTCTCGTCGGCCTGTTTTGTGACGAGAAAATGGTTAGTGTGTATGCTTTTACGACTCTTCCAAAAGCGCGCATGCTCAGAAGCAAGTATGAGACGGGAGCGCATCTTCTGCTAAATCAAGCCTTCGTAATGGAGATAGCACATTCGTCACGCTCTAAATTATTGCATCGTTTAAATTTTGTGCATTGAAATCTTCTTTAGAATGTTACATTAATCAAAACGAATGAACTTCTTTTGCTGCTGATATTCACACAGAGTTATGACTATCTTTTTTTAACCTTTTTCATGCTGCTCTTCAGAAGATATATGTGTATTATATTGTGCAAGATCTTCTGAATATTTTACTGTTTTATATTTTTCAAACAGGTGTTAATAGTAATTTGCCAATGTTTTGATAGTGATCTCCCATTGAATATTTTAATATATTTTTGGTAAATTTTACACCCTCTATTTTCAAAAATATATTTTAATTCTTTTTTTGGGGGTTGTTATCTGTCCCTTTTTTTGGCTGTCAAATGTATCTGCTTACTCCAAAGCTAAATTAAAAAATTGTAAAAATAAACATAGTCAAGTATGAACTTAAACAAAAATAACATTTATTCATGTTTGAAACAAAATAAAGAGAAGGCAGCGCTGGAGAACCTGCTGCCATTTGTGCATCCCAGGGACCCCAGAGCACACATCAACCCTGTGTGGACACTAAAATTGGGAGCTTGAGAAGGCCAACAGTTCTGAGCACAATCTGATCCTGGCCTCCCAGAGGTCAGGAACAGCAGCAGGTGATATATATGTCCCAAGTGTGTGGTACTACAACAGGCTGCCTTCTGTCCGACCACAATGAAGCAAGGCCATCACTTCCTCGTCTTCTTGGCAGCCTTCCCTGCAGTCTTCCCTGAAGCCTTCCCTGCAGCCTTCCTTCTTCGTGTGGCTGGACGCTGGGCCACTGGAGGGGTACTCCTGTCAGGAGGAGGAGAAGGGGGTGTCGCAGAAGAAGAAGGTGGAGGAGGAGGTGGAGGAGAAGGGGGTGGGGCAGAAGAACAAGGTGGAGGTGGAGGAGGAGGTGGAGGAGAAGGGGGTGGGGCAGAAGAACAAGGTGGAGGTGGGGGAGGAGGTGGAGGAGAAGGGGGTGGTGCAGAAGAACAAGGTGGAGGTGGAGGAGAAGGGGGTGGGGCAGAAGAACAAGGTGGAGGAGAAGGGGGTGGGGCAGAAGAACAAGGTGGAGGTGGAGGAGGAGGAGGAGGTTGAGGTTGTGAGAGTTGTGCCACCTCACAAATTGCGGTATTGGGGGTAATTTTCTCCATCACCCCCTTGTTCAGCAAGGTGATGAGCAGGGGCTCGCATAGGAGGCATTGCTCCATGCTCATCACCTTGAACTTTGCCTCCACTAGGCCGGCAATGGCCTCTTCAGGGGATGTGGGCTCCTTGAGGGTGGCATGGGCCTCTCGAATAAGGGCCATTGCTGCCTCACTGGTGGTCCTGTCCCTCCTGCTTCTTTTGGGAAGTCGGATGGGAGGCGCCTGTGATGTTGTGCTTCTCCTTTGGCCGGCCACCTCCTGCCTGCCACTGGGCCCTGCCACCTCCTGCCTGCCACTGGGCCCTGCCACCTCCTGGCTCACAGTGGGCCCTGTCTCCTCCTGCCTGACAGTTTACAGACCCTCCTCCTGGCTGATTTCATCCTGTGTATGAAAAAGGGACATAGTTTAATATGTTGGTTTATTGTTTTCATCCAACTTTCAGCTCATGTTTGAAGCAATTAGAATGTAAATCCAGATTTTTTTTTTACCAATTTACAACTACATCAGATTGACTATTTTGCACCCAATTTAGGCCAGACTAATGTCTAGAGATCTTGATTTCACTTATGGAACCCAAAATAGTTTATGTTTGTCATCTTGACATATTTGTCAAACATTAGGTTTATCACAATACATTTTCTATAAATACTATACCTGGCTCCAGATGGCCAAATCAGGTTCATCCAGGATGGCTGCCTCCTCTTGCTCCAGAGAAGGCTCAGGTTGGCTTCAGGGAAGTCTGGGGGTAAGAGTGGAGAGTGATGGCCTTGCCTCAATGTGGTCATCCAGAAAGGACATCCTGCTGTAGTACCACAAATTCGGGACATAAACATCATCTGCTGCTGCTCCTGACCTCTGAGAAGCCAGGACCTTAGAGCGTTCAGTCCTGTATGTGCCTCTCAATCTCCCAATTTTAGTGTCCACCTGTTTTGCTGTGGCTGTGGGCACCTTGGTATGCACAAATGGGAGCAGGGTCTCCAGCGCTGCTTTTCTCACCCCTTTTTTTTTATGGATGGGGTTTTTGGTCTCCCACAGAGCGGGCAGCTCCCTTACCCGGTCTATAAATTCTGCCAGGAATTCTTTGTCGCTAATAAAGACATTCATATTGTCTCTGCAAGTTAAAAAAAATTTTTTTAACTAATGTGAGGCACACAGTCTAACCTCCTTAAAATCTTATTCACCATATATATCCTCCAACATTCTCAAGACAGTATAGGCCAACAATTGTTCAAAGTCACAAAATCACATACCTTCGTTCGCACGTCCGTCACTTGAACTCCTCTCTCCGCACACCGAACGTAGTATAGTCACATGTGTGTTTGCTATATATACACCACGCATGCGTGAAACTACGCACACGTCGCTCCGCACACGTCGCCCACCCATGACGTTCTAACTAACATCTTTTCCCCGCCCCTTCTCTTTCGGCGCGCAGACAGATATGGCGGATTTACAGCAGGTGTCTGATAATTCCTCAAATAACGAGGAGGAGACAAGCCCGGAGACTGAGGAAACATCACGATCAAGGAGGAGATTCAAGGCATCTAATATGTCTTATGCGGAGATGGCAGAGATGGTGGACATATTGCTAAAGTCAGATTATGACGCTAAGCATGGGCCGTATAGCAAACCAAATAGAAGGAAGGACAAAATCATGAAGAAAGTCGTGAAGAGTCTGATGAAGAATTTTGGGGTGAAACGCTCAAATGAGCAGCTCAGAAAGAGGTGGTAGACCTCAAACTGAGAGAGCCGGAGCAGTTAAGGAGCATTAAGAGAATGCTAGCAAAAAGTAAGTACATTTTTCACTTTTATGCTATTAATTTATTTCTCAACTTCCATGTTGCTCAATTTTTTTTATTTCCTATTGTACTCCCTTCCAAAATGTCATAGTTTGAACTTGGTTTGGCACAGTAATCGTTCGTTACAGACACATCGTTCGGCCACTCTCCTCTTTTTTGGGTTATTTTTCAGCCTCAAAAGTAATTAGACATCTGCCGGATTTCTTTAAATTGTGGGCTAGATGATGTGTTTGTAAAGAGAATGAAATGCAAACTTTAATCAGTGTAAAGGAGAGGACACTCAGCAGCTGCTTCCACATCTGTACTTTTGAGCACTATAGTGTGGGCCACAAAAAACGCCTTTTTTGGGTGTCCCACACAGGTGCATCAGTGAATTTTTGTGCTGCCTCCATGTCTGAAAATTGACAGCCAAAGGTGAATACTAAACCGATTCTTGGACATATATAATGCATTCATGTTTAAATTCCGCACAAACACACACTTGTACCCCACTTTCAAGCAATTTAGCCTGTTTTCATTTTTCATAGAGAATTTCTGTGTGATAATTAAACCTTTGGTTTGCTTCTCATAGGGGAGAGAAGACTGGGAGGAGAACACTCCAGGGAGCACAGGAACCCCACAGCTTCGAAACAACCCCAAACTCCCAAAGACCCACAACCTGAGGGTGTTGAGGAAGTTGAAGAGGTGGAGGAAGGAGAAGTGCAGGAAGGAGAGGTGGATGACGTGGTGGAACTGGTCACCACAACAGGTCAGTATCTGTCACCACAGCTTCAGGTAAGAGATGTAGGCCTGCAGAGTTATAATACCTTTTGTATTTTGTTTTTAGGGGATGTAAATGTTGTGGTGAAGGATAGTACACGTTTCTCTGCTGACAGTGCCCTCCGAATCATACAGCAAGTGATGGAATGTAGCACAGAACTGGAAAGAATTAAACAAAGAATTCATGTGATGGATCAAACATTTAAAGACATTCTCGATGTTTTGGGGAGAATTGAATAAGGCATCAAAACCCCATTTTTTGTTTAATGATTGTTCTTCCCCCTTTTTATTATCTTTTTGACAATCAAACCAGCCAAAAATTGAATATGCACACAGTGTGTCAACATGTGCCATCTGCCATCAGGGGATATCCATGTACGGCTTTTGTGGGTGCAACCCCTTCCTCGTATCTAAAGTAGGTGAACTGAAGAAGGGGTTGCACCCACAAAACACGTCCATTGATTACCCCTGATGGCAGATAGCACATGTTGACAATAGGGATCAGGAGTTTAAATTCCCTATTAGAAAATACTACTAAATGTGTGCATATTCAATTTTTGGCTGGGCAAGGGGTGGCAAGACCCCATATTAGGACGGGCATATAGAGACATAGTTTGTGTACGTGAATGCCTCATATTGCTCAGAGGTATTCAATGTTGTACTTTTTGCAATGCAACTGATGGTTTTCTATTTTCATAATAAAAAAATTGCCGGTTTGTGGCCAGCCAAAATCCCCAAAAAAATAAATATTACCATGTGTGTGAATGTGCACAGAGTAAAATGTTTGAACACAAACAACGTGTAGCTTCTTTTTCAAATACGCTCTAACCTTATTATTTTTTTTTTTGTGGGGTTACATAGTGAAATGGTTGGTATTTACTAAAGGAAAATACACTTGGCACTACAAATGCACTAAGACAAACTAGGAGACATGAAAAAACAAAAGTTAAAAGATTATATCAGATTTTTATTGAGTTCGTTCTCCATGCATCTTTACACATGGCCTGGCATAGGAATTGCCCCCCTACCCGTGAAATATTCCAGATACTTCTCACGAACCTCACAGGCATTTTGGGGGGGCAAGCCAGGACGGGCAGATTCGAGGCCCGGCAGCCGATTGCCAGAGGAAAGTCCTGCCTCCGGCAATACTGAGGCCATATAAGAAGTTGATTTTCTGCTGAGAAAGTTATGGAGCACACAGCAGCATAAAACTACATAGTTTATTTTGAAGTCCGCCAAGTGGATGGGAGTCATAAAAAGGCGGAACCGGCTGGCCATTATCCCAAAGGCATTTTCAACGACTGTTCGTGCCCTGGCCAGCCGGTAGTTGAACACCCTCTTCTCTGGGGTCAGGGTCCTCTGTGGAAATGGCCTCATGAGGTGCGGTCCAAGTCTGAAGGCTTCATCAGCCAAAAAAACAAAGGGGAGTCCTTCAACATTCCCTGCATCCGGTTGCAATGCAAAGTCGTCACTCTGGAGACGGAGGGCAAACTCCGTCTGGATGAAGGATCCCCCATCGGACATCCGGCCATTCTTCCCTACATCAACATAGAGGAATTCATACCGTGCTGACACCACCGCCATCAGCACAGTGCTATGAAACTCCTTGTAGTTGAAGTAGTAGGACCCAGAACGGGGTGGCGGCACGATGCGGACGTGCTTCCCGTCTATGGCACCACCGCAGTTGGGGAAGTCCCACCGCGTGGCAAACTCCGATGCCACAGTCTGCCATTCCTGTGGCGTGGAAGGAAGCTGGGGAATCAAACAAGATGAAAAAAAATTAGAATTTAAAAATAGAACATTACAAGCAGATTATAAGAAAATACATTAGAGGCCAACATCAATAAAAATCTCAGTTTAAGGTGTTTTTAAGAAGTATAATGGAAGGCTCATGTTTCATATTCATCACCCCCTCTGATGGTCCATTCTTAAAATATTTTTTTTGGGGGGGGTAGATGTGTTTGGCCACAGGATAGCATTGCAGTGGCGGTGCGTCCAGAGTGGGCGCTGGAGCACTACCCCCTCTATCCTGCGCCCATGACTCAGAACAATACATAGGTTCATGCATTGCAGTAACCTATGTATTGTCAATGCCGCACAATATTCAGGTGGGTGGCCCCCTGTTAAGCGACCGACATATGAAGAACTGCGGCATTTATGGGGTGAAAATTGCATATCAGAAACAGGGGGGCAAATAAGCTTGCAAAATCCAGCCTGAGGGATGTAATTGGCTTGATAAAAGTAAAATAGGGGACGCAGGGGGGGGGGACATTCCTTGGGTAAACACTGACAGGCTGCTCTGCCAATCATGTTCACCAAGTCTGTTTTATGGTTACATGATTGGCTGATGCAACATCGAGGGCAGGAAAAGACATCAAGGACAGAAGAAGGATGGCGCTGACCAGAAGAAGGTAAGTGCAGGGCTGGGGGGAAAATTGCTGCATTGGAGGGGACAAAATGGCTGCATTGGAGGGGACAAAATGGCTGCATTGAAGGGGACAAAATGGCTGCATTGGAGGGGGCAAACTGGCTGCATTGAAGGGGGCAAACTGGCTGCATTGGAGGGGACAAAATGGCTGCATTGGAGGGGGCAAACTGGCTGCATTGGAGGGGGCAAACTGGCTGCATTGGAGGGGACAAAATGGCTGCATTGGAAGGGGCAACTGGTGGCGTTTAATAGGCACAGTCACTAAAAAGGAGGAAGTTTAGTTCCTAAAATTGGGGGTGGACCCCCAAACATTTGGAGCAACAGACGCCCCTGCTGGAAAGCTTAGTGAAGGGAAATATGCATGGAGGAGAAAAAAGGGGCATTTAAAAGCTTCCAGCATGCATGGGGACAAAGGGGACATTCTCAGCATATTACAATCATGGTAATTAGGGAAGGTTGAAAGAAATACAATACATTAGCATACATGAAATACATAAAATGTGATGTTAATGGAGAAAACTTACCCTAATATAGTCCTCCTGCAGGACTTGTATAATGGCAGAACAGGTGTCTGGGATTATGAGGCCCAGAGCCTGGGGGGAGATGCCTGTCGTGAACTTCAAGTCCTGAAGACTTCTCCCTGTCGCCAGGTAACGTAAGGTGGCGATGAGCCTCTGCTCAGCACTGATGGCTTCCCGCATAACGGTGTCCTTCCTGGTAATATAGGGGGACACCAAAGCCAACAGTTCCTGAAAAATGGGGTCAGACATCCGCAGAAAATTCCTGTAGTCCTCACGATTATTCTCGACGATCTCCCGCAGCAGAGGCATATGGCAGAATTGGTCCCGCTGGAGCAACCAATTCTTGGTCCATGAACTCCTCCTCACACCGTTCATGGACTGGTCTTGGTCCAAAACAAGCAGACCAACACCAAGCGCACGCACAGCACGAACTCGACGACGAGAACGTCCAGGCGACATGGCTAGGGAACGTCGTCGTCTGATCAGAACGTACAGAACAGAACGCACTTTAGAACAGCAAGGCCTATGAATAACGAACTGAAAATCAGAAACGAACGGGCAAGAACGCACTGTAAAACAGATACGACCTGCCTAGACGCCCTGAAAGACAAGATACGAACCCACAAGCACACACTGAACCTCAGAAAACGAACTGAAAAGCACGAAGACTGAAAAGCACGAATCGTCTCTTCCCAAACTTTTACTTCACACGCGGTAACACGAGATCAGCAAAAGCAGCCCAAGGGGTGGCGCCAGGGAAATCAATCTTCCCCTTTATAGTGCCGTCGTACGTGCTGGATGTGACCGCGGAGAACAATGAGGAAATTTGGAAATGTCAGTGTGTACGCATGGAAAGCTTGACGAGAAAATCGTCATGGTTAACAAGAATCTCGTCGAAAAAAACGACGTGTTTTTAACGACGAGAAAATCGGCCGTGTGTACGAGGCTTAACACTTTCTGGCAAAACTTTTAATAAAAAGAAAAATTGTCCAAGCTACCCCTTCCACATTAATGGCATTTGGCTTATTACGGTTTAGAAGGGAGCGGCGTGCATGCCCATTTTTAAAAATCTCCCATTAACATCTAACAAACTTTCACAGAAAAATAAATATCTGGTATAAAAGAAAATAATCCCATGGCTGCTTGGTTTAAGAGATGTAAGGCCCCTTTCACACTGGGGCAGGAGCGGCGTTGGCGGTAAAGCGCCGCTATTTTTAGCGGCGCTTTACCGCTAATTTTGCAACGCTATTCGGACGCTAGCGGGGCGGTTTTATCCCCCGCTAGCGGCAGAAAAAGGGTTAAAAAACACTGCAAAGTGCCTCTTTAGAGGCTCTTTGCCGGTGGTATAGCCGTGGTGCCCCAATGCTTTCAATAGGTAGGAGCAGTGGAGGAGCGGTAAACACACCGCTCCTTCACCACTCCAAAGATGCGGCTAGCAGGACTTTTTTTTCCATCCTGCTAGCGCACGGCTCCAATGTGAAAGCCCTCAGGCTTTCACACTGGAGAAACAGCAGCCGCAGTTTCAGGTCGGTTTGCAGGCACTTTTTTTAGCGCAATAGCGCCTGCAAACCGCCCCAGTGTGAAAGGGGTCTAAAACCCTGTTAAAATAACGGCTTCCTATCAAACTGAGTTTTCATTTTATTTTATTTTTTGCTTTGCTAAATGTTTCCCAGGGCAGTGTCCATTCCCCTGTGCCATTTGTTGGGAAATCCACTTCCTATTAGCCTAGAAAGTGGCCATTGCATAGTTAATTAGGTTATTAGGAAAAAATAGATCCATCCAATTCAACCTATGTGTGTGTGATTTTTATTCTTTAACAGTTTCTATGATCCTGTATAGTCTGCTTCCTGAGGAAGACATCTAAAAGTTATTAGGTTCCCAACACTCTCAGCTACCACTTCCTGGGGGAGGGAGTTTCAAATTGTTACTGCTCTAGCAGTAAAGAAGCCTATCTACAATCTAAGTTTAAACCTCCTTTCTTCTAACCTGAAATCATGGTCATGTTCAAGACCTTATGCGGCGTACACACGATCGTTTTTCATGCCATTTTTTTTACCGACATTTTTCACGTCGTTTTTTTTCATGTTTCCTCTCAAGCCTGTCTTGCGTACACACGATCATTTTAAAAAACGTTCAAGCAAAGCACAGTGACGTACACCACGTACAACGGCACTATAAAGGGGAAGTTCCGTTCTAATGACGCCATCCTTTGGGACGCTTTTGCTAATTTCGTGTTACTGCGTGTTAGTAAAAGTTCGGTGAGAGACGATTTGCGCTTTTCAGTCTTCGTGCTTTGAAGATCGTTTTGTGGAGTTCAGTTTGTGCCTGTGGGTTCGTATCTGTCTTGCAGTGCTTGTAGTCAGTTCGTATCTGTTTATTCAGTGCGTTCTTGTCTGCTCGTTCCTGTTTTTCAGCTTGTTCTTCATAGGCCTTGCTGTTCTTCCGTGCGTTCTTCTAGTTCGTTCTGAGCTGCCGACCGTTATCTAGCCATGTTGCGGCTACGTACTCGTCGTAGAGTTCGTGCTGTAGTTGGTGCAGGGGTTCATGCTGTATCCCGACTCCAGGCCATGAACAGGGTGAGGAGGAGTTCATGGACCAAGAATTGGTTGCTCCAGCGGCACCAGTTCTGTCATATGCCTTTGTTGCGGGAGATCAGGGAGAATAATCCTGAGGACTACAGGAATTTTCTCAGGATGTCTGACCCCGTATTTCAGCATCTGTTGGCTTTGGTGTCCCCCTACATTACCAGGCAGGACACCGTTATGCGTGAAGCCATCAGTGCTGAGCAGAGGCTCATTACCACGTTGCGATACCTGGTGACTGGGAGTAGCCTGCAGGACCTAAAGTTCTCCACAGGCATATCCCCCCAGGCTCTGGGTATCATTATACCAGAGACGTGTTCTGCCATCCTTCAAGTTTTGCAGGAGGACTATATTAAGATAAGTGTTCTTATTTCAAACATCACATTGTATGTATTTCTTTGTTTATTTTATTTTTTGGGGTTTATTAGCAGTCCCTAATTCCCATGATTCTTAGCTGCAGGGAATGTCCCCTTTCTCCACATGGTTATTTATTTTTGGGAATGTTTTTATTAGGCCTACATTTAAATTTGCCTTACCTAACCTCTCCAGCATGCTATCCTGGGGCCATACCCACCTTGCCTAGTCATTTCCATGTATTTTAATCTATGCTCCATCGTAGTGCTTTACCCTAAACGCCCCCTAAAGATTGCCTAGGAATGTAAAATTTTTCAATAATTCATACAGAGTGCTACAGCCTACATTTGTGATCTCCCCAACTCATCTTCAACCCCCCCCCCCCATTTTTTTGGGGGTTTGTTTTTGGTTTGTTGTTGCTTACTAATAATGTTTTAATTTTTTGGTTTCTCCCAATGTTGGCCATGAATGGTTTTCTTAAATCTGCTTTCAATGTTTCTGTCTCAAAGTATTATTATTTTTTTTATTTAATTCCACAGTTCCCTTCTACGCCACATGAATGGCAGAATGTGGCATCTGAGTTTGCCCAACGATGGAACTTTCTGAACTGTGGAGGGGCCATCGACGGCAAACATGTTCGGGTCATCCCACCACCCCATTCGGGATCCTTTTATTATAACTATAAGGGGTTCCACAGCATCGTCATGATGGCAGTGGTGTCGGCCACCTACGAATTCCTCTATGTGGACGTTGGTAAGAATGGCAGGATGTCTGATGGAGGAGTCTTTGCACAGACGGAGTTTGGGGAATGGCTTCTTTTGGATCAGCTGGCCTTGCCACCAGCGGAGCAGTATGTGGAGGGACTCCCATTTGTCTTTGTGGCGGATGAGTCATTTGGCCTGGGTCCCCATTTGATGAGGCCATTCCCGCAACGCACCCTCACCCCTGAGAGGAGGGTGTTCAACTATCTGCTGGCCAGAGCAAGAAGGGTGGTGGAAAATGCCTTTGGCATCATGGCCAGCCGATTCTGCCTGTTCCTCACCTCCATCCACCTTGCCCCTTACAAATGGAACCATGTTGTAATGGCTTGTTGTGTGCTCCATAATTATCTCAGGGTGCATTCAAGCAATTATCTGACTTTGACTGGGCCTGAGGCCTCATTATTTGAAGTGGAAAATCTTGTGGCCCTGGAAGCTGGCCGTCCAGGCTTGGTCCCCCAAACCAGACGTCAGGTCCATCAACAATATGTTGATTATTTTGTGGGTAGGGGGGCCATTGATATGCCTGATGAATTTTAACCTTATAATTTTTAAAAATAAAACCTTTTTTGGAGAAAATATTGTTTAGGTGTTTTCATTTAATATTCTTTTAGGTTTCTCGTCGGTTTACCTAATGCACTTGTATTGCCATGTGTATTTTGCATTCTTAATTAGCCTTCATTGTCAGTGTAAACACAAAACATTGTTTAGTTCACTTTGCACAACATTTACATAATGAAGCCACAAATTCTGCTTAAGAAAATACCTTTTTTAATTATTTTTGAGGAAACTTCCTTTGAAGTGTAGATGTTATTAAAATATTTTGGGGGTTAAAACGCATGAACAGCCATGCGTAAAAAAATTAACAAATAAAAAAATGTGAAAATGTAAACATGTACTATTCATTAAAGCTTAAAAGAAAAACAAACCTGCCAAAACACAGCAAGTTCAACGTTCTTTTGTGTTCAAACATTATACACGCCCAAGCACAGCCATAATTTTTTGTAGCTTTTCCTCAACCCGCTTGGTATTTTGCCTGATCTCTATCAAGTCTCCCTTTATTTTTTCAAGGTCACAACAGCAGACCATGAGGTATTGGATCAGGATCTGGGCACTGTGATGTGTAAACTTTTCGGGGTCTCCGGCCAGAACTGCACCTAAACAAAAAAAAATCATGTAGTATAGTATATGTAGACCTACATCTATTAACCTGCATCTGTCTGGTTTGAAACTGACCTCTTGTGGTGCCACTTTCCACTTCCACAACTTCACGTTCCTCTCCATCATGTGGTTCAGGGGGTATTGTTGAAGGTGTTGGATTTCTAGGCTCATCTGACGTAGCTTTTTGAAGCCCTATGGAGATTGCAATAAAAGGTAGAGTTTCATTAGTAACTAATAATTTTTTGGCCACAAAAAAACAAGAAAAAGAGATTTCTAAATATTATTTGGAAGTGTGGTCCATTTTTAAATGTACCCTCAGTGACAACCGGAACACATGATTGGATACATTGCCAAAACCAGAGCATATACTTTTTGAAACAAAGTTTGACACATTGCAACACCCCAAAGTATATATACAGGATCACCTGTGTGTGACACCCTAAAAATTTAGGGGTTTTGTCCCACACTTGTACTACTGCATTCAGATGTTTAAGCAGCTGCTGAGCATTCTCTCCCTTAACATTACAATGTCTACCTTTCTCCCCAAAACAAATGTGATTTGGATTCTAAATATAAAGCAAATTGTTTACCAAATTTGCTCCCCAAAACCCCCAAAAAATTGTGTGTTCACACTGGATGATCCAAAAACATCGTTTTAGGAACTGGACGGAGAAAGAGGTTTACTACGTCCGTTTAGTGTGCGGACGAACATGAAAGTTTGTATCTTTCACTGTACTATATCAAAGTCTAAATATACACGACTTAATACAAGTAATAATCTTTAGCAGCGAAAATGAAGAAAAACTACTTACTTTTTCCTATAACTTTCTTGATTCTTTTGTATTGGTCGGGCTCCCGCAACTTCAGATCAGACCATCGTTTTCTGAGCTGTTCCTTCGTTCTGCCCACCCCGAATTTTTGGTGAAGAGTTTTGACCACTTTGCCCATGATTTTTGACTTGACAAGATTAGGCCTTTTATACGGCCCATGCTTGGCATCATAATCCTCCCTCCTCAAAATGGCCACCATCTCCACCATTTCCTCAAATGACATGTTGGATGCCTTATATCTCCTGGATCGGGATTTGGGCTCCTCTGGAATTTCCTCCTCTGTAGAGGTAATCTCAGCCACCTGTGTCTCCGCCATGTTGTTAAGCACTACGACGAGCAAAAAGGGGCAGGGAAATTACAATCTCGAATGTCGGGGGCGGGGAAAGCGTGCGGAGTTTCACGCATGCGCAGTGTATATCAAGTGAAGATCCATGTGTCGAAAATACGTTCATTTGGCGGGAGAGGGAGTTAGCAACGAACGTGTTGACCAAGGTACATAAGTTTTTAAGGATTTGGGTTTCATCAGAGGAGGAGATTTTGGGCTTGAAAATCTGTCAAAAATGCTGATTTGATGAATGTTGCCTGAAACTTATGTATTTTCTTGTTGCTTGATTTTACAGAGAGAATTAATAGTTTCAAGAACCCTGACTTTATGGGGTAGTTCATTGATAAATGGAAAGACCTCCCTATCCTTTGGCAGACAAAAAGTGGTGGAAATAAAAATAAAGTGGCCAGGACAGCAGCACTGGAGAGCCTGCTTGCATTTGTGCAAACCAAGATACCCACAACAACTCTCCAAGATGTGAAAACCAAAATTGCTACCATCAGGGGGACATACAGGACCCAGAGGAATATGGTCCTGAAGTCCCAGAGGTCAGGTGCTGCAGCAGATAAGGTTTATAAACCCAGTCTGTGGTACTACAGCAAGTTATCTTTCCTGGATGACCAGCTGGAAGTACGGGAATCTCTCTCCACCCTTCCCCCCAGAGGTCAATCCAGCCTTCCTTGCAGCCAGCCCTCCAGCCTTCTTTGCAGCCAGCCCTCCAGCCTTCCTAGCAACCCTGCTCTGGCTTCTCCTGAGGATCAAGATGAGGTCCTTGAGGAGGCAGATTTGGATATATGGAGCCAGGTAAAGTATTGATATCTACATTTATATGTTACAAAAGTGATGATTTTCAATTGATGTTTTAGTATTGTTAGGTATTTAATGTTAAAAAAAAAGAGGATTTAAAGAGCAAGATACAGTAGTGGTCAAATTTGATGGGGACAAGGCAACAATATCAGGAGGCGGAATCTATTCAAAATTAATACCTTTTGACATTCAATTCAAAAATGTCTGGAGGTGAACAATGTGTGTGATTGATGGTGTCAAAAAATAAAGAATGTCCTTTTCTTTTTTTACAGCCAGAGCTGAGCCAGGAAGAGGGTGATGTTGGGGACCAGGAGGAGGCAGGGCTCAGTGGCACACAGGAGGAGGCTGGGCCCAGCACAAGAGCCCAGATGCCTCCCCTGATAATGAAACAACGAGGGCCAAGGAGAGCTAGGCAGGTGGAGGAGGAAACAAGAGCCTTTCTAAAAGAGGCTACTGTGGCCCTCAGAGAGGCACCCTCTGCTGAGGAGGGCTTTGCCGCAGTCCTGGTCCATAAGTTAGGCCAAATGGACTTGTGGCAAAAGCTCTATAGTGAAAACCTTTTGCTGAAGGTGATTAACAAGGGGTTGCTCGGTGAACTGACCAAGTTCACCGACATCACTGAGGTTGTCCCTACTCCTCCACCTCCTCCTCCTCCTCCTACTACTCCTCCTGCCACCTCCTCTCCTCCTGATCCCCAGCCTCCGAGGAAGGAACCAACAAAGGCTGCAGGGAAGGCTGCAGGGAAGGCTGCAGGGAAGGCTGCAGAGAAGGCTGGAGAGAAGGCTACAAGGAAGCAAAAAAAATAATGCCTGCTGTAGTACCACAGACTGGGGACATATATGACTTATCTGCTGCTGTTCCTGACCTCTGGGAGTTCAAGCCAAGATTCGGCTCCTTTTTTTTTTCAATTAAATAGTTTGGTTTTGACATCTTGGATGGTTGTTGTCGGGTCCAAAGGATGCACAAATGCAAGCAGGCTCTCCAGTGCTGCCTTCACGTTTATTTTGTAATGTACCTAAATAAAGGATTCTTTTTTTGGCTTCAAATACTTGACTATGTGATTTGTATTTCAAAAGAGACTTTGCTAGGGAGTAGGCAGGGACATTTCAAATAATATTATTGTTATTAACAAGGGACACAAACCTCCTTGAGGAAAAATGAGACAAATTTTGAAGGTTGGTGTGGTAACTTTACACACCAATAATTTAAGCAAAATCACCCAAAAAATAAATAAAAGAAGCCTACATATATCAAAGAAGCCCATCAAAAATAATAAAGCTAACTTAATTACAAAAAAATAAAAAAAATAAAAATTACAATTATTGTGATCTTTACATTTAGTTATGAATTTATGAGGGAGATGTGGCTTCAAAAGAATATTTTACAATCATTAGATCAATTAGAAATTACTTAAGAACCTAGTTTGGCATAACTCTCAAATGTCATTAGCAAAAGAAGGTAATTATTTAAGCATTTTAAAAGAAGAACGGAATGTGCAGCATTAAAACGATGCTATTAATTCCACCGTGACGAATGTGCCATCTCCATTTCCAACTCTAGTTTTACCAGAACGAGCGCTCCCGTCTCATACTTGATTCTGAGTAGAGTTGAGCGGACACCTGGATGTTCGGGTTCGACGGGTTCGGCCGAACTTCGGAAAAAAGTTCGGGTTCGGGACCGAACTTTAACCCGAACCCGGACCCGAACCCCATTGAAGTCAATGGGGACCCGGACTTCTAAGGACTAAAAAGGCTCTAAAAGGGTAATGGAAAGGGCTAGAGGGCTGCAAATGGCAGCAAAATGTTGTTAAGAGCATGGCAAGTGCTCTGCAAACAAATGTGGACAGGGAAATAACTTAAAATAACATAAAAAAAATAAAAATAAAAAATAATAATCTTGACCTAGGAGGACGAGGTCCATATGGAGTAGGAGGTTGAGGTGGCGGTGGATGTGGCTGTGTAGGTGGAAGCGGCGGTGGAGGAGGACGAGGTAGCCAACGCTGATTCAAAAATACAACAATGGCTGGGTAAGGCCGGTGATGTGTCGAATTCTGTCCCCCGTCAAATAGTGTCCACCCTGTACTGCGCTTGCTCAGTATGTAGGACAAGGGGATTTCGAAAATCTCCCAAGACGAACGGCGCCTGCGTGGTGAGTTCAGGTGAAGGCCACACCATCCGTGGTTCAAGCCGAGCCAAGTGAGGCCGTGCCCGAAGTGTGGCGATCGAACCGAGCCCGTGAGGGGCCCTGTTACTATGTGCTACCGTATGTCCACTTGGATGGTGGGGCTTGAACCTGCACTCACAGCGCAGGCGCCGTTCATCTTCGGAGATTTTGTGAATCTCCTTGTCCTCTGTACTGCGCAAGCGCTGCGCCTTCGCAGTATGGGCCGGACACAATCCGATGGCCGGACAGTTTTTGTCACAACACCGGTATACATGTCTATTCTGCACAAGGTACGGACAAGTCCTGTGGGATCCATGCCTGGTTCATTTTAATAAACGTGAGCTTGTCCACATTGGCTCTGGACAGGCGGCTGCGCTTGTCTGTGATAACGCCCCCTGCCGTGCTAAATACACGTTCAGATAATACACTGGCTGCAGGGCAGGCCAGCACCTCCAAGGCATAAAGGGCAAGCTCAGGCCATGTGCCCAATTTGGAGACCCAGAAGTTAAAGGGGGTAGACCCGTCATCCAGTACGTGTAGGCCTGTGGACACATACTGCTCAACCATGTTGGTGAAATGCTGCCTCCTGCTAAGACGTTCCATCTCAGCTGGTGGTGCTGGTTGTTGTGGCGTGCTGAAAAAGCTTTTCCACATTTCAGCCATGCTAACCCTGTCTTCTGAGGTGCTGCCGGTGCCCCGGCTGCGTTGGCGACCTCTTCCTCCTCCTCTGCCTTCGCCTTGTGCTTCCACCGTACGCTCGCTGTCAGGTGGGAATGCCACCAGCAGCGCGTCTACCAGCGTGCGCTTGTACTCGCGCATCTTAAGATCCCGCTCCAGTGAGGGAATTAAGGACGGTACGTTGTCCTTGTAACGGGGATCCAGCAGGGTGGCCACCCAGTAATCAGCACCAGTTAAAATGTGGGCAACTCGGCGGTCATTGCGGAAACAGTGCAGCATGTAATCGCTCATGTGTGCCAGGCTGCCCAGAGGCAAAGAAAAGCTGTCCTCTGTGGGAGGTGTATCGTCTGTGTCCTCTGTATCCCCCCAGCCATGCACCAGTGATGGCCACGAGCTGGTCTGGGTGCCATCCTGCTGTGAAAATGGCTCCTCCTCCTCCTCCTCCTCCATCTCCTCCTCCACCTCGTCATCCTTCAGAACTGTGCCCTTTCTGCCGGACAATTGTGTACCTGGCGTTTGTTGGTGCAGGAACCCACCTTCGTAGCCACTTGTGAAAGACTGCCCTGAAAGCCTTTGAAATGATCCCGCTTCCTCCTCCTCCTCCTCATCCTCCTGTGCCACATCCTCTTCCATCATCGCCCGAAGCGTTTTTTCAAGGAGGCATAGAACTGGGATAGTAACGCTAAGAACGGCGTCATTGGCACTGGACATGTTGGTGGAGTACTCGAAACAGCGCAACAAGGCACACAGGTCTCGCATGGAGGCCCAGTTATTGGTGGTGAAGTGGTGCTGTTCCGCAGAGCGACTCACGCGTGATTGCTGCAGCTGAAACTCCACTATCGCCTGCTGCTGCTCGCACAGTCTGGCCAGCATGTGCAAGGTGGAGTTCCACCTTGTGGGCACGTCACATATGAGGCGGTGAGCGGGAAGGCCGAAGTTACGCTGCAGCGCTGACAGGCGAGCAGCAGCAGGGTGAGAACGCCGAAAGTGCGCACACACAGCCCGCACTTTCTGCAGCAGCTCTGGCATATTGGGGTAATTTTTAAGGAACCTCTGGACCACCAAGTTCAGCACATGCGCCAGGCAAGGGATGTGCGTCAAACCGGCTAGGCCCAGAGCTGCTACGAGATTTCGCCCATTATCGCACACCACCAGGCCGGGCTTGAGGCTCACTGACAGCAACCACTCATTGGTCTGTTGTTCCATGTCCCTCCACAACTCCTGCGCGGTGTGGGGTTTTTCCCCCAAACAGGAAAGTTTTAAAACTGCCTGCTGTCATTTACCCCTGGCTGTGCTGAAGTTGGTGGTGAAGGTGTTAAGCTGACCGGATGAGGAGGCGGAAGAGGATGAGGAAGCGGAGTAGGAGGAGTTAGCAACAGGAGGCAAACTGAAGCGCCCTGCAATCCTCGGTGGTGGAAGGACATGCGCCAAACTTCTATCTGCCTCAGGCCCAGCCGCCACTGCATTTACCCAGTGTGCTGTTAGGGAGATATAACGTCCCTGACCGTGCTTACTGGTCCACGCATCCGTAGTTAGGTGGACCTTGCCACAGATGGCGTTGCGCAGTGCACACCTGATTTTGTCCCCCACTTGGTTGTGCAGGGAAGGGATGGCTCGCCTGGAAAAATAGTGGCGGCTGGGCACGACGTACTGTGGGACAGCCAATGCCATCAGGCTTTTAAAACTCTGCGTCTCCACCAGACGGAATGACAGCATTTCAAAGGCCAGGAGTTTTGAAATGCTGGCATTCAGGGCCAGGGATCGCGGGTGGCTAGGGGGGTACTTCCTCTTCCGCTCCAATGTTTGGGAGATAGAGAGCTGAACGCTTCCATGGGACATTGTGGAGATGGTTGGTGACCCAGGTGGTAGTGTTGCTGGCAGATCCTCTGTTTGCGGGGTGGCAGGTGCCACTGTCACTACAGAGGTGGATGAAGAGGCCGAGACTGCAGCAGAAGAGGAAGCAGGAGGAGCCAGAGACCTTTCTTGGTTTTTGAGGTGTCTACTCCACTGCAGCTCGTGCTTTGCACTTAGATGCCTGGTCATGCAGGTTGTGCTCAGGTTGAGAACGTTTATGCCTCGCTTCAGGCTCTGATTGCACAGCGTGCAAACCACTCGTGTCTTGTCATCAGCACATTGTGTGAAGAACTGCCACGCTGGGGAACTCCTTGGACCTGGCTTTGGTGTGCTCGGTCCCTTGCTGCGTTGGGCAGTAGCAGACATACTGTCTAGCTGACAGACGCTCCGCTTTTGCACCCTGCTCCCTCTTCTGCTGTGCTGGTGGCTCTGTGCGACCACCGCTTCTTCCTCCAAACTACACTGGTCACCTGCATAACGTTGATTCCATGTGGGGTCGAGGACCTCATCGTCCTCCACATCATCTTCCACCCAGTCTTCACCCCTGCCCTCCTTGTCTGTCTGCACAATTGCGAAAGCAGCAGCAGTTGGCACCTGTGTTTCGTCATCATCCGAGACGTACTGCGATGGTCCTCCCATGTACTCATCATGAAACATAAGTGGTTGGGCATCGGTGCACTCAATCTCTTCCACTTCTGGGGCAGGGCTAGGTGGATGGCCCTGGGAAACCCTGCTAACAGAGTCATCGAAAAGCAGAAGAGACTGCTGCATGATTTGGGGCTCAGACTGCTTGGCTGATTTGCAAGGGGGTGAGGTGAAAGACTGATGGACATGGGTTTCAGGTGCCAACTCTGTTCTTTCATCAGAAGAGTGGGTGGGAGACAATCTGAAGGAACCCGATCTACTATCGCCTGTACTTGTCCTGGCCTAAACATTCGTACAGCCTCATTAGGCGCGACAAAATACCGCCGCAGGCTCGGTCGCCTACTCGCACCTGAGGAAGGTGTTTCACTTGTGCGTGTATCTGGCACAGATCCACCACGTCCTCTCCCTGCAACAGGAGCTCCACCAGCAGCACCACGACCGGGGCCACCACGTCCCTTTGACCTTCTCCTCATATTTTCAAAATTTAGGATCTTGCCCTAAATGGGTGTTTTTGGAAGCGCAGAACACAACCAAAGTACGTAACCGCTGAATCGCACAGCTACAGAACTGCAGAAAATGCTATTCAAAATTTTTTTTGTTTTTTTAGTATAGCACAGTAGGAGAAAACTATATAGAAATTGTTTATTTCACACACCTCAAAATATGTATAACACACTGCAAACTTTTTTTTGTGCCCCTAAACGGCGTTTTTTGGAAGAGCAGAACACACCCACAGTACGTAACCGCTGAATCGCACAGCTACAGAACTGCAGAAAATGCTATTCAAAAAAAATGTTTTTTTTTTTAGTATAGCACAGTAGGAGAAAACTATATAGAAATTGTTTATTTCACACACCTCAAAATATGTATAACACACTGCAAACTTTTTTTTGTGCCCCTAAACGGCGTTTTTTGGAAGAGCAGAACACACCCACAGTACGTAACCGCTGAATCGCACAGCTACAGAACTGCAGAAAATGCTATTCAAAAAAAAAATTGTTTTTTTAGTATAGCACAGTAGGAGAAAACTATATAGAAATTGTTTATTTCACACACCTCAAAATATGTATAACACACTGCAAACTTTTTTTTGTGCCCCTAAACGGCGTTTTTTGGAAGAGCAGAACACACCCACAGTACGTAACCGCTGAATCGCACAGCTACAGAACTGCAGAAAATGCTATTAAAAAAAAATGTTGTTTTTTTAGTATAGCACAGTAGGAGAAAACTATATAGAAATTGTTTATTTCACACACATCAAAATATGTATAACACACTGCAAACTTTTTTTTGTGCCCCTAAACGGCGTTTTTTGGAAGAGCAGAACACACCCACAGTACGTAACCGCTGAATCGCACAGCTACAGAACTGCAGAAAATGCTATTCAAAAAAATGTTGTTTTTTTAGTATAGCACAGTAGGAGAAAACTATATAGAAATTGTTTATTTCACACACCTCAAAATATGTATAACACACTGCAAACTTTTTTTTGTGCCCCTAAACGGCGTTTTTTTGGAAGAGCAGAACACACCCACAGTACGTAACCGCTGAATCGCACAGCTACAGAACTGCAGAAAATGCTATTAAAAAAAATTTTGTTTTTTTAGTATAGCACATTAGGAGAAAACTATATAGAAATTGTTTATTTCACACACCTCAAAATATGTATAACACACTGCAAACTTTTTTTTGTGCCCCTAAACGGCGTTTTTTGCAAGCGTACATTAACCACTTGTCCCCCGCCCACTGTCAATTGACGGCGGGCAGAGGATACTCTCGTTCTGGGAGGACGTCATATGACGTCCTCCCTTTAAAACGAGCTAGGAGGCGCGCGCTTGAAGCCAGCGGCACGCTCGCGCGCCCGCCGCGTTCACGAGGCCCCGGTGCGCGTGCCCGGCGGCCGCGATTGCCGCCGGGCACCCGCGATTGCCCGGGAAACGAGCAGGAAAGTGGGTCTCTGTGTGTAAACACAGAGATCCACGTCCTGTGAGGGAGAGGGGACCGATGGTGTGTCCCTTGTACATAGGGACAACCATCGGTCACCTCCCCCAGTCAGTCCCCTCCCCCTACAGTAAGAACACATTGAGGGAACATATTTAACCCCTTCCCGCCCCCTAGTGGTTAACCCCTTCCCTGCCAATCACATTTATACAGTAATCAATTCATTTTTATAGCAGGGATCGCTGTATAAACGTGAATGGTCCCAAAAATGTGTCAAAAGTGTCCGATGTGTCCGCCGCAATATCGCAGTCACAATAAAAAATCGCAGATCGCCGCCATTACTAATAAAAAAATAAAAAAATAAAAATGCTATAAATCTATCCCCTATTTTGTACACGCTATAACTTTTGCGCAAACCAATCAATACGCGCTTATTGCGATTTTTTTTTTTACCAAAAATATGTAGAAGAATACGTATCGGCCTAAACTGAGGAAAATTTTATTTTAAAAAAAAAAGGGTATTTATTATAGCAAAAATTAAAAAATAGTGTTTTTTTTCCAAACTGGACGCTCTTCTTTTGTTTATAGCGCAAAAAATAAAAACCGCAGAGGTGATCAAATACCACCAAAAGAAAGCTCTATTTGTGGGAAAAAAAGGACGCAAATTTCGTTTGGGAGCCACGTGGCACGACCGCGCAATTGTCATTCAAAGTGTGACAGCGCTGAAAGCTGAAAAATGGCTTGGGCAGGAAGGGGGTTTTCGTGCACAGTAGGGAGGTGGTTAAAGTGCAAATTTTTTTTTTTTTTTTTTTTTTGCCCTAAACGGGTCTTTTTTTGCACGAGCAAAATAAAATGCTTTTTTTTTTGCCCTATGGGTCTTTTGGAAAAGAGCACAATAAAGTGCCTTTTTTTTTCCCCCTAAAAGTTAGATTTTCTCTGACACTGGGCTCATGGCAGTGTAAAAAAACGGCACTGCAACACAAATAGGTAAACCTATGCAGATCGCTGATTTTAATCTCTGAATCTGGACTCCTATATAATATTCTCTCTCCCTGAAAGCACCAACACAGGAACCTGGCCCTACACTACACTATCTCTCTATCTTTTCCCTCAGATTGTAGAATCAGGACTACCTCATCTATCTTTCTATCTCTCCCTAAAAGCAGCAGCAGCAGACTAGATCCTCTCCCTATCTATTCTGAAGCAGAGTGACATGTGTGCTGTGTGCCTCTAGCTTATATAGAAGCTGGGTCACATGTTGCACTGACCAATCACAGCCATGCCATTAGTAGGCATGGCTATGATGGCCTCTAAGGGCACACCAGCTAATCAAAAGGTGATTGGCTGGCCCCTGAAGCATTTCTAAATGCGTAATTAGATTGCCGAACCCGAACCCGAACCCGGACTTTTGGGCAAAGTCCGGGTTCGGGTTCGGGTTCGGGAAAAAGCTAAAGTTCGGTACGGACCCGAACTTTACAGTTCGGGTTCGCTCAACACTAATTCTGAGCATGCGCGTTTTTTTTCACGTCGTTAAAGCATACACACTATCGTTTTTCACGTCGTTAAAAAAAACGACATGAAAAACGACGTGAAAAAATAGAGCATGTTCGAAATTTTTAATGCCCTTTTTTCACGTCGTTAAAAATGCTCTGGAGCATACACACGATCGGTTTTAATGAGCATTTTAAAAAATGGCATTTTTAACGGCATGAAAAACGATCGTGTGTATGGGGCATTAGAGTAAACAGTTTATTACAGTTACTGAAGTCACCTTTGATACAGTTGTACAATATCCCCTCTTAAGCACCTTTTCTTCTTAGGAAATAACTGTATTCCATGTAATTAAACCTCATAGCTGAGGTCTTCAATCTCGCTCATTAATTTTGTTGCCTGAACTCGTTCTAATTCAACAAATTCATGTCAAAAACTGAACTGTTAATTTAAGGTAAGACCAATCCAGTGTTTTATAAAGGGGTAGTATTATTGATTTATCTCTTGAATGTATGCCTTTTTAATGCATTAGAGTGCTTTGCTAGCTTTGTTAGGTATGTCTTGGCATTTCATGGTATTGCTAAATCTGTGACCTGAGAGCATCCCCCAGATCCTTTTCCATCACTGATTCTTCTAGGGGAGCTCCTGTACTTTACATGTGTTTTTTCGGAAACAAGTGCATAGCATTATATTTCTCAGTATTTAACCTCATCTGCCATGTAGCTACTCAACTCCCTATTTTTTCTAGGTCTTCCTGTAATGATGCATTGATGCTATATCCTCTGCAAAGGTTTTTACTTGTGTAGCGCCCTCCTCACTCCCCTCTTTCTTCAGCTTGTCTGTCTCTTGTCTAGGGGTACCTTTCAGAGGGGAAGGGAGCGGTGACACCACTCCTGGCCTCAGGGCCGTTTGAAGGAATTTGGGGGCCCCAAGCAAAAAATGGACATGGAGGCCCCCCAACCTCCCCCCCCCGCAAAGCCTACAGGAACCACAGCATAGCGATACAGTTTAGGTTCACCCACACTTTAAATAAAAAAAGGTTTACGGTGCAAATGCAGCGCATAAAATTTTAACATTTTCAACAATTGAACATTTGCAAAAAACACCACTGTACCATAAAATCAATTAATATACATTAAAAAAGTGCACAATAACTAAATCCAACATACTTAAAACACACACATACATACATACATACATACATACACACACACACACTGCAAAGGCTGCGGACATGGTCCAGGGGCCAGAGGCTGCGGACATGGTCCAGGGGCCAGAGGCTGCGGAGGGGTCTTACCGGGCTGTGATGAGGTGCGCGCCACTGCTAAGACCTCACAAAGTGCCACTGCTGCCTTACATTTAAAAATGGTGCCATTATGTCACTGCGCATGCACCTGCATGTTCGAAAATGACTGACCATGTACGGGCTAGCCCAAGCGGCGGCGGCGCATGTGCAGATAACACTCCAGCCCCCTCATCATAACATACAGGTTAATGTTACTTTATGGTATGTAATGAGGCTGGGGATTTAGTGGAGGAAAAGAGCAGTGCAGCTGGCTGGAGCATGAAAACAGGTAGGTGAAAGAGGCTTCCCTCCCCCACACACACACACTGCAAGAATGGACTTGATCCTAATTTCCTTGAGATGGGCTGTATTATGGCACCACATCCTTTGCTGTTTTTGCACAAATTCACGAATATGTTAGAAATATATTGGGACTTTCGAGGTGCTACAGAGATATTCTACATACACATATATTAAAAATAATTATTTTGTAAAAATGCATCTATGTATGTAGTACCAGAAATTAAGTCCCATTATATTTCTAACATATTCAACAATTTTACTTTCACCATACCTGTCCTGCTGAGGTACAGGACAGGTTTAAAGCACAGATCTATACAGTGTGGAAGGCAGAACAATTGTGACTCACAGGAGAAGAATGCAGTCTGCCATCCGTCCTGTTATCTTGCCTTGGGGGAGCTCCGGTGACTACTTTATGGGTAGCAATGATCGCTACTGTGTTGTCCTGCTTGCTCTGTCCTCCCCCGGGAGAGGAGGGGGAGGGAGACTCAGGTGCTGCCTGACACACACAAGCATGGAAGAGATCGAGTTTCTCCTTTCTGGACAGTCCTCTGCATGCTCGCTACCTGCTCCTTACTTGTCCATTGACCCGAGGGGTGTCTTGCATGAGCAGTGACAATGTCCAGGCTCCTGGGTCGACATTCTCCTCCTCCCTCGCCCAGGTCAATGTGTGCTAGTTGTCAGCGCTGACATTTCCCATCCTTCCTCCAGCTAGCTCCTCTCCTGCTCAGGACTCAGATTTGGCACCACAAATTCAGCTTCTCTGGCGCCAATGAGAGAGGAGGGGTGTGAATTAAAGATGGAAGCCTCCCCGCAATTAGAGAATAGCGAGCGATTATCTCTCTTCTATATTTACCCACAGCCACAGCACCCGATAAGAGACTCGGGGCTACAGCCTGGGAAGGAGAAGTTGGGGGCCCCAGGCCTCCTGGGGCCCCAAGCAATTGCTTGTTTTGCCTGTCCTGTAGCGACGGGCCTGCCTGGCCTTCACCACAGGTGTCAGAGTGGTGTAAGCAAAGTTCTTTTACCTTCAGGTCAGTGCTGTGCACCTGGCGCCACCACCAAGAGTTACCTTGAACAATGTCTGTCAGGAAATGAGCCCCACACCATTAAAGTTCAACACTCCTTTATTCTTCTCGAATGAACACAATCATTTGAACTCCCTTGTAGAAACAGAACAGAAAAGGAGGATGCGAGTAGGCCCAGACACAATGTGTTCTCCACTTTCCTCCCCGAGCGAGGGGGGATTTCCTTCCAGGCGGTCTCCGATGAGAGGCTCACCCGTCACTGGCAATATGCTGCACCAGGTCTTCGAGTGAGGAGCTCCCCCCGGTCCATTACGCCTTCCAGATTCGGGTACCCACTCCCGGGGTTCCCTACGATCTCCTTCCCTCGCGGAACTCAGTGTTGGGCACTGAGCTCCAGACCTCCATCCGAGTACCTCACCCCAGGCTAAAGGTGCCTGGGATGGAACACGACCTCCGGCTGTCCTCTAGGCCTAGGCCCGCCTAGAGAACTGACACGAACCACTGTCCACAGGCTGAAGGTGCCTGGGACTCGACCCCGTGACAAAGATGGCCGGCCCCTTTATACCCTCTCCCAGCAAGCATGGTGGGTTCCCCGCCCCACCATACCGCTGCCGAGGGAGGACAAAAAGGAAGCCCGGCACACAGTAATGATTCAACCCCAGCCCAGGGCGACAGCGCCACCTGCTGGGCTGCAGGGAATTACACATCACTGATGTCTCTGACAAGTTCAAATTACACCCAGAAAAGTACATACCCGCTACACTTGCAAAATTTGGTATCGTCAGCAAACACAGAAACTGAGCTCTTATTTTCAACTTTTCTACCATTAATAAATAAACTGAACAGTATTGGGCCCAAGACAGAACCTTGGGATACACCACTCCCAACTGTAGACCATTCAGAGATTGAGTAATTTATCACTACTCTCTGGAACCATTCATGTAACCAGTTTTCTGTACTTTATTTTTTTTCCATAAAGTTTTTATTGAATTAACATAAAAATAACAAATAATACAGGAATTACATAGTCTTATGGATGTAACAATAGCATATTGGCAATGTAGTACAATTTACTTTAGAACATTACTATTGACAAGACAATAATATGTTGTTAGAAGGAACATAAATTAAATAGAAGGAATATGCGTATGATTTTCATAGAAATAGACATTCATTTTTCAATGATTTAATTATATGCTATAATAGTATCAATATGTGTATGGGGTATGGGAAGGAGAGGGGGAAGGGAAGGAAAAAAAAAAAAGAAAGGGGGCGGGACAGGGGGGGGGGGAGCAATAAAGGAAGCGTCCAAGATTTCTTTGTATGAACTTCTATATAATAGTTTAAACTATTATATGTTGAGTGCTTTATAGGCTGGGGTGTTTTTGAACTCAAACAAGTTGTACCATATCAATGTAAATTTCGTTATTTTTTCTTGTGCTATGCTAATAATTTCTTAGATTTTTTCGATATTATTTATTCTACAAAACCACTCCTTTTTTGTTGGTGTCGACATCCAGTGGCAGGGAACGTAATGTCTTTCTGCATTTATCATGAACATTGCCAGGGATTTTAGATACTGCTTTTTAGGGATCAAGTTATGATGCAATAAATACTGCGCTGGGTCAAGTCTAAGGTTTTCTGAGGTGATTGAGATAGTAGTTTTGTGTACCATATATATATATATATATATATATATATATATATATATATATATATATAGACTGCTAAAAAAAATTAAAGGAACACTTTGAAAACACATCAGATCTCAACGGGGCAAAATCTCATGCTGGATATCTATACTGATGTGGACTGGGTAATGTGTTAAGAATGAAAGGATGGCACATCATTTGATGGAAATGAAAATTATCCACCTACAGAGGGCTGAATTCAAAGACACTGCGAAAATCAAAGTGAAAAAATTATGCAGCAAGCTAGTCCATTTTGCTAAAATTTCATTGCAACAACGTAAAATGGTCCTCGGTAGTTTGTATGGCCCCCAAGTGCTTGTATGCATGCCTGACAACATCAGGGCATTCTCCTAATGAGACGACGGATGGTGTCCTGGGGTATTTCCTCCCAGATCTGGACCAGTGCATCACTGAGCTCCTGAACAGACTGAGGCGCAACCTGGCGGCACCGGATGGACCGAAACATAATGTCCCAGAGGTGTTCTTTTGGATTTAGGTCAGGTGAGCCTGGGGGCCATTCAATGGTATCAATTTCTTCATCCTCCCGGAACTGGCTGCATGCTCTCGCCACATGAGGCCGGGCATTTTCGTGCACCAGGATGAACCCAGGACCCACTGCACAAGCGTAGGGTCTGACAATGGGTCCAAGGATTTCATCCCAATACCTAATGGCAGTCAGGGTGCCATTGTGTAGCCTGTAGAGGTCTGTGCGTCCCTCCATAGATATGCCTCCCCAGACCATCAATGACCCACCACCAAACAAGTCATGCTGAACGATGTTACAGGCAGCTTAACGTTCTCCACGGCTTCTCCAGATCCTTTCATGTCTGTCACATGTGCTCAGGGTGAACCTGCTCTCATCTGTGAAAAGCATGGGACACCAGTGGCGGACCTGCCAATTCTGGTGTTCAATGGAAAATGCCAATCGAGCTCCACAGTGTCCGGCAGTGAGCACAGAGTACACTAGAGGATGTCAGGCCCTCAGGCCACCCCCATGAAGTCTGTTTATGATTGTTTGGTCAGAGACATTTACACCAGTGGCCTGCTGGAGGTAATTTTGTAGGGCTCTGGCAGTGCTCATCCTGTTCCTCCTTGCACAAAGGAGCAGATACCGGTCCTGCTGATGGGTTAAGGACCTTCTACGGCTCTGTCCAGCTCTCCTAGAGTAACTGTCTGTCACTTGGAATCTCCCCCATGCTCTTAAGACTGTGCTGGGAGACACGGCAAACCTCCTGGCAATGACACATATTGATGTGCCACCCTAGAGGAGTTGGACAGCCTGTGCAACCTTTATAGGGTCCAAGTATCGCCTTGTGCTAGCAGTAGTGACACTGACCCTAGCCAAATGCAAAACTAGTGAAAAACAGTCAGAAAAGATGAGTAGGGAAAAAAAATGTCAGACACCTTCACCTGAAAAAACATTCCTGTTTTGGAGGTTGTCTCATTGTTGCCCATCTAGTGCACCTGTTGTTAATTTCAATTAACAGCAAAGCAGCTTAAACTGATTAACAACCCCCTCTGCTACTTAACTGACCAGATCAATATCCCAGGAGTTCCCTGGAGTTCTGATTCAAAAGTGTTCCTTTTACTTTTTTATAAAATCATGTATAGCCAATTACTATCAAATAAGAGCTTACTAACTAACCTCCAGTTTTTAAACTTCTTATTATGTATTTATTTATTTGTCTTACCCAGAGTATTTAAAAAAAAAAAAAATATATAATCATATATGACGTTCTTACTAATAATGTTTTATACTTATTTCATATTTATTGTTCTTGTAATGTATTAATTGTGGTAATGTTTCATGTATTATGGCATCTATTATACTCTTGTAACAGCGCTGTCGGATGTTATAGCTAATGCCCACTAGAAGGCAACACATATAAGGCACTGCTGGCTTCCCCTTCACTAGATTAAGAAAGAAGAGCTCATCTTCTCCATCTTCTAAATGTGCATGCCCCAAAATGCATCGTGAGCATGCCGGTGACGTCATCTTGGCCAGCACTGCATTCCAGCGTGATTTCCAGCCCACGCTTTTGGCTCTTGCCTTCACTCTACCATCCAGCCGGCAGGAACAGCATCATGAGAGCCAGAGACAGCTCTAATGCCACCGGACATTTTGTTTTAAGCCTCACTGATGTGCCTGCCTTTTACTTCTCCTATGTGAGTTATATTCTTTGTGTTGGAATACATTTCTTTAACAATCTGCACTAGGGATGAGCCGAACACCCTCCCCCCCCCCATTCGGTTCGCACCAGAACCTGCGAACAGACCTAAAGTTTGTGAGAACTTTAGAACCCTATTAAATACAATGGACTCGCACGTTCAAAATCAAAAGTGCTAATTATCAAGGCTAATATGCAAGTTATTGTCCTAAATAGGGTTTGGGGACTCGGGTCTTGCCCCAGGGGACATGTATCAATGCAAAAAAAAGTTTTAAAAACTGCAGTTTTTTCGGGAGCAGTGATTTTAATAATGCTTAAAGTGAAACAATAAAAGTGAAATATTCCTTTAAATTTCGTACCTGGGGGGGGGGGGTGTATAGCATGCCTGTAAAGCAGCGCTTGTTTCCCTTGCTCAGAACTGTCCCTGCACAAAGTGTCATTTCTGAAGGAAAAAAAGTCATTTAAAAGCACTCGCGGCTGTGATGAATTGTCGGCTCCCGGCAATACAGAGAAAAGTCATTGATAAAAAAAAATGCGTGGGGGGTCCCCCCAAATTCCATTACCAGGCCCTTCAGGTCTGGTATGGATATTAAGGGGAACCCTGCGTCAAATAAAAAAAAATGATGTGGTTGTGGGGTTCTGCAGGCGGGGGCTTATCGGAATCTGGAAGACCCCTTTAACAAAGGGGACCCCCAGATCCTGTGGCCTGGTACGGTTCAGGAGGGGGGTGCGCTTTCTCGCCCCCCCCTCTTTTCCTGTGGCCTGCCAGGTTGCGTGCTCCGATAAAGGGTCTGGTATGGATTTTTGGGGGGAACTCCACGCCATTTTTTTTTCAATTTGGCGTGGAGTTCCCCTTAAAATCCATACCAGACCTGAAGGGTCTGGTATGAATATTTGGGGGGAACCCCACGTCATTTAAAAAAAAAATTGATGCAGGGTTCCCCTAATATCCATACCAGACTTGAAGGGCCGGGTAATTGAATTTGGGGGGGACCCCCACGTTTTTTGTTTTTTTTATCAATGACTTTTCTCTGTATTGCCGGGAGCCGACAATTCATTATAGCCGCGAGTGCTTTTAAATTACTTTTTTTCCTTCAGAAATTACACTTTGTGCAGGGACAGTTCAAAGCATGGGAAACAAGCGCTGCTTTACAGGCATACTATACACCCCCCCCCCCAGGTATGAAATTTAAAGGAATATTTCATTTACTTTTATTGTTTCACTTTAAGCATTATTAAAATCACTGCTCCCGAAAAAACAGCCGTTTTTAAAACTTTTTTTTGCATTGATACATGTCCCCTGGGGCAGGACCCGGGTCCTCAAACACTTTTTATGACAATAACTTGCATATAAGCCTTTAAAATTAGCACTTTCAATTTCTCCCATAGACTTTTACAGGGTGTTCCACGGCTTTTCGAAATTGTTCGCTGTTCGGCTAAAGGGGGAACAGGCAATGTTCGAGTCGAACATGAGTTTGACTCAAACTCAAAGCTCATCCCTAATCTGCACTCAGAGGCACCTGCTTTCTCTCTCTTTGCATGTTCTGGAGATCGCTTTTGCTCCCTCTCCCAAGGCAAGCTCTGAATCAGTGGACTTTTCACTCTGCTTCTAATAAGAAGCAATATCCAAGGTCTATTATTATGCTAGACTTTTTATTGTATTGGAATTGTTTTCACTAGTGCCAGACAATATACTTGTTTCTTGTGTTCAGAGTAACAGACACAAGGAAATATGATTTTATACTAGATCTTGTCCTACTTGGCCTCGCAGTGGCCTGTCCCAAGATAGGGGAAACAGCTCTCCTCGTTGCAGAGTTGTCCATTCGATTTGAAGAATTCACCCCTGCAACTATGTTCACTTATACATTCTTCTATCTATTCTTAAAGTTTTCATCCCATATTTACAGTATCTATCCAAAACTGGTGCCTGAATAGTATCAACTTAATACATAATTATACAGGGGCTGCACGTTTAAAAGATATGAGGAGCTAATTCAGGATTTTGTCTCTTTGAATACAGAACATTTTAAATGTCTATATATATCCCGCTACCTATCCTAACAGTCTAGAATAGAGACCAAATTCCAAACTTTAGTGTGGCAATTCTACAACTTGTCTAAGCTAAAGACAAAAGAGACCACTTTATTACATGATATATTCCAAGACAAACAAATATTTACAAAACGACACCTCTTCTAAAGTGGGAGACAGATCTCAGCTCTACCTATAACCCCATACAATGACGTCAAGCCTTTAAATCAGTGTATATGGTCTCTAGCTGTTTCAAACGTTGTAAATGAATGCTGAAAAAAACCTTGAGGTGGTATTTAACTCCCTACCAATTGGTCAAATTTCCCTTGACTCATGCTCTTTTTTATTGGAGAGATTATAGACAAGTAGGTAACCTGATGCACATTTTATAGTCATGTAAGAACCTCAATATCTTCTGGAGAAAACAATTTAAAATAATTTCAGAAGTAACAGGGGGTCATAGCTTGACCTAAACCCCCATTAATAGCAGTAGCCTGTGCCTATGGAACAGGATGGCTGCTCTCTCTATACACTTGCAAGCTGCCTATTCCCTGGAGGAAGTCCCGTCTTTCTGGTGTTATGCCTCTTTTTTATTTCCTAATCTACAATCTCTGGCATGCAGGTAAGGTCTGTCACCTTGTCATATCTAACCTCCTCATTGCCCAAGCTCACATGCAGTAAGCTGCAGCTGCAAAAATTGATTTTCCCTGCATGTTGTCCCCTCCCTCTATGTTCTTTATACCCCCTCCTTCATAACTGATAACAAGAATTATTGAGCATCCTCCTGAATCATCTTACTGATGGTGTGCTAAAATATTTCAAGGTGGGCCAAATAAAGTTGTTGCTGACACAAGCAAAGAAATTGGGTCAATGCACTCTGAACACAGTGAGGATTACACAATATTATGGAGCCCCAATGCAATGCAATTCACAGTTATGTACCATAATAAAACAGTCAGGGACATGCTGGCCGTAGTGCAAGTGAAGTTCTGAGGCGCATACAAATGCGCAGGCATGGGCCTGCGGGTGCTCGTACTATTGTGTACAGGCACACATACGCGCACGCATATGCGCATACGTGTGTGTGTGCACTTGCATTGACTCATTATAGCGCCAAATGTCCTTTATAAGTGTAGCAGCTGCACTAGTAAATTGATGTCTGATCTGCAGCTATTCCTGAGTTCATGCATCTGCTTCTGTGTTGGATTCCTGTGATTGACCCGGCTTGCCCTGACCTTGCTTGAACATTACCTGCCCTGACCTTAGCTTGTCTCTGTATTTTGCTCTGCCTCTTGCTCATCTGCCTGATTCTATGATGCTCACCTCTGCTTGTATCCTGACCATCCTTTGCCTGCTGTCCATGCCTATATCTGACCGTCTGTTGCTGACTTGTATTCTGGCTGTGTTCTGGGATGGAGTGTGTTGAACTGCCAACATCTGGATTTTATCATATATGCAAAGTGTAATATGGAACAACACCCCATGGACTTTAACCACTTAAGGACCAGAAGGATTTGCCCCCTTAATGACCAGGCCATTTTTTGTGATACAGCACTGCGTCATTTTAACTAACAATTGCATGGTCATGCGGCGTTGTACCCAAACAAAAGTGATATCCTTTTTTTGATCATTTTGAAGAAAAACAATATTTTTTACTTTTTGCTATAATAAATTTCCCCCCCCCCAAAAAAATGTCTTCATCAGTTTAGACCAATATGTATTCTTATACATACTTTTGGTAAAAAAAATTGCAATAAGTGTATATTGATTGGTTTGCGCAAAAGTTATAGCATCTACAAAATAGGGGATATATTTATGTGATTTTTATTATTATTATTTTCTTTACCAGTAATAGCGGTGATCAGCGATTTTTAGCGGGACTGCGTCATTGCGGCGGACAGATCGGACACTTTTGACTCTTTTTTGGGACCATTGACATAAATGTCATAATGACACAAATTACATAAATACAGCGAACAGAGCTAAAAATAGCCACTGATTACTGTATAAATATCACTGGCAGGGAAGGGGTTAACACCAGGGGGCGATCAAGGGGTTAAGTGTTCCCTAGGGAGGTGTTTCTAACTGTGGGGGCAGTGTACTGACAGGGAGTAGAGAGATCGCCGTTCCTGATCACTGGGAACAGCAGATCTCTCTCTACTTCCCTGACAGAATGGGGATCTGTCTGTTTACATCAACAGATCCCCGTTCTGGCTCTCTGAGGAGCGATCATGGGTCATCAATTGTAATGCCGCGTACACACGACCGGTTTTCTCTGCAAAAAACGACAAGAAACTGTTGTGAGAGCTTTTTTGCCGAGAAAACCGTTTGTGTGTATGCTTTCTCGTCGAGAAAACTGGCCAAAATCTCGACGAGAAAAAAGACGACCTGCGGTCTTTTTTCTCGTCGGAGTCTCATTTTTTCTCGGCGTGATTCTCGTCAGACTGTTTTTGGACGAGAAAACCGTTCATGTGTATGCTTTTCCGAGTCTTCAAAAACCGCGCATGGTCAGACTCAAGTATGAGACTGGAGCGCACCTTCTTGTAAAGCTAGCGTTCGTAATGGAGATAGCACATTCGTCACGCGTTAACAATTTTTGCATCGTTTAAATGCTGCACATTAAAATCTTCTTTAGAATGGTACAGTGATGAGCAATTTTTTGGCTGCAGATATTCACACAGATTTCTGACTAATTTTTTGCAACATTTCTAAATGCAGATCTCATGAATATGTTATTTTATTTTCTCGAGGAAGATGTCTTTTTTTTTTTAACTTTGAAAAAAAAATTCAGATATGCATTTTAAAATCTTATTTAATTTCTACTGATCTCCATTTTCTTTTCTCCGGTGTAAATTTAACATAATTAGAAAAAAAATATCTTCTATTTTTTGTCCTTCAAGGTGTTTTTTTGGTGTTATCTGTCCCATTTAAAATCTAGCTTTGTAATTTTTGTAAATTACCTGCCTACTCACCAGCTAAATATTTAGCTTTAACAAAAACACATAGGCAAGTATTAACAGTAAAAAAAAAATCCATTTATTCTGGTATACAAAATAAGAATAACCAAACTAGAAGGCAGCGCTGGAGAGCCTGCTGCAATTTGTGCAACTGTGTGGACACCAAAATTGGGACCTTGAGGAGCACATACAGTAGTGAGCCCAATCTGGTCTTGGACTCCCAGAGGTCAGGAACAGCAGCAGGTTAGATACATGTCCCAAGTCTGTGGAACTACAATGGGCTGCCTTCTGTCTGACCACATTGCAGCAAGGGAATCACTTCCTGGTCTTCTTGCTCCGCTTCCCTGCAGCCTTCTTGGTAGGCTTCCCTGCAGCCTTCTCTGCAGCCTTCCTTGTCCGCCTGGCTGGAGGCGGTGCCTCAGGAGGTGTACTCATGTCAGGAGGAGGAGGTGGAGGTGGAGAAGAAGAAGGTGGAGCTGGAGAAGAAGGAGGTGGAGGAGAAGAAGAAGGAGGTGGAGAAGAAGAAGAAGGTGCAGGAGGATGGCCGTGGTCACAGATAACAGTGGTCTCTGTGAGTCTGCCCCTCAACCCCTTATTTAAAAGGGACATGAGCAGGGCCTCACAAAGTAGCCGTTGTTCAGGTTGCATCTGGGCCATTTTCATGCCCACCAATGCCGCATAGCCCTCATCAGGGGTTGGGGGCTGCTGGAGGGTGGCATGTGCCTCTTTAATGAGGGCCAGTGCTGCCACACTCACAGCCCTATCCCTCCTGCCCCTTCTTGGTGGCATGCGGATTGGAGGCACCTGAAGCCTTGTCCTACTACTTGGACCAGCCACCTCCTCTCTGCCGCTTGGACCAGGCACCTCCTCTCTGCCACTAACCCCAGCCTCCTGCTGCCTGACATTTTCCGACCTGTCATCCTGGCTGACCTCCTCCTGTGTAAAAAAAGGGACATATTTTAGAGTTTTGTTTCATCAATCACACACAGGGGGTTATTTAGTAAAGGCAAATCCACTTTACTAAAAGCAAATCCACTTTGCACTACAAGTGCAAACTACAAGTGCACTTGTAATTGCTTTGAAAGTATACTTGGAAGTGCATTCGCTGTAGATCTGAGGGGGACATGCAAGGGGAAGAAAAAGCAGAAATTTAGCTTGCACATGTTTGGATAATAAAATCAGCAGAGCTTACCCTCATTTCAGATCTACCCCTCTGATTTACAGTGACTTTACTTCCAAGTGCAATTTCATTGCAATTTTTAGTGCACTTTGCACTTGTAGTTTGCACTTGTAGTGCAAAGTGGATTTGCTTTTAGTAAAGAACCCCCACAATGTTCAGATCATTGACTGTTGCAAATAATTCAAAATTTCTGCTTATAATACTCTCATTATGCCCCCATCATTTTGAAATCTTCCCCCAAACTTTTTTGCCCACTACTGTCTATTGCTATGTGAAACACTTTTTCTTGATTGACTAAATTTGTTCCCATCTTAACATCTATTTTACATAATACATTTTTTCACAATAAAGGTTTTGAAAATACTATACCTGGCTCCAGACAGACAGATCTGGGTCCTCATCCAAGATGGAAGGCTCCTCCTGATCCTGGGAAGGATCATCTTGGCTGGAGGGAAGGCTGGAGGGAAGGCTGGAGGGAAGGCTGGACAGTGATTCCCTCGGTGTAATGTGGTCATTCAGAAAGGCCAACCTGTCGTAGTACCACAAATGTGGGACATATACCTCCCCTGCTGCTGCTCCTGACCTCTGAGATGCCAGGACCCGATTGCGCGCAGTCCTATATGTGCCTCTCAAGGTCCCAATTTTGGTGTCAAGCTGCTCAACGGTTGCATTGGGCACCCTGGTGTGCACAAATGGGAGCAGGCTCTCCAGCACTGCTTTCCTTACCCCTTTTTTTTGTGCTGGGGATTTTTTGTCTCCCACAGAGCGGGCAGCTCCCTTAAGCGATCAATGAATTCAGAAAGGAATTCTTTCTCAAGAAACGCATTCATTGTTTCTGCAAGACAAAACACCAACCAAAAATACAAATGTCAATCACACTCTAAACTCGAGTAATCTTTATGCCTATTAATGCCTCTACAATCTCTATGCGGTATAGGCCACTGATGTACCAAGTATTAAATGATACCTTCGGTCTTAACGAACGTTCGGCGCTCTTAACTCTTCCTCCGCACACAGAACGTAGGTACGTCACATGTGTGTTAGCTTTATATACACTACGCATGCGTGACACACGTCGCCCGCCCTTGATGTTCTTTCTCGATGTTTCCCCACCCCTTCTCTTTCGGCGTGCAGGCGACATGGCGGAGTCACAGCAGGTGTCTATGAATTCAGAGAATTCTAATGAGGAGACAAGCCCAGAGCGGGAAACCTCACGAACACATATGTCCTTTGAGGAGATGGTGGAGATGGTGGCCATATTGAACAATTCTGATTATGATGCAAAGCATGGGCCGTATTCCCACCCTAATCTTTGGAAGGACAAAATTATGAAGCAAGTAGTGAAAAGTCTGAAGAAGAATTTTGGGGTGAAAATATCCAAGGAGCAGCTCAGAAAGAGGTGGTCTGACCTCAAACTGAGGGAGCCGGAGTAGTTATGGAGCATTAACAGAATGCTTAAAAAAGTAAGTACTTCTCCTGTGTCCCTATTGTTGTATTTCACAACTTACATGTTGCTCCCTGTTGTAGTTTTTTATTAATTATCATTCTTTTTTTAACAAGAAAATTAATTAACATTCTTAAATGACATCTTCTCCAATTTAGTGGGCACAGTAATCGGTCGATCTAGACACATCGTTTGCACACTACATACGATGCTTTGTCAATATCCGTTCTTTTAAAAAAAAAAAAAAAAATGTATGTTTAAAATCACTAAATGTTATGATGTTGTTGTCTAGATGATGTGTTTGTAAATAGAATGAAATGCAAACTTGAATCAATGTAAAGGAGAGGACACTCAGCAGTTGTTTACACATCTGCACTCACAGGAGCACTATAGTGTGGGCCACCAGAACAACCTTTTTAGGCCCCATGCACAAAGGGCGTTTTTGCAGCTGCTAACAGCAGCGTTAGACGTTTTTTTTTACAGCTGCAAAACGCCCATCCATGTTATTCTATTGTGTCATGCACACATAGAGCTTTTATGAGCTCCAAGTGGCATAGGCGTTTTCCAGCTGCAAAAAAAGCCCAATTCCAGTGCGTTCTGGAGCTCCATGTTCGAGCTGCAAAAACGCCCGACGCTATTAAACGCGCAGAAATGCGCAAAAAACGCAGCAAAAGCGCTGCGATTTGCGTTTTTGAGCTCCGGGATTTTTTTTTTTTATTTTTTTTTAAAAGGTCAAAAAATGTTTACAAAACATGGACAGGCGTTTTTAAGCTGTAAAAAACGCGGCTGTAAAAACGCCCTGTGTGCATGGGGCCTTAGGGTGTCCACCACAGGTGCTACAGTGGGTACTGGTGGGGGGGGCCCATGTGATAAAATTGTCACAAAAAGGTCAATATTCTAGCTTTGTTCAGTTCTCCAATCTGGTCTTCAGCTTGGAACTGTGCCAAAACAGACAAGTGTACCCCACCTGCAAGCAATGTTTCATATTCCTAGTTCTGACTTCATATATGTGTGTGTTAAGTGTACCATTTGTTACAATCTCATAGGGGAGAGAAGACTGGGAGGACACCACTCCTCGGAGCCCAGGAACCCCACACCTTCTAAAGAACCCCAACCTCCCCAACAAGCCCAACCTGAGGATGTGGAGGAAGTCGAATTGGATAAAGGAGAGGTGGAGGAAGGAGAGGAAGTAGAGGTGGATGAGGTGGTGGAACTTGTCACTACAACAGGTCAGTATCTGTCACCACAGATTCAGGTAAAAGAGATGTAGGCCTGGAGATTGTTATTTTTATTCTTTTATGTTAGGGGATGAATATGTTGCTGAAATTCCACGATTCTCCAGGGATAGTGCACAAAGACTCATCCAACAAGTAATGGACTCTAGTACTCAACTGGACTTCATGAAAAAAAGGATTAATTATATGGAGAATACATTTAAGGACATCATTGATGTGTTGGGGCGAATAGACTAAAACACCCCTTTTTTTTGCTAGTTTTTGTTCACTTTTGTAGCACTTTGTTGCAAAAACAAATTTAGAAGATGCACACAGTGGGTCAACATGTGCTATCTGCCATCACGGGATCTCCATGTACGTGTTTTGGGGGTGCAACCTCTTCCTCACAACTCAAGTAGGTGAAAGGAAGAAGGGGTTGCCCCCCAAAACATGTTGAATGATCCCCCATGATGGTGGGTAGCACATGTTGACAATAGGGATGAGGAAGGAAATAACCTATTTTACCCACCCTAAAATTGTGTGCATCTTAGAATTTTGTCTTGTTCAGGGGTGACAACACTCCATCTTTGATGAAGGGCAGATAGACATTTGTTTTTATAAAAAAGGTCTGAGATCTTGCCTATATATGTTAACATTGTTGTATTTTGAGGAATGTTGAGGAGAATTTTTGTAATTTCATTAGCACCAAAAATTGCCATGTTAGGTGAAAAGCCAAAAATGGGTTTCTAAAATGTAGAGACACAAAAAATTTCAAAAAAACCATATGTGTGATTGTGCACAGAGTAAAATACAAGAAAAAAAATAAAGTGTGGCTGCTCTTTTTTATAACCTTTTTTGGATTTAGTTTTGTTGTTAGCGGTGAAATGTTTGGTGTTTACTAAGGAAAATACATTTGGCACTACAAGTACACTTTGAAAAAGTAGCACACACCTCAAATATAAACAAAGCAAAACTACAAATTTCAAGTTCAAATATTTTTTATTTAGTTTTTTTGGTAAAAGATAAAACTAGGAATGATTCTCTGGCATTGGAATGGCCCCCCTACCCATGAAATAATCCACATATTTCTGCCGTATTGCATGGGCACTTAGGGGGGGCAAGCCAGCATGGACATGATCCAGGCCCGGCAGGGCATTGTCCGCAGCAAGTCCGGCCTCGGGCCCAACTGGGGCCATATAAGTAGGAGATTTCTTCCTTAAAAAATTGTGCAGAACACAACAACAAAAAACAATATAGTTCAATTTGTACTCCGCCAGGTTAATAGTAGTTAAAAATAGACGGAACCGGCTGGACATTATCCCGAAGGCATTCTCCACAACTCTTCGGGCTCTGGCCAGCCGGTAGATGAAGACCCTCCTCTCCGGGGTGAGGGTCCTCTGGGGGATGCCGACCCAGGCCAAAGGCTTCATCAGCCAAAAAAGACAAAGGGGAGTCCTTCCACATTCCCTGCATCCAGTGGCAATGCAAGATCATCACTCTGTAGACGAAGAGCAAACTCCGTCTGGGTGAAGGCTCCCCCATCCGACATCCGGCCATTCTTCCCCACATCCACATAGAGGAATTCATACTGTGCTGACACCACCGCCATCAGCACGATACTATGAAACCCCTTGTAGTTATCAAAAAAGGAGCCTGAACGGGGTGGTGGCATGATGTGGACGTGCTTCCCGTCAATGGCTCCTCCGCAGTTGGGGAAGTCCCACCGCCTGGCAAACTCCAATGCCACAGTCTGCCATTCCTGTGGCGTGGAAGGAAGCTGGGGAATCAAACAAGATAAAAAAAATGTTACTTTCTTGTTCATACATCACGGGACACAGAGCAGCATAGTCATTACTATGTGGGTTATATAGAATTACCTTCAGGTGCTGGCACTGGCAACTTCCAAAACAGGAAGTACCCTCCCCTATATAAGCCCCTCCCATCCAGGAGTACCTCAGTTTTTTGCCAGTGTCTAAGGTGTTGGCCAAGGTTAACATGTATTCATCTGGGCTTGTGTACAGGTTCTCTGGGCCTTTGCAAGCTATTCCGGATCCGACCAAAAAAGCTTCATAGCTAAACGGTCGGTACCCGGGCCTTGCAGAGAAGAGCAAGGTTTTGCCTGTAATGCCTCTCTTAGGAGGGCTGGACCCTGGGATCCAGAGCTCTGGTCATACCCAAAACCAAGAGGCTATCTGTGCAGGGTGCTATACAGGTCCAGGGGAGTGGAATCCTTGGGAACCCGGTCCCTGAAAGTCTAGTACAATGCCTGCCGTGAAAGGTGAAGTTTGGGCTTCTGTGGACCAAACAAAGTCCTGCGGCGGGGAAAAGGTAAGTGGGGGCCCCTCAGGAACTTGGTTCTATTGAGGGGACCCCCAAGCCTAATATGTCTTTCTGCCTGTTACCTAAAAGGTATTCCCGCTAATAGCTGTATATGCCTAAGAAATCCTAGAAATGTTTTTTCATAAAGGAAGTTTTAAAAACTGTAAACCTGGAAATGTTTTTCATAAAGGAGGTTTAAAAAAAAATAAAAAAAAAAGACAAAAGTGCGGTACCTGTGTTTGTCCACTAGAGGCCGCTGTGGAACGTCTTTTTTTCTTGGGACTATTCCTTCCATGGTGAAAGTCCAGGCAGATGACTGAGCTCTCTATCAGGGAAGCTGCATTCCTCTGTCATGCTGCCAAGTAGTTTCCTTCCATCCCCGAGTCCTGGTGAAACAGGGACCCTGGCTCCTCTCCCTACAGGGCGCCAAGAGCGCACACGTGCACGCGCGCGCGCGCGCACACACGCTTTCTTTTTATAGATTTAGCTTCAAAAAGTGGGCGGAGCCTGGCGGATGACGCGCTCTGTGCGCCCAGCGCTTCTGCGCATGTGCGGGCGTCCCAGCAAGATAAAAGGACTCAGTCCACGCTGCTTGCTATGGACACAGAGCATGAAAAGGAGCTGGTAGCATGGTATAGGGGCTTACAGCGGGCGGTTGATACAGGCATCCCCAGAAAGACGCATTAGTAGACACCCACTGATGTACATAGCAGCAGATTGCATTAGACTATTTCAGTAAGGGGTGTATTGCGGCTGGAATACCTCAGCTTTGAACTAAGGAATATGCCGCCTAAAAAACTCCGAGATATACCTCTCAGGAAGTGTAGGGGGTCTCCATCGGGCTCTGAGGATCTGGAGCAGTCATCTGCACCCTCCTCCCCTGAGAAATCAGAGGTTAATACCCATAAGGAACCCCCGGGAGTGCCAGGTACTGCGGCTGTCCTCAGTCCACCTGCTCCTGCATATATAACAGAGGAGGTTTTTTCCTCAACTCTGGAGGGATTGGAGCAGAGATTGGCAGCATTGATCGCTTCTTCTCTACAGGAAAGAAAGCGCGCCAGATCTCCATCACCTCCATTAGAGTGCCTGTTGGCAGAGCAACAGTCCCAGGAAGGGACCGACCTACCTGAAGGGGATCAGGAGGAGGTTAACTCTGTTTTTGAGGAATCAACAGTAGATGAACCATTTTCAGCATCACAGACTGAAAGATTGTGGGTCCAGACCCTAACTGACATGGTTCGATCTGCATTTAAAATGCCTCTTGTTGAACCATCAACTACTGCTGTCTCCTCATTGGGGTCGCTAAAAGCTCCCCAGGTTAATTGCTCCATTCCAATACATCCATTATTGGAAGGACTTATATACCAGGACTGGGAACATCCTGATAAACTATTTGTTCCGCCTAAGAAATTTCCAGTGATCTATCCCATGGAGGAAAAGTTCACCCAGAGATGGAATGTTCCTACGGTGGATGCAGCCATCTCTTCTGTGAACAAATCACTGACATGTCCAGTAGATAATGTTCAAATGTTCAAAGATCCAGTAGATAAAAAATTGGAATCTTTATTAAAATCTGCTTTTTCCACAGCAGGGGCTGTTACACAGCCAGCAGTGGCAGCTATTGGGGTCTGCCAAGCTTTAAAGGATCAAATGAAAATGGTCCTGAGGGATTTGCCAGACCAGCAGGCCCAGGCTCTGGCTGATCTGCCTAGAGCATTATGCTTTGCGGTTGACGCCATCAAGGATTCTATCCATCAGGCCTCCCGCCTCACGCTGTCTTTGGTACATATGCGTAGGCTTCTGTGGCTCAAAAACTGGTCTGCTGAAGCTCCCTGTAAGAAGCTCTTAGTTAGCTTCCCATTTCATGGGGAACGCCTTTTTGGCGAGGACCTGGATAAGTATATCCAGAAGATTTCCAGTGGTAAAAGTACTCTCTTACCGAGTAAGAAGAGGTCTAGGGGTCCATCTTTTAAGAGGACTACCTCTCCTATCCCTGCGACGTCTGCTACTAAGCAGTTCCGACGGCCTCCTCGGTCAAACTCAGGGGGTAAAAATCAGGGACAGTCACAGGGTAATAAGAAACCCTGGATCCGAAGGGGTACTAAACCAGCCTCCAAGTCAAGCCTATGAAGGGCTGCCCCCACTCAAACGGGTGGGGGGAAGACTTCAGTTGTTCGCAGAGACCTGGCGGGAGACGATCAAAGACAGATGGGTGCTCTCCGCAGTAACTCTGGGATACAAGTTGGAGTTAAAAGAGTCTCCTCCTTCCCATTTTATGTGGTCAGGCATGCCAAGAGACCCTCTGAAAAGAGGGTCTCTCCTATTGGCGTTAGAACAACTATTGCTCCAAGGAGTAATTATGGAGGTTCCTATGGAAGAGTGGGGGTTGGGTTTCTACTCAAACCTTTTCACAGTCCCAAAGCCAAACGGGGACATAAGACCCATATTGGACCTAAAGAGTCTAAACAAATTTCTAAACGTCCGGTCTTTCCGGATGGAGTCGATCCGATCGGTCACCGCTGCCCTACAAGGGGAGGAATGGTTAGCCTTGATCAACATCAAAGATGCTTACTTGCATGTTCCCATCTTTCCAGGTCATCAAAAATTTCTACGCTTTACAGTAGAAGGGCGCCATTTTCAGTTCAGAGCCTTACCATTCAGTCTGGCCACAGCACCACGAGTGTTCACAAAAATTCTGGCCCCACTGTTGGCCGATCTAAGAACACGAGGTGTAACGATAATGGCATACCTAGACGACCTGTTGTTGATGGACCACTCAGTTGCCAAGCTAGAAGTGGTAATTGTCGATACAATCAAGTATCTAGAATCTCACGGTTGGGTCATCAACCTGGACAAGTCAGCCCTACAGCCAGTGAAAAACCTGGTATATCTAGGGCTACGGCTGGATTCAGACCAGAGGAAGATTTTCTTACCTCTAGACAAGGTATCCTCTTTGAGGGGCTTGGTCCGTCTGCTTTGTGCAAAAAGACAGCCGTCCATACGCCTGTGCATGAGGCTGCTAGGAAAGATGGTAGCATCATTCGAAGCTGTGCCATACGCCCAATTCCACTCAAGGAATTTACAGAGGGCCATATTGTCAGCCTGGAACGGAAAAATTCAGGCTCTAGACTTCCCGATGGCTTTGTCCCCTTCCGTTCGGAAGAGTCTCTGCTGGTGGTTGATCCCCCAGAATCTCCAGAAGGGAAAACCCTTCAGTCTGATATCTTGGAAGGTGGTCACTACAGATGCCAGCCTTATAGGCTGGGGGGCAGTACTGGAGCAATGGTCTCTCCAGGGCAGATGGTCAAATGTAGTAAAAACCCTGCCCATCAATCTCTTAGAGATACGAGCAGCCCGGTATGCCCTAGTAGCCTGGACATCCAGACTCCAAGGGTCCCCTGTCAGAATTCAATCAGACAATGCCACAGCAGTGGCATATATCAATCATCAGGGAGGCACCAGGAGTCGTGCAGCCCAGAGGGAAGTAAGTCACATCCTGGAATGGGCAGAAAAGCATGTCCCATGTATATCAGCTGTCTTCATTCCAGGGGTGGAGAATTGGAAGGCGGACTTTCTGAGTCGCCAACAGTTATGCCCAGGGGAATGGTCCCTTCATCCCGAGGTCTTCCGAGCAATATGTCAGCGGTGGGGAACACCGGATGTAGATCTGCTAGCATCCAGATTCAACGCAAAGGTGGACAGATTTGTCTCCCGGACAAGGGATCCCCTCGTTTGCGGCTCGGATGCTCTGGTGTTCCCTTGGGATCAGTTCAGACTGATATATGCATTCCCTCCGCTACAATTGTTGCCTCGACTCCTTCGCAGAGTCAGGTTGGAGAAGAAGCCGGTGATCCTGGTGGCTCCAGCGTGGCCCCGAAGGGCCTGGTACGCGGAGATCATCAAAATGTCTGTGGGGAGTCCTTGGACCCTTCCACGTCGTCCGGACCTGCTTTCGCAAGGACCGATATACCACCCTTCCTTACTAACTCTAAGTTTAACGGCCTGGCTATTGAATCCCACATCCTAAAGAAGAGAGGTCTCTCTAACTCTGTGGTATCAACTATAATCAATGCCAGGAAGCCTGTATCCAGGCAGATCTACTATAGAGTTTGGAAGGCGTACATCACTTGGTGCGAGGCCAGAAAATGGCATCCACGTAAGTACGTTATAGGCAGAATTCTGGACTTCCTGCAGTGGGCTGTAGACAGGAAGTTTGCCTTAAGTACTATCAAGGGCCAGGTTTCGGCCTTATCAATACTATTTCAAAGGCCCCTGGCTATGCATTCACTTGTCAAATCCTTTATGCAAGGGGTGACTCGTATTATTCCACCGATTAAAGCTCCCATATGCCCATGGGATCTAAATTTGGTTCTGTCGGTTCTGCAGAAGCAGCCGTTTGAACCTTTGCGGCACATTTCCTTGGTTCTACTCACCAGAAAATTGATATTTTTAGTAGCCATATGCTCGGCTAGAAGAGTGTCGGAATTAGCCGCCATGTCCTGTAAAGAGCCATATCTGGTTATCCATAAGGACAGAGTAGTATTACGCCCTCACCCAGCCTTTCTTCCTAAGGTGGTATCGAGGTTTCACTTGAACCAGGATGTGGTTCTTCCTTCTTTTTTCCCCAAACCAAGCTCGGTAGAGGAAAAGTTATTGCATTCTTTGGATGTAGTAAGAGCAGTTAAAGCTTATCTAAAAGCCACTGCTCAGATTCGTAGAACGGATTCTTTGTTTGTTCTGCCGGAAGGCCCCAGAAAGGGTCAGGCAGCATCAAAATCTACTTTAGCCAAGTGGATTCGACAGGTCATAATACAAGCCTATGGCTTGAGAAGTAGACCGCCTCCGTTCAAAGTTAGGGCGCACTCCACGAGAGCAGTTGGAACTTCATGGGCAGTGCATCACCAGGCCTCCCTGGCTCAAATTTGTAAGGCCGCAATATGGTCTTCAGTACACACGTTTACTAGGTTCTACCAGGTGGACGTTAGAAGTCAGGAGGATGTCGCCTTTGGGCGCAGTGTGTTGCAGGCCGCAAAAGATCCTCATGCCTGATGGTGCCCAGCTTATGTATGGTGTATCCCCCCCCCTCATTTGGCATTGCTTTGGGACGTCCCACATAGTAATGACTATGCTGCTCTGTGTCCTGTGATGTATGAACAAGAAAGTAGGATTTTTAAAACAGCTTACCTGTAAAATCCTTTTCTTGGAGTACATCACGGGACACAGAGCTCCCACCCCTCTTTTGGGGACACGTATTGCTTTGCTACAAAACTGAGGTACTCCCGGATGGGAGGGGCTTATATAGGGGAGGGTACTTCCTGTTTTGGAAGTTGCCAGTGCCAGCACCTGAAGGTAATTCTATATAACCCACATAGTAATGACTATGCTGCTCTGTGTCCCGTGATGTACTCCAAGAAAAGGATTTTACAGGTAAGCTGTTTTAAAAATCCTACTTTTGCAAATAACATTGCAAGCAGATTATACAAAAACATTCGTGGCCAACATAAGTATAACATTTTGGTTAAGGATTCTTAAAAAAAGAAAAAAAAACACAATTCTCACATTGCTCACCCCCCTCTGATGGCCCATTGATTTTCTTGGGGGGGGGGGGGCTAGATGAGTTTGGAACCCCCCAAAAATCACATTCTGGAAAATGACTTAACCATTTGAGGGGGGGGGACTACAATGGATATGAAAAAATACATTGTTAAAAGACTAGGCTAGATGTGTTTGGGCCCAGGAGAGCATGCTGGAGAGGTAAGTGAAGGTAAAAATGCATGTAGGCCAAAAAATGACTTAAAAAAGTACAGCATGCATGGGGACAAAGGGGACATTTTCAGCATATTACAGTCATGCTAATTAGGGAAGGATGAAAGAAATACAATACATTATCATACATGAAATACATAGAATGTGATATTAAATGCAAAAACTTACCCTCACATAGTCATCCTGCAGGACTTGGATGATGGCAGAACAGGTCTCTGGGATTATGACGCCCAGAGCCTGGGGGGAGATGCCTGTGGTGAACTTCAGGTCCTGCAGACTTCTCCCTGTCGCCAGGTAACGCAACGTGGCGATGAGCCTCTGCTCAGCACTGATGGCCTCCCGCATAACGGTGTCCTGCCTGGTAATATAGGGGGACACCAAAGCCAACAGATGCTGAAAAAACAGGGTCAGACATCCGCAGAAAATTCCTGTAGTCCTCAGGATTATTCTCCACGATCTCCCGCAGCAGAGGCATGTGAGAGAATTGGTCCCGCTGGAGCAACCAATTCTTGGTCCTCCATGAACTCCTCCTCACCCTGTTCATAGACTCGTCTTGGTCCAAGACAAGAAGACCAACAGACACACAAAGTCGGTGCACAACACGATCTCTACGATGAGAACGTATCCGCAACATGACTAAAAAACGGTTGTCTGATCAGAACGAACTAAACAGAACGCACTAAAGAACAGCAAGGCCTATGAAAAACGACCTGAAAATCAGAAACGAGTGGACAAGAACGCACTGAAAAACAGATACGACCTGACTACTCGCCCTGAAAGACAAGATACGAACCCACAAGCACCTACTGAACCGCAGAAAACGAACTGAAAGCACAAAGTCTGAAAAGCGCGAATCGTCTCTTCCCAAACTTTAACTAACACGCGGCAACACGAGATTAGCAAAAGCAGCCCAAGGGAGGACGCAATGAGAATTGAACTTCCCCTTTATACTGCCGTCGTACGTATTGTACGTCACCGCGTTTTTAGACCGACAAGATTTTGGAATGACAGTTTGTATGCAAGGAAAGCTTCACAAGACTCACGTCAAACTTGACAAGAAAACCGTCGAGAAAAACGATGTTTTTTTTGCGACGAGAAACTCGGCCGTGTGTACGAGGCTTAAGTGTATGGTGAAGGTCTATCGCGCTACTAGTGAGTAAATCGAAATGGAAATGGAGATGAAAAAGTGCAAAAAGCTGCAAAAACTAATCGTGTTCACCTTACACAATGACAATCAAAATACATATATAATGTTCTTGCGCTAAAAGCAAGGTAACAAAATCCTCTCTAAACAGTGCAATAGTGTCCTAAAATGATAAACAGTGAATATCGATCCAATAATAGGATCAGTGAATAAATAGCAACACTAAAATAAATGTGAACATAATGTGCAAAATTAGAAATATGTGCAAACATGCAACAAGTACGCATATGAAACAGCGCAACAACCTGTAAAGTGCTAAATAAGTGCTCATAGAAATGGATATGAGTCCTGTTGTGCAAAGGCTGGCTTCTAAATAAAAAGTCCCTTAAAAGCAATAAAGTCTTTGGACAGACAGGCGGGGTATGATGAAAGCTGTATAAATCCTGTTCCAATCAAGATAACGGTGACATAAGGAAATCACGGTGACAATTGGGTGTCCCAAAGCTGTCTCACAGAACTCTCACCTCTATATGGAGATATGTAGGCATCAAGTATATTCTCCTCCTTCCTCTGCTCAATCCTCACCACTCAATATCCCGATTGTGATCTTCTAGTGTGATCTTATCATCACATGGATGGCAATAACCTATGTGTGGGGGGGGGGACCTCCAGCAATAGGGCCAGATCGGGAGTGGGGGAGAGAAAGAAGCCTCCAATAGTGTAGTGGGTTACGGTAAAAACTGTTTTATTCAATAAAAATAATATGCTCGTACATAAAACAAAGTAAAATAAGCGTGTATGCAGACCGCGGCATTGAAAACGCCGTCTTACTGTTTCTACCCACTACACTATTGGAGGCTTCTTTCTCTCCCCCACTCCCGATCTGGCCCTATTGCTGGAGGTCCCCCCCCACATAGGTTATTGCCATCCATGTGATGATAAGATCACACTAGAACAGGAGTCTCCAAACATTTTAAACAAAGGGCCGGTTTATTGTCCTTCAGACTTTTAGAGGGCCGGATTGTGGCCAGCAGGAGTAGAAATTGTCCTAGAATCAGTGGGAGTAAAGATCACCACATTTGGTATGGGGGGGGGATAGTGCCCCATTGTTGGTATCCTAGGGAAGAATAGAGCCCTCATTATTTGTGTCGGTGGTAGAAATGGTGCTCCATTTTTGGTGTCAGATGGCAGAATAGTGTCTTGTATCAGAGGGAGGAATAGTGCCCCAAGGGCCGGGTAAAGGCAAGCAAAGGGCCACATCTGGCCCTCGGGCCGCAGTTTGGAGACCACTGCACTAGAAGATCACAATCGGGATATTGAGTGGTGAGGATTGAGCAGAGGAAGGAGAAGAATATACTTGATGCCTACATATCTCCATATAGAGGTGAGAGTTCTGTGAGACAGCTTTGGGACACCCTGTTGTCACCGTGATTTCCTGTTGCCACCGTTATCTTGATTGGAACAGGATTTATACAGCTTTCATCATATCCCACCTGTCTGTCCAAAGACCTTATTGCATTTAAGGGACTTTTTATTTAGAAGCCAGCCTTTGCACAACAGGACTCATATCCATTTCTATGAGCATTTATTTAGCACTTTACAGGTTGTTACGCTGTTTCATATGTGTACTTGTTGCATGTTTGCACATATTGCTTATTTTGCACATTATGTTCACATTTATTTTAGTGTTGCTATTTATTCACTGATCCTATTATTGGATCGATATTCACTGTTTATCATTTTAGGACACTATTGCACTGTTTAGAGAGGATTTTGTCACCTTGCTTTTAGCGCGAGAACATTATAAATGTATTTTGATCATGGTTCATTGGCGGACATCGCTAAGACTATGGCCCTTGTGCCCAGCTTTCCCTTTTTTTGATTTTATAATAATAAAAGTGGCATTATTGCCTTTTCAATAAACATACTTATTTATACTTCTCTTCCTTTAACCACCTAAGGACCGCCCCACGCAGATAAACTGCAGCAGGGTGGCCCTCATGTGCGAAATCACAGGTACGTGATTTCGCTCCCACTGTGATTGCCAATCACAGGAGAGGCAGAACAGCGGTCTGCCTATATATAAAAGGCAGACTGCCATTCTGTAAGGGAGAAAGATGGAGATCATGTGTTTCTGCTAAGCAGAAACACTGATCTCTGTGTTCCTCCCGTCACAGCATTCCCCCCACAGTAAGCAAGCACTCCCTAGGAGAACACTTAACCCTTTGATTGCCCCTGATGTTAACCCCTTCCCTGCCAGTGTCCTTAGTACAGTTACAGTGCATATTATTCAGCACTGATCACTATATTAGTGTCACTGGTCCCCAAAAAGTGTCAAAAGTGTCCGTTAAGTGTCCGATTTGTCCGCTACAATTGCGCAGTCCCGCAAAAAATCACTGACTGCCACCGTTACTAGTAAAAAAATAAAAATTCCATAAAAATATCCCTTAGTTTGTAGACGCTATAACTTTTGCGCAAACCAATAAATATACGCTTATTGGGATCCTTTTACCAAAAATATGTAGCAGAATACATATTGACCTAAATTGATGAAGAAATTCGTTTTTTTTATTTTTTATTATTGGATATGTTTTATAGTATAAAGTAAAAAATATTGTTTTCTTTTTCAAAATTGTCAGTCTTTTTGTGTTTATAACCATAGGTGTCGTTAAGGGGGGCTATTGAGGCTGGAGCCCCGAATGTAGGCTCAATAGACCCAAGTGTCTTTTTATGCAGCAGCGGGGGACCGATCTCATCCCGATCGCGGAGCGGGGATGTGGTGCAGTGGCCGCATTGTAATTGACGCCTTCTGGAGCCTGCAGTGCCTATGATGGATGTCCCACTGTTCCAATGCCGGGACCACGGGATGTGTGACGTCCACCATAGTCGCTGTAGGCTCCAGAAGGCGGGAATTACAATGCGGCCGCCGCGCCACATCCCCGCTCGGCGCTCGGGCGGGTGGCTCTCCTCTCCGGCGACTGGCTGCCTACTGTGATGATGGGCATTAGGTGCGCCACACACCACACCACGGCTGAGCTGAACTGAGCTGCTGCAGGATACATGAAGAAGTCTGTCTCCTCCTTGTCAGGTAGGTCAGTGTATGTATGTCAGGTAGGTCCGTGCATGTATGTCAGGTAGGTCAGTGTATGTAGTTCAGGTAGGTCAGTGTATGTAGTTCAGGTAGGTCAGTGTATGTAGGTCAGGTAGGTCAGTGTATGTATGTCACTACCGTCAGTGTATGTAGGTCAGGTAGGTCAGTGTATGTAGGTCAGGTAGGTCAGTGTATGTAGGTCAGTGTATGTATGTCACTACTGTCAGTGTATGTAGGTCAGGTAGGTCAGTGTATGTAGGTCAGGTAGGTCAGTGTATGTAGGTCAGCTAGGTCAGTGTATGTAGGTCAGGTAGGTCAGTGTATGTAGGTCAGTTAGGTCAGTGTATGTAGGTCAGTATATGTATGTCACTACCATCAGTGTATGTATGTCAGGTAGGTTAGTGTATGTATGTCAGGTAGGTTAGTGTATGCATGTCAGGTAAGTAGGTCAGTGTAATGGTCAGTGTGTCAGGCAGGTGAGTTTAGTGGTCAGCATTTATGGGTACTGGTAAGCTAGGCAGCAACCAGCAAGTGAGCTTACTGCACCACATACACACACAACACCCCCCCCGGCCTTGGACTTCAGGCTGCAGCCCCTGGTCTTTTTGCCACCTAGCAGCGCCCCTGTTTTTAATGCAAAAAAATAAAAACCACAGTGATCAAATACCACCAAAAGAAAGCTCTATTTTTGGGGAAAAAAGGAAATACATTTCATTTGTGTACAGCGTCGCACAACCGCGCAATTGTCAAAGTAACGCAGTGCCTGTAAGGTATGAACCAATATGAACTAATAATCATGATTAAAATTCTTCTTAAATATATATGTTGAAATATATGTATTAGTACAGAATATGTTTTTCTGAAGTGTAAAGCAGGATGTGACTTTGTGGTCAAGCCTATCTTTCTTCTGCTTTAACTGACAGACATATATATTTAGGTTGACATGTGACTTTGTGGTTAAGCTAACTCCGAGAAAAAGTTCTTATCTCTCTCTTCTGCTTTAACTGCCAGGTTGACCGCATTGACGTATGATGTTCTTATCTTCCTGTTTCAAATGTCAGACACATGTTTAGACTGACCGCAATGACGTATGTTAAATGACCACTTCTGCAAAAAACCTAAAACCTGTTAGAATCTATTTTTGTTTAACTCATGATGTATTTGCTTATTGCTGATTGGTCCATACGAGGGAGGCAACTTTCCTTGTTATGCATAAAAAGACATGTTGCCAATAAACCAATATATTCTTGTATATCCATTCACTGTGTATTGGTGTCTTGAATATCCGACCGGTCAGAGAGTTACTTCCACAGATCCTGAGTCCAGCTTGAGCCAAGAGGTCCAACAGAACCAGTACTTTTCAGTGGTGTCAGAATTGGGATGATCCAATTGAACAGGTAAGAACCCCTTTAATTATTATTGGGAACAACAGTCTTGCCTTGTCAATTGGTTCACGATAAAGTGGACTCTCGAGAAAACTACAAGTTTTCTGGGACTCTGTTAAGATTGAAAGGTAGATTTAGAATAGATACAGAGAGTCTCGCTAGGTTGGCCAGACCAGGTTATAAGATTGAGAAAGAATCTTAAATTCTTCTCTACATAGGATGGATCTGTGGAAACTCTATATTTAAAGGTGTACACAAAAAGGGTTACTTTTTTAAATGTCAACAGTATATTGTTGTCCTGAATGTAAAACTGGTTTATTGTTTGCTTACAAAGGGAAGACCACGTCATTAGTGGCAATTGTTCCAGGGGGGTATCATGTCAAAATTGGCAAGGGTCCTATGTTCCAGGGATCAAAACAACATATGTTAAGGTTTAATATACACAACATACTACCCCCCAGTCCGGTGTTCGAGGGACTAAGTGTAGCAGAAGTACAGTGTCTGGTTGTATTTAAAAAAGGAGAACACTGGGTTCCTTGTCATAAATCTATAAATTGTCATAAGGTTGAGGATATTTTCTGCCCCTGGAACAAAATAGAGAAAGCAAGACAGAATTTTTTTAATTTTAAAGTATAGGAATAAAATATTATTGTTTGTTAAAATGGGTAATCAATCAGGAAAGGAAGCTGAAGATAAGCAGCACCAACCCTCTCCGATTGATTACATTAAAATCAATTATGGGAAAAATTATACTGATCCTTTTTGGTCACTAGTTCTAAAAAGAGCACACCAATTTGAGGTGTCGGGGTTAAGTGAATACGGACCATGTTTCGAGGAAGAGTGGGAGGAAGTGACCAGAATATGTGGCCAACATAAACAGTATAATTATCCCATAAAAGACTTTGACAAAGATTACATGACTAAATGTTGTAAGATTTGGGCTAAAGGTATGAAGGAATATAGAAATAAATATACAAGTGTAAAAATGGAAAAGAAAGAGCAATTAGAAGACGCAATAGGAAGTCCATCAGCTCCGCCTAATTTTTATCAAGAAAAACCACCTTCATATGCTATGGTAAAAGATGAATCCCTTGTCCCAAAGAAAATATACCCCTCGTTGGATCCAAATGTTATAGCAGGAGTATTAACCATAGCTAAACAAAAGGGAACTAATTGGTTACGAGAGGGGGAAGATAGAAGACAGATACAGGAACGTTTAAGTCAATTAGTAAAGGAGGAAGAACAGTGTATTAAAAAAGAGGAAGATGAAGAAAAAGTGATAGAAGGAGATAGAAGAGAGTTACAGGAACGTAGAGATAGATTAGGAGAAAAAAAGGGGATAATACGTGGATTTAGAAACTCGGGCTACCCAGAAACCAATCTAGTGAAGAAGGCTGATTATATATCTGGAGATGGGTTAAGTAAGGATTTTCAGAGTAGCTTCAGTAGGACCCCTCAACACCAGGCACCCACATCATCAGATGATGAAAATGATCTGACAGCTCCAATTAGTCTGGCTTTTCCTTTCATTACAATGGGAGATACACAGGTACAAATACCATTACCATTGGGTACAGTCAAGGAAATTAGAGACACATGTCCCAAACCAAGAAAGGACCCCAGACAGGCGGTGACCTTTCTGCAAAGATACTGTTCAGGAACAAGAATGTCTCCTGAAGATCTTAATACCATACTTCAAAATGTAGACCCCGATTCCCAAGCTGACATAAGTATAGGTCAATGGGCCAAGGACGCAAAGTTATATGAGGATGGGGAGGATTGGAATGTTTTTTGGAACATATTGTTACAGGCTTGGCTCAAGGCATATAAAAACACCACTATGTTGCATGATTTGATATCTTGTAAACAACAGTCAGGAGAGGATTTCTATACCTTTGTCAGTAGATTGCATAAATTATATAAAAGTTGTGGAATAGACAATGATCAACTATTTGTGAGTACAGCCATAAATAATAAAGATCCAAGGGCCACCCAAATAATCAAACTGATAAACACAAAATGGGCGATAATGACCTCAGATAGATTCATAGCTGACATAAAGGAGAGGGCATCCTCAGGGGTATTTAACACCAAAGGAGGATTGTTTACCTCTATTACAGAAGAAAATCCAAACATAGCTATGGTCAGTGGACCAAGTTCAGGAGCCATACCTAGAAGGAATTATCCTCCCCATAATCAGGATCAGGGTTGTTTTAATTGTGGGGATCCAAACCACTGGAAATCAGAATGTCCCCAGAGAAAGGGAGCCAGGGATAACTTTCCTAGGAGAGGTAGGGGTGGCTACAGAGTGAGATCTCAACCAAGATCTCAGTATTCGCCCCAACCAAGATATGACACACAACAACAGCAGCCACAACAGAGATCCCAGTAAGTTCCAGTACACCCCCAATATAGGCAACAGCAGCAGCCATACCTAACAAGATCACCCAGAAACACCATAGAAGAGATACAGGATATCAGGACAAAAACCCCCAATAGGGATGCCCGGGGCAGTACCCATTCTTGGTGATGCATTTTTTCTCCTCACACTGGAAAACCCTGCCTCAAGTGGTTTTAAAAGTAGAAGGCAGGGTGGTCAAATTTCTGCTAGACACAGGGGCGTCAACCTCGTGTGTTAAAGACCCCCACTTTGAAAGTGAAGAATGCACCGAGGGATGCTCTATGGGAATAAATGGGACAAGCGTCAACCACAAAATCACACCGCCACTGCTAATAACGGACATGCAAGATAATTACCTTACTGAAATGTCCTTTGCAGTTCTACCAGACTGTCCCCTGTCCCTCATGGGAAGGGATTTAATGTCTGCATTACAAATTATTGTAAAATTTGACCAACAAGGAGGCATCATAGCCAAATCGGCTAAATGTGACCTCACTATGCCAAAAAGGAAAGACCTTTTGGGTTACTTTATGTCACTGCCAGCCATATTAGAAAACCATAACATCTGGGCAGGAACTAAAACGGAAGTAGGACACATACCCTGTACACCTTATGTGCCCACTATGCTGCCTAATACACTCCCCTATTATCAGAAACAATACTCATTGTCTACTGAAAAGGTATCGGGAATACAGCCCCAAATAGAGGAATATAAAAAGTTGGGAATCCTCAGGGAAATTGTCAGTCCCTGGAATACTCCCATTAATCCAGTTAGGAAAGCGGATGGTACCTGGAGGTTGGTTCAGGATCTGAGAGGGGGAAAACAAGAGTGTGATTCCTCTGCCCCCATTGGTATCTGATATTACCTCAATTTTTACCAATATACCTGCAAACTCCAAGTGCTACACCGTATTGGATCTTTCAAATGCATTTTTTAGTATTGATGTTGATCCACAATGCCAACACCTATTTGCATTTGTCTGGGGAGGGGGTCAGCTGACCTGGACATACCTCCCTCAAGGGTTTATTGATAGCCCCGCGGCTTTTAGCATAGTTTTGAAAAAAACTATGGACGATTGGACGTCCTCTGAAGGCTCCACAATCCTGTTGTACGTAGATGACCTACTTGTTTGTAGTGAGAGCAGGGCACAGTGTGAGAAAGACACAGTAAGCCTGATGAATCACCTCGCCCTAAAAGGTCACTTGGCATCTAGGAAAAAGATCCAGTGGTGTAGGGACAGAGTTGAATATCTCGGCTGTATTATCACAGATGGGACCAGATTGATATCCCTGGCACGAGTCCAAGCTCTCCACTGTCTCGGCCCACCAAAGGACAAAGCTGCATTGCTTTCCTTTTTAGGCTCAATCGTCTACTGTCGACAGTGGATACCTGACTGTTCTTTTTGGGATTCCATTTTACGTCCAGCTACAGCTGCGGGTGCCCCTAAAACAATTGAATATACAGAGGATATGAAAAAGGCCTTCCTCGCTCTTCTGACTTCCCTCTCGCGGGCTCCTGCTTTAGGTCTCCCTTCCTATGACAAACCGTTCTCACTTTACTGTGTGGTGCGAGGGCCTACGTTTGCAGCAGTATTGGCCCAACCCCATGGGACAAACTTAAGACCAGTGGCATACCTATCAAAGAAACTGCCACTCCAGGTACAGGGAATGCCAGGATGCCTGCAAACTCTTGCAGCAAATGCAATGGCAGCTAAGGAAGCTTCGAAAATCACTCTGGGCACACCCACTATTCTCTATACCACACATTCAGTAGCACAATTGTTACAAAATATGCATACCCAGCATATGACAGCCCAAAGGTCCAGTGGGTATGAAATTATACTTCTGAATACAACACATTTGGAAGTAAAATCCTGTTCAGAAACTACTCCCGCAATACGATTGCTACACGCACTATTGCAGCTTCCATATGCCGAACCAGAAGTAAACCATAATTGTAATGACAATTTACTTCAACAAACATTGCCATGGGTGGATTTAACTGATAAACCAAACCCAGATTTCCTGAATGTATTTGTGGATGGCAGTTGTTCCAGGCCTAATGATAACACATATAAGACAGGCTATGCAGTGGTGATGCTACCCGATGTTGTGGTTGAGGCTTCTCCTTTAGGGGCCAATTCAGCAAAACAAGCTGAGCTCCATGCACTCGCCAGAGCATGTCAACTATTTAAAGATAAAGATGTAAATATATATACTGACAGCAGATATGCTTTCGGCGTAATTTTCGATTATGCACTCATTTGGGAAAAACGAGGGTTTAAAACTGCAGACAACAAACAAATTGCCAATAAGGATTTTTTTCTTACCCTACTTGCAGCCCTACAGATGCCCAGAAAAATCAATGTTATAAAAGTAAAGGGATATTCATTTGACAAGTCCAAAGAAGCTCAGGGCAACGCCTTGGCAGACAGAGTTGCTAAAACAGCAGCCAATTCGGCACACGGGGTCCAGCCCAATCTAACACTGTTCACTACAGATTTCAGTTCATCAGAATTCCCAAATACTGTGAGAATGTTACAGGACAAAGCATCAAGAGAGGACATAGCTTTCTGGGAAGGTCAGAACTTGACCAGCGTGACAAATGGCATCTGGGCAAGCAAGGAGGGAGTAATAGGTATACCAGAGTCAGCTGCTCCTCTTTTGGTTTCTTACTTACATGGTCCAGGTCACCTAGGAAGGAAAATAGTTTTGACAATGTACAGACAGTCTTTCAGCACGGTCAATGATACACACCTCGTTGCCCAGTTGATAGACTCATGTCTTACTTGTGCACAAAACAATGTACAGTGCAAGAAGCAGGGTATACATCCAGACTAAAGACATTTCTGAAGGGAAACTGGAAGAAGGAGAAGGAGAAGACAAAGACCTCTGTTTTGGAGAGTATTCCAGAAAAGGATCCGGAAAATACTCCCTAGTGGACCATAAAAAACAAGAAACTCAGAGTTCCATACCCATAGACACTAATGGTCCAAAAGGAGGGATTACTTCGGGGAAACTTTTTCTTTTTTCCTTAATGACCACATTGTTTATTTTAATGCTCATAATCATAGGACACTGTTGGTCAGATAATTCTAACAGACCAAAAAGAAGTATGGAAGACAATTTTAGTGGTAAATATGCTTATGCTCAAAAATCAGGATATGAAAAATGTTGGCTATGTAGTAAACTCCATCCTAGCACTGCTAGGATCCCCCTAATGGCAGTACCTCTAAACTTCACCCCTCTCCTAAACGGCACACCACCTGTCGTCCTTACAAATGTTACAAGAACGCTTTCAGATAATAACCTTACTTTCCAAATTGTTGGTAGAAGTCATTCCCCAGACTGGTGTTTGAGGTTGGGAAACTCCACAAAGGGAGCTGAAGTGTGCCAACAAGCTACAATTAACTTTTCAATGACTTCAATTGAAAGCCCTTTCTTTCACACTTCAGAACCTGCCCTAAACACCACTCTAATAAACTTTCTTAACTCCAGTTCCACTTCCACAGTAGGAAAATTATTGTCAAGTTTAACCTTTTCTGTTTTTTCTGATGAAATTATGACAATATTCAACAAACGACCTTTAGCTCTAGGAGACAGTATTTATATTTGTTGTGGAAAAAGTTGTCACTCTTGGATCCCCACTGAACCCCAAGGATGGTGTTATCTTGCATCCCTAGTCCCCATTATGGACATAGTAGGAGATAGCAAGGGAACACACCTCCTTGAAGCTAGCATGCATCCTAGGTACCCCCTCAAACACTGAAATAAAAGGGAGTTATTTCTCGAAAAAGATATGACTTGGGCCTGGTTCCCTTCCTGGACAGGTTGGGGGATAGATTTAATGAAAAGGCTTAATAATTATACAAATATTATAGATGATGTATTGATAAAGAATTCTGATGATACTTGGCTTCATTCCTCACATGATTGGGCTATTAATATTCCTGGCTATGCACTCTTTCGGAAAGACAGGGTAAAAAGGAAAGGTGGAGGGGTCTGTCTCTATGTGAGAAGTGATCTCAAAGCAAGGGTGAAAGAGGACCTGGTGGATGGAGAGTGTGATGAGTCTGAAGCATTATGGGTGGAACTGCATACAGATGTGCATAGTTCAAAGTTAATCATTGGAGTTTGTTATAGACCACCCAATGTTATTGAGGAGGTGGAGACTCAGCTCCTTGCACAGATGGAAAGGGCTGCAAGGGCTGGGACGGTGATAATAATGGGGGATTTTAACTACCCAGAAATTGACTGGAGTAATGGCACTGCTGGGACAGTTAAAGAGCAAGAATTTATAAACCTATTGCAGGACAATTTTATGGTCCAGTTTATTGGGACCCCAACCAGGAATGATGCTCTGTGGGACCTGGTAATCTCAAACCATGCAGAGAGTATTACTAATGTTCAGATAAAGGAACACCTGGGTAGCAGTGACCATAACATGATTTAATTTGATGTTAGCTGTAAGCAAAAAAACACATACGGGAAAGATAAAAACACTTAACTTTAAGAGAGCAAATTTTCCAAGGATGAGGGCTGCTCTCCAGGACTGGGAGAGAATATTGGCATCAATGGGCACAGAGCAGAAATGGGAATTCTTCAAAAAGACTGTTTGTGAACTCACTGCAAAGTATATTCCCATGGGCAATAAGTTTAAAAGGCTAAAAATAAAACCTATGTGGCTCATGGCCAAGAAAAGAGATTTTAAAAATATAAAAATAAAGGAACACTAGTGTCATTTAAATGTTACAAAGAATATAACAGAATATGTGAAAAGGAAATTGTAAGGCAGCGCGTTAACTACTTCTATCCCTTAGAGCCTAGGCCGGACCAATGAGTGTATGGATGTGCTCTCTAACCGGTCAGGTAATCAAGACACACACAGTTTATGGTGAATCAAATATTACAATGGTGTATTGATAGCTCTGCATACTTATAGTCCTACAACAGGGAGTCTCCTCCCACAGTCACAAATGAACAGAGTATATTCAAGAGAAAACATGAGGTTACAAGACATATCTATCAATAGCTATTATAAGATATTCTGCCTGGTAACAGAGGTCATGGGTTATACAGTAATATCTGTCTTTTCTGCTTAGATGCAAAGCTGCAAAAATATAGGTGCTATGTTCTAACCATAATCCGTTGAGCCAAGCTAAGTCTGATGGGTTCTCAAATCAATTAACCACAAGACATCCTGTTTTAACTTGTAATATTAACTGTTAGCCTTTTGAAATCATACTTAACTACAAATCTATAGAAATATGTATACACTCGTTTGATAATGCTATAAATATATAAAAGACCCTCTATTTACCTTACAAAACCCTCCTTTGATCATATGCAGACAGTCCTGTCTGCCTTGATTACTCATTATACCATCTGTGTGTAGCAACAAACATTGCCATCTGGGTAGAGGGATCAATTCTCTCCTTTGACCGCAGGTTGTTCATTTTCCCAATAGCACAAAACACTAGTTTAATTACCAAATATATAATGAGAATCAAAAGAAATATGATTATTGCCATAGCTACATCTTTTATCCAGAATAATATTCCTTTAAGGCCAAATCCCTCCCCTCCAAGAGGATCCCTGGTCCTGGCAATGTCCCTTGTTTCTTGTTGTAATTTATTTACTTCCTTTCTGTGCTGTGAGATTATGTCATAATAATCAGGGACCTCAATAGATGTATTATGAACCCAAGTGCAACATTCATAGTCCTCTGTAACCTCACACAGGCCCGTAAGTGCAGCACTCATACTTTCAATGGCCAGGTCATGGAGTTCTAATTGTTTCCTGATTGCTCTAGTTCCTATATTTAAGCTAGTAATGTCATCAGAATTTTTTTTCCATTACATCATCAATAATACCCGTGTAATTATTGAGCCTTTTCATCAAATCTATTCCCCAGTAGTAACGAATCGAAATTCGTCCGAATTTAGCAACTTTTGGACATTCGGAAGCATTCGAATTTCCGAACAAAGCAATTACGAATAAAACCGAATCCGAAATAAATTATACCGCAAAATAGCGAATGCCCGAATGTCTTCGGCATAATTCGTTATGAAAAAAGTTACGAATGTACGAATCCATTCGAAGCACAATAACACTCACTCTGCTCTCTGCTTCTCCCTCACCATGCTGAACTCCCTCTCAAAATGGTGTACAGGGGCGGAGGCTATAGCCGCATGAAAAAACGAAAGTAAAATACGAGATTTCGAATCCATTCGAAGCACAATAACACTCTGCTCTGCTCTCTGCTTCTCCCTCACCGTGCTGAACCCTCTCAAAATGGTGTACAGGGGCGGAGCCTATAGCCGCATGTAAAAAACGAAAGTAAAATACGAGATTTCGAATCGTTACAAATAACCGCTATGTATTTAGAAAAGTACAAATCCATTCGAAGCACATTAGGCATAATAGGCAGCGTCGTTGTGAGAGAGACACGGAAAATTACGAATCAACGAACCCAAAAAAAGTTACGAAAGTAGGAGTTGTGTCCAGAATCAACGAAAAACAACATACTCTACCGAAAGTACGAATTATAAAGCAACAAAAAATTCAACGAAAAATGTCGCTTGCGAAAATACGAATTAGTCCGAACACGAAAAATCCCGTCTAGCAAAATTACGAATGATTACAAATCAACAGGACCGGAAAGAAACGAACCGAAACGGAACAAATTTTTCCGTTGTGCACAAGTCTAATTAGGATCCTTTGTCAACCCGTGGTCCCACATCTGCTGTCAGTGTAAATGTTTACATCTTTTCCTTCAAAAATCTGACAAACTCTAGTTAGAGCAATGAGTTCTGCAATTTGGGCTGAACTAGCATTCAGAGATTTTGCTTCAATCATTACATCTGGCAATTGAACAATGGCATAACCAGTTTGATACGTTTTGTCATCAGGTCGGGAGCAGCTGCCATCTACATAAACATTTTCCGCATTTGGATACAGAACATCTGTAAGGTCTGGTCTAGGGAGGGTAGTTTCTGCAAGTACCTCAGAGCAATCGTGTTCCTGAATTGGTGTGTCTTCTGACATTATTTTCAGTAGTGAATGTAAAAACCTAATTGGCTGTGAGGTTTCTGAACATGATTTTATGGTGAGATTATGTGTGTTGAGCAAGATAATCTCATAGCTGCTGGACCTTTGTGCTGTCATGTGTTGTGTGTTCATGTTTGTCATGAGGTGTGCAACTGTATGTGTGGTATACAGTGTCAGGTCATGTGTCAGGTCATGTCTCAGGTCATGTCTCAGGACCACCTTTGAAGCCTCTTGTACTGCCATTGCACAGGCTGCTACGGCCTGTAAGCAATGTGGCATACCTCGAACTTGAATTGGAAGTTTCTTTGAGATGTATGATACGGGTCTCAGAGAATTTCTATGTGATTGTGCTAGGACCGCTGCAACCGTAGGTCCAGATACCACACAGTAAAATGAAAATGGCCCTGCGCACTCTATAAGTCCCAATGCAGGGGCTTGCCTTAGAGAGTTGATTAATGCTGTGAAAGCCTTAACCCTCTCTGTTGTCCAATCAATAAACTTTGGGGCATCCTGCAGGGTAGCAGACCTTAGGATAGAATCATAAAAAGAGCAATCAGGTATCCACTGCCTGCAGTATACTATGGACCCTAGAAATGAGAGAAGTGCCGACTTGTCTCTAGGCGGACTTAGAGAGGACAGTGCCTTGACTCGAGCTGGTGACACCAAACATTTGGTTCGGAATTATACACCCCAAGTACTCAACCTGCAACCTGCACCACTGGATCTCTTTGTGAGACGCCAAGTGACCTTTTGAAGTGAGGTGAGTTAGTAGGTGCTCTGAGTCCTCCGCACAGCTGACCTCATTTTCAACACTGAACCTTCCTTTGGCACCCAATCGCTCAAGGATCGATTCAGAACCATGGAGCATGCTGCAGGACTGTCCGCAAAGCCTTGCGGGAGCCTAGCCCAGGTTCAAAGTGTTTTTGGGCTTTCTCTGCAATAGGCATGGAAGAGAACGCGATACTCAAATCAATGACCGTATAGACCTTGGACGTTGCCGGCATCTCACAAAATATTGTAGCAATATCCGCAACCAAAGGTGGAAGGGGGACAATAGCTTTGTTCAGGGCCCTTAGGTCCTGTACAAAGCGCCATTCACCACTGGCTTTGCGTACTGGGTGAATGGGGGTGTTCCAGGGACTGATTGTGTGTTTCAGTATTCTGTATTCCTTCTGCTAGATATTGCTCTATTTGTGGTTCTATGCTTGCAATTTTTCCTTGTGACAGGGGATATTGTTTTTTGGTACTACTACTCCTTCTCTAATAATGGGCTTGTATGGTGTACAATGTATTAATCCTGTTGATGATTTAGTCAGTGCCCATATAGGGTGTGCTTCAAGGTGTGCCGGTAGTAACATAAAGTACCCTTTAAAATCCTGTCTTTTTGGATTAGACAAATCAAAGATTTCTGATGTAGCCAGCAGGCCTCCATCCTTTGTGAATTTGATCTGTATGTTTAACCTTCATATTAAGTCTCTTCCCATCAGAGGAAGTGGACAGTCAGTCAGAACGGCAAAACTCATTTCAAAAAGAAGTTGGTCATGAACTGTACTAACGTGCAATAGGAGGGTGATTTTGTGGATAATACTTGTTCCATTAATACCCATTGAGCAACCATGGGTACATGCTTCATTTATGAATTTGTGGTCTGTTAAACAACTGGTAGTTGCTCCGCTATCGAGAAGGAAATCAACCACCTGTCCATCCACCTTTAACCTTACTTGGGGCAAAGCTTTCCAAGTATCTGATTGAAAATGTAAAACTAGGGCTGGAACTGACTCAGGGCATCCCTATTGAGGGTTAGACCCTCTTTGGGTGTTTCCTGGCCAATGTAATTGAATCAAATCTGCTATTGGGGGTCTTTTGGGTTGTGCAGCTGGGGGTGGTGCTGGACCCTGGGGCTGTTGGGAGGGGTACTGTGGGTTTTGTTAGGGGTACTGCTGGGGTGGATAGTTGGGTCTTGGATACCCTCCCCACCCTGGTTGTCCTCTGCCTCTCCCTATATTACCCCTGCGGTTTGCTCCCCTTCTACGGGGGCAATCTGCCTTCCAATGTCCTATGTCCCCGCATGTGAAACAACCCTGCTGGTAATCCTGGGGATATGACTGGTATTGTGCTTCTTTGAATTGTTGGGGAGCTGGTTGTGTATAAGGGACAACCATTTGTGCATCAGCTAATTGCGGACTTTCTATCTGTTCGGGGTTAAAAGAGGGAAATACCCCTCCTTTCCTGGAGAATAAGCCTGAGGATGCATGTTTTTTAATGTCTTCGAGAAAGGCATCAGGTTTTAATTTTGACCAATCGGGGTTAATTAATTTAAGTAATTGTGTTGTTTTAGGATCTCCTCCGGAAATGACTGTGGTTACATACAGTTCAGGGTTGTCCATTCCTGTATCTTTGTATAACTGGTGTACCCGTTTGAATAAATGTTTTCTCCCGGTCCCTGCTTTGCAGTGCACATTATCTGCAAAGCGCTTTCTCCTATGTAATTTTTCTGCCAAATAGCTGCCACTGATGCCCAAAACGATTCCCATCCCTTAGCATTTTTAAAGGGGTAATTTTCAGCAAATAATATTTCAACATCCACATCGCAAGTGGGATCTGGATCTACTGTCTATATTATTATTTCGCAGTCGTCAGCATTCATGCCAGTGCCCGCGCAATGTCTCTGATAGAACAGAGCTGCCTCTCTGGGGTGTTTTGCGGGGCTTTGAGCATAGATCTTTAATATCCCTTAATGTCCCGAGGGGGAGTGGGATATGGACTGGGGTATTTCCCATTTGAATAAACGGGAATTTGAGGGCTTCTATTCCCGTGGTCAAGTCACCCACTGCCTCATCATCCTTATCTTCCTCAGCTTTCCTTCTCCTCTCTTCCTCCCTTCTTTCTGCTGCTGATCTCGTTACAGTCTGTCCTTCCTGTTCAGTTAATTGTAAAATATTTAAGGTTTGTCCTTCCTTTTTTCAGTTTTTCTAGCTCCTTCTTTCTCTTTTTGACCTCTTTCTTAGCCTCATCCACTTGCTTGGCTAACTGAGATACTTGTTCTCTCTGTCCCTTTAATATTTCTTCCTCGTCTTCCAACTCCTTCTTTTGCTGTCTAATGGCATTTAACCTCCTAATATCTTCTTCATATTCCTCTTTCTCCTGTTGTCGCTGACTCTTCCTTTCGTCCTCCCTTCTTTTGTTTTCTTTATCTATGCTTTCCTGTCTTTCCTGTTTTTCTTGTTCTAGATGGTCTCTCTTTCTCTGTTGTCTATCTGCTATAGCTTGTTTTTCCTCATCCTTTAGTCTCTGTTTATCTATTCTTTCTGCATCTAATGCTGCTTCACGGTCCCAATAATCCGTGTCCCATTCTCTTTTCTGTCCGTCTGATGCACCTGTCCATAATAATACAGCCGTAGTGGCATTGTCTAATAAAGTTTCTTTGGTTTTGATTTTTCTTCTTTTAACATTAAATACGGAGGGGGTGCTGACGGATTTGGGTCGGAAGCAGGGGAATATGGTGGTACCTTTCCTGGTTTTAAAATAGCGGGATACCTTTTCTGGTACTCCATTATAGCCCTTTTCCACTTTGTACAACATTTACTCATATAATTCTGATCCCATTTCCCTTCTGGAATTTTTTTTTATCATGTATCCCACATATTTCCTGTACTTCTTTCCAATACTCTTCACTACATGGCCCTGATGGCCCTAAACCAGAAATTTGCAAACATTGTGATCTTTGTATCACTAGAGTCCAAAATGGTTCAACAACGTGGGTACCTAATGTTCCCCTTGCATAATCATAGAGGGAAGGCTGGCCAGGCTCACCTTCAAAGCCATCCTTTCCCTGCTTGTTCCCCATTATGCCAAATAGACAAAAGGGAACTGACATCTGCAAGATTGTATTGGTTTAACAGTCACCACATCCCAAAAATTAAGTAAAAAACAAAAAACCCCCTCAGAGGTGGGACTTTAAAAGTGACTGCAAAACACACAAAGTATATTGAAATTGTATAGATTTAATAAATAAGTACAAAAAGGACAAGTGAATATAAATCACATGAATTGTGTACAAGTCCAGAAAATTGGTTGCGTGGGTAAGGAGAAAAATTGAAACATTGATAGTCAAACCCGACAGCTGTTTCGGTTACGCCCTTCTTCGGGGGAATTGTAGACATACAGTTCAATAAGACAGACAAACTCTGTTGAATACATAATATAGTACAGATAAATATCACGATGTATGCATATACATACATTACAAACAGTCATATAAAAAAATATATATATATTAAATAAATATATGCTTACAGTAATCTATCCAAAGAGAAATTAATATTTGGTGCACCGGGGGACCACATGCACGGCAGTAAATGTGGGGTGAAAAAAGAGAACACCCCACCAATGAGGGGGCTCCAAGATCGATGGGGTCCAATATCCCAACAACGGGGGTCCCCAGGCGACGACACGCAGACAGGCCAGAGAGAGACCAAGGAATCCGGTAAGGTAATTATCTAAAAGACAAATTTAGGAAGGGTGGGAGGCAAAAGGGGGAAATCACATTAGTGAGTCCCTAATATGTAGTAAAGTCCCCCCAAAAAAAGCCCTATAGACCTTAACTTAAGTCCCATATATAGATAGTGTGAATTCATCCATTACATGTATAATATGTGTCCAAGGAAACCTACCAGTATGGAAAAGTATTCCAGATCAGGGAGGTGTCTGGTGGAAACTTGAAACGGCTTCAAAAGTAGAGGGAGTCCTCAATACAAAAATTGCATCCAATATGCACTATTGTAGTGATGAAGCAAATATGTGCATCGTTTCAATCTGATTTAAATCCAGAGAATCTAAAGGGTAATATGGATGGAAAAACAGGGGACAATAGGTGGATATAGCATTAAATTTGTCCAAGGTAAATAAACAAAATACAGAGTTTCAAGGAACTGTCCTATAAGAGTTTACCTGTAAGGATCCCGGGTGTCCCAATGATCGCTGCGTGAGGTACCTCGTGTGGACTCCGACTGGTCCTTGAGAGCTTTAAATGGTGTCTCAAAGACATCTGCGCATGCGTCAGAAAGCGCCGGTAAACGACGCAGACGTAGTGACGTCAGTGCGCTATCCGTCGCGTACCTATGACGCTCCGGACGGGCACATAAAGAAATAGATGTTAATGAACAGGAATGTGAGATGTCTCTCTATACAGAGAGTGTGCCGCAGTATGTCTGAAAGGAACACATAGGTATAGCTGTATAATCCCTGCCATTCCGTGCCAAAGAGAGTACCCGTGTATATAATGAGACCCGACAGCAGGGAGGAGGAAGAAGAAGGATTAATATTATTATAAATATACTAGGAGTTATATATCTCTATATTATATTGAAACTTCATGTTATCCAAAATTTTGCTTTAAATAAACTCTTCAATCTAAATATAAATTATATATTGAAAGTTATTAAAAATAAAAAAGTAAAGATGTAAAAAAATGGAAAGAAGAGAGTTAAATAATAATTGTCAGTCATAATTCAAAGAGAATTGGAGCAATATCATTCATTGTTTACATGGAAAATGATCTTTACATTCTTATTCCATGGAGAAATTGTATATCGACTATAACATTATATCTATTAGAAATTACATAACAATAATAATCAAATAGATGAAAGCCTCCCTCTGATACAATGGATGTTTGTTAATATAGTAAAAAGGCACATACAGGGCAGGCAGGTTCCCAGTGTCGAATCCAGAGGTTAGAGTCGCCAATAGGGGGCCCCCGCGCGGCATCCGCCCAAAGACCGTCCCAAGTGGCGGTAATTGGCAGATGACGCGCGCCGACGCATAAATGCAAATAAATGCATAAAAAGGGGGGTAAAAGAGGCCAATCCCCCCAGAAAGAAAAAAAAGGGGGGGGAACCTGGCGGCCCAACTCACCCCCTGTGTGCGCCGTGCGAGGAACAATGAGCCCACTGGGAGCCCCAAACTGACGTATGCATGCGGGTCACCGGTACACCAAATGGAGATAAAAATAAATATAAATAAAAAGTGGGGGAAATCTGGGGGAGGGAAAGGGGGAAAAAAATAAAAAAAAGAGGAGTCCATTGATGGTAAGAGATACATTGTCTCACCTGTACTTCTATTCTTCCCACCCCCCTGAGGAGAAACCCTCAAGAAAAGGACGATAACTTATAAGATCGTTCAATCTTGGAGGCATGGTGGCATTTAGGGTAAAGATCCATCTAGTCTCTCTTTGTAGGAGAGTTCTGTTCCAATCTCCTCCTCTGTTGCTAGGGTGTACCCTGTCCAGAATTAAGAATTTTATTCTGGGAATTCTACTATTATGGATATCTTTTATATGGCGTCCAAGGGGAAGGTCTGGGTCACATTTCTTCATACAGGTGATGTGTCTAGCCGCTCTCTTGAAGAATGGCTGTTTGGTTTTGCCAATGTAGAATGATCCACATTGGCATGTGAGTAGATAAACTACTCCTTCCGTTTTGCAGTTCGCAAAATGAATGGGTTTGAAGATTTTGCCATTAGGTAGTGATGCTTTTTCATCAATGTTCATATATTGGCATAGATTGCAACCTCCACATCGATATGTGCCAGGTCGCCTACATGGGTCAACCCGGAATTCACCCGTGTATTCACTCTGTATTAGGTTATCCTTTATTGAATCTGCCTTCCGATAGGTAATTGCCGGTTGAGCCGGCACAAAGGAGGCTAGAGAGGGATCGATCTGCAAAAGATGCCAGTATTTGGAAATAATTTTTCTAATCTGTTCGCTTTGTCTATTAAATTTGGTAATAATCCGTATAGTATTAGAATCAAAATTGTCGGGTTTGATGCTGGGTTGTTTTTTTGTTAGAAGTTGATCCCTAGATTTTAGGGTAGCCCTTCTAAAAGATTTTTTAAGGCTATTAAGAGAGTAGCCTCGTATCAAAAGGCGGTCTCTGAGGGCATTTGCTTCATTCTGAAACGTAGCATCATTCGTACAGTTTCGGCGTAGCCGTAAATATTGTCCGTATGGAATTGATTTTACTAACGATGTAGGATGTGCACTCCCCGCATGTAGTATAGAATTGCATGCTGTATCTTTGCGATATAGTGCACTTGTTAGTTTACCATTTGTGTCCTTAAGTATAGTGATATCTAAAAAATTAACGGACGTCTCACTATACGTCATGGTGAATGTAAGGTTGTAGGAGTTATCATTCATAGCATCCAAGCAGGACAACAATAGTTCTGGAGTGCCTATCCAGACGATAAAGATATCGTCGAAATAGCGACTCCAGTTGACAATATATTCAGTCATAGGCAAAAGGCTCTCTTCAGATAGAAAATTCTGTTCCCACTCCCCCAGATACAGGTTAGCGTAGGATGGGGCGCAGCAAGTCCCCATTGCCACGCCCTGTATCTGGAGGTAGTGGGACCCATCAAACGAAAAGGCATTGCAGGTAAGAATATGTTCAAGAGCAGAAAGCAAAAATAAATCGAAAGAACGATTATCACGATGCGATTGGGATAAGATATGTCTGATTACCCCAATGCCCCGCTGGTGGGGGATGGAGCTATATAGGGCTTCTACATCAACAGCCACCAGCAGGGCATTGGGGGGCACAGACATCTCATCCAATTGATTGAGTAAATGCATTGTATCTTTCACAAAAGAAGGCAAGTTGTTCACGTAAGGACGAATTTGTTCATCTATGAACTTACTAAGGTTCTCCGTGATGCTACCACATCCCGATACGATGGGGCGGCCTGGTGGCATAGTTTGATTTTTGTGCACCTTAGGAAGACTATAGAAAGTCGGGATTCTGGGATGAGGAGTTCTGATAAAGTTCCAAATCTGCAGATCGATTGTCCTGTTCGTATAGGCCCCATCGATCAGTATATAGAAGGCATCATTGAATTTCCCAATCATGGTTCTTGAGATTTTTCTATACCAATCACTGTTGTTTAGTATTTTTAAACACATCTCCTTGTATTGGAGATTCCCCATGATCACAATATTGCCCCCTTTATCTGCCGGTTTTATTGTCAGATGAATCTGTTTAGTCAGATTCTCAAGGGCCTTTTTTGCGCCTTCAGTTAAATTAGATGATGTTTCACCCTTGCGGTTGATATTAAGCTTCTTAATGTCATTGGTTGTCATAGTCAGAAAGGCTCCCAGGTTGATATTGGTACCTATCACAGGAAATTTATCGAATTTCTTTTTTAAAGAAGATTGTATCTTCGGTAAGGTGACCTTTTTCTTGTTAGTCGTGGGTAATACATCGCATGTCAATAGACTATCCAAGTCAATCCTGTCTATAAGATCTGTATTTACATTATCCGTGGATAGATCAACCAGGGTCTGTACATCATGTTCATGTTGAATTGCAGTTTTATCTTTTTCTCTTTCTTTAGTAGAGACTTCCGTTTTGGTATACATGCTTTTCAATAACAGTTTCCTAGAAAATAACTGCAAGTCCTTAATTACCTCAAATTTGTCCAAATCTGAACTTGGACAGAAATTCAAACCCCTGGATAGAACAGATCTCTCATCATCTGATAATATATAATCAGATAGATTGATAATATTCAACCTATCACTACTCGTTTTGTGGCTCTTTAGCTATGATGTCATGTTGGATAAATCAATATTCATCTCTGCCAAAGGTTCGGTCACCTCTGATACATTGTTGTGGGGAAATAAAATTCCCGATGTGGGTTGTTCCAGCAGCCCACCACGTGGTCCTGTTGTCTTTATATTAAAAGTCCCGTTTTGGGGAGGAATGGGCATTACTTCCAACATGCGTTTTTTTGTCTGGCCCTTGTTGGGTGATTTCCATTTGTTCTTGAGTGGTTTTTTCTTATCTGTGACCGAACGCTGGGAGGATGAGGAGGGTGAAGAATTGAGAGAAGCATTGGAGCCCCTCTCAGCAGTTGCACCCCTTGTTTTAATGAATTTGGGGCGCGTGCGTGGGTTGTTATTCCTTTGCCAATGGTATGCTTTTGATTCCTTAAAGGCAATCTTATCTCTCCAGAATTTTTGTTCTTTAGCTGGCAGGACATTACCAGCCAGCAAATCAAGATGGATTTTTATGCTCTCTTCTATAGTTTTATAGTTATCAAGATTTTCGCATGGTTTGAGCTGTATATACACATTTTCAATGTCTGTATTTAGAATCGTAACTCTTCTAGAATATTCTTCCATTAAAAGCCTCATCATAGTGAGGCTACATTGTTGCAGATTTTTTTCCCACTGTTTTTTGAAAGATTCGTCAATATTATCAAAAGTTGGGAAGATCTGAATGCGTAAACCCAACGGGTTCAGATCTTCCCTAATGTATTGTTCAAAACCCTCAATATGCCATATTAATTGTGCCTTCTTTTCCACCAACTTAGATAATTGGGAAAATAATGCTGACATTTCAGAAGTTTGAGCTTCCTTTTTTGCTTGCTCTCTGTATCTAGACATATGTCCCTCAAAGTCCTTAGATTTGAACATAATGTATAATAGGCACAAAGAGACTAGAAAAATATAATGTGGAGGTAATCCAATGATGATACCAACAAAAAGGGGGGGAGGGGGAAGTGAAGGGAGGGGACTAATAAATTATATAAGCAAAATAAATTCAATATGACATCAACAGGAAATTATGTATTTTAAATCTCCAATAAATTGTACAAAAAATTATCAATACATATATATACATACATACATATGCATGCAAGCATGCACACGTATGTATATAAGGATAGAACAAACCCGCAGATGTCAGAAAAAATGGGGGGTGTGGGTATTTGCTACCCGGTTGTATAGGAGACAAAAGGGAACTGACATCTGCAAGATTGTATTGGTTTAACAGTCACCACATCCCAAAAATTAAGTAAAAAACAAAAAAAACCCTCAGAGGTGGGACTTTAAAAGTGACTGCAAAACACACAAAGTATATTGAAATTGTATAGATTTAATAAATAAGTACAAAAAGGACAAGTGAATATAAATCACATGAATTGTGTACAAGTCCAGAAAATTGGTTGCGTGGGTAAGGAGAAAAATTGAAACATTGATAGTCAAACCCGACAGCTGTTTCGGTTACGCCCTTCTTCGGGGGAATTGTAGACATACAGTTCAATAAGACAGACAAACTCTGTTGAATACATAATATAGTACAGATAAATATCACGATGTATGCATATACATACATTACAAACAGTCATATAAAAAAATATATATATTGTGACAGCAGGAAGGTAAAGTCACCTGGTTGCATCCAGGGGGGTAGATATATTTCGCCCAGATTCAGGCTTTACGCCGACTTATACAACTAGGTGGAGAGTTGTATAAGCCCAGCTGAGGCTAGTAGGCTCATGGATGACTCATACCTCTAGGGAGAGTGCTGGGCGTCGTGCAGACAGGGAGTTGATGAGACCAGCTGAAGCTTGTCAGCTCATTTAGGCCTCTATAAGAACTCCCAGCTTCATTAGATGTTAGCTCATGCCTGGACCCAGACCTGTGTGGACTGTCTAGGGAGAGTGAACCCCTGTGCGGTGAGACAAAGCCTGTGTGGCTATTTGCTTGGACATTTAAAACCAGGGACTTAGGGACTAGGACAGCACTAGGCTGATCCCAGTTGTTAGTTAGGAAACCTGTATGTTTAGTCAGAGGTCAAGTTGACCAGGATTTATTTTGTTTATGTTTCTTTTGCTTTGCTGTGTTTTGTCACTGTAAATAGAAAATAAACCGCACCTTTTTGATTTTGAAAACCACAACCTCCGTTTGCTGGGCCTGTTTTGTGTGGGGAGCCCATCTCGGGGGTCACACACACCCGCTGCCGAGCTAACCCCCTCACAGTTGGTGGAGAATGCGGGCAGTTTTTTTTTAAGCCAGCATGGAGGAGATACTGAAGCAGCTGGCTCTAGCAAATGCCAATAAACAGCAGACAAATGCAGGTTTGCAAAAGAGCCTTGCAGCTCAACAACAGAACTTCGCAGCCCAGCAGCAAGCTCATCAACAGAGCCTTGCAGCCCAGCAGCAGACAAACGCAACTTTGCAACAGAGTCTAGAGGCTCAGCAACAAGCCCAGCAGCAATCTGAGGCCCGCTTCATAGACCTGTTGCAGAAGCAAGAGCAGAGACTACAACAACAGATGGAAGCAGCAATGCAGCAACGTCCGCAGACCAGTGAGGAAAGCCGTCCCACTAATACCGCGTCCTTTGGGGTGAGTCGTTTATTGACAAAAATGACTGGAGAGGATGATCCAGAGGTATTTTTGACCACATTTGAAAGGACTGCTGAAAGAGAAAAGTGGCCTGAGGAGCAGTGGGCTGGACTGGTGGCTCCTCTGTTAACTGGTGAATCGCAGAAAGCTTACTATGACCTAGAGCCTAACCAAGCAAAAGACTATGTGATGCTAAAAACTGAAATATTGGCAAGGCTGGGTGTCACCCAGGCTGTCCGGGCTCAGCGTGTGCATAACTGGACTTTCCAGCTTGGAAAACCCCCCAGGTCTCAAATGTATGATCTCATTCACCTGAGCAGAAAGTGGCTACAGCCAGAGACTTTGTCCGCACCAAAGATTGTGGAACGTGTTGTAATGGATCGGTTTTTGAGAGCTCTTCCTACTGCCATCCAAAAGTGGGTAAGCCATGGAGACCCAGAGACGGCCGATGGTCTTGTGGATCGTGTGGAGAAATACTTGGCTACAGAGAACCTGACGGCCTCTTCCAGAGACACTCGGACTTTCCACCCTAAGACCAGACCATCCCCAGGGGCGGATAAGAGGATTCCAAGGGGTGAGGGTGGAGAGAGTGAGAGGGTGGGAGCTCTACCCCAAGTTTGGCGAGAACAGCCTGGGAAATCAGCGGCTCAAGAGGCCGCAAGAAGGATCGTTTGCTACCGCTGCCGGCAAGCGGGACATATTGCAGCCAATTGCCCGGTTGTGGAGGAACCCATGCAGTGTGACTTTCTGACGGGCAGACGTCAGTCGCTGTGTGCGACAGTCGCATGCACTGCCATTCGAGGAACTGAGAAACATTTATGCAAAATGTGTGTTAATGGTAGAAATGTTGTGGTATTGCTGGATTCAGGTAGCCTTGTGACCCTGATAAAGGCTGAGTTAGTTAAAACAGAGGTCTCTGGGAATAGCAAGGTAGCTGTTATTTGTGTGCATGGGGACACCCGAGAGTATCCAGTGACTACAGTGTGTTTCGAGACCCCCAAAGGTACCCTCTCTCATCCAGTGGGCTTAGTATCTCAGTTACCGCATGACGCCATTGTGGGAAGGGATTTTCCGAAGTTCTGGGAACTGTGGGATGATCCTGAGCCCCCCACTGGTGCCCCTATGTACCAGGAATGTGATAGCCAGAACTCCCCTGAGAGTGGCGAGGACTCTCCGGAATTTCCCTTATCAGTATTGGCAGGGGAGACTCAAGAAACTGGAGAGGAGCCCACCTCCTCAGACGAAAACCTACCGTCTGTGGAGTTTTCTGATCTTGAGGTTCACAGGGAAAACTTTGCCACAGAACAGTTGAAAGACCCCGCCCTAATAAAGGCACGGGAAAACGTAGTGAAAATAGATGGCGAGTTAGTGAACCCAGATAATACCTGCACTTACCCATACTTCAGCGTAGAGAAGGACCTACTGTATCGGGTGGCAAAAAGGGCAGAAGAAACCGTTGAGCAGCTTGTGGTGCCCAAACCTTACAGGAAGTTGGTGTTGGAGTTGGCCCATGGGCACATTCTTGGAGGTCATCTGGGGACAGAGAAAACCCGAGAGAGGGTATTACAGAGATTCTATTGGCCGGGGGTGATGAAGGACATAGAAAATTATTGTTCCTCCTGCCCTGTGTGTCAGAGGTCGGCCCCGATGCCACATTTCCGTAGCCCGCTGGTCCCTCTACCCATCATTGAGGTCCCGTTTGAGAGGATCGCCATGGATTTGGTAGGTCCTATAATCAAGTCCGCTAGGGGGCACCAGTACATATTAGTTATAATGGACTATGCCACCCGTTATCCAGAAGCGATCCCTCTCCGAAATACCTCGGCCAAAACCATAGCCAAAGAGCTATCTCTTGTGTTTAGCCGGGTGGGTATTTGTAAAGAACTGCTTACGGACCAAGGTACACCCTTTATGTCCCGGGTTATGAAGGAGCTGTGTAAATTGTTCAAAGTGACGCAATTACGTACATCTGTGTATCACCCCCAAACCGATGGGCTGGTTGAAAGGTTCAACAAAACCCTAAAACAAATGTTGAAGAAAGTGGTGGATAGAGATGGAAAGGATTGGGACTGTCTACTTCCTTATCTGATGTTTGCTATTAGGGAGGTGCCCCAATCCTCTACGGGATTCTCCCCCTTTGAGTTACTGTATGGGAGACACCCAAGAGGGCTGTTGGATATTGCCAAGGAAACTTGGGAAAGTGAGAGTTCTCCCCACAGGAGTGTGATTGAGCATGTCGCCCTGATGCAAGACCGAATTGCACAGGTAATGCCCATCGTGAAGGAACATTTGGCCCAAGCGCAGTTAGCACAGCAGAGAGTGTACAACCGTGGAGCCAAGACCCGTACCTTTTCCCCGGGGGATAGGATACTGGTACTTGTCCCTACGGTTGAAAGTAAATTCCTTGCCAAATGGCAAGGCCCCTACGAGATAATGGAAAAAGTGAGCGAAGTGAATTACAAGGTCAGACAACCAGGAAGGCGAAAGCCCGAACAGATCTATCACGTTAATCTGTTGAAAGCCTGGAGGGATAGAGAGTCCCTAGTCGCAGACACTTGGTCACCAGCTCAAACTGGTTGCGTGATTCCTGAGGTTGGAATAGCAGCCACCTTGTCACAACCCCAACAACAGGAGGTTAAGGAGTTTGTGCTTCGCAACAAGGAGGTATTTTCTGAGCTGCCGGGACAAACATCTGGGGTAGAGCATGACATCATTACCCCGCCCGGTGAAAGGGTGAAGTTAAAACCCTATCGGATCCCAGAGGCCCGACGGGAGGCAATACGGGAGGAAGTACAGAAAATGCTGAACTTAGGGGTGATAGAGGAGTCCCAAAGTGATTGGTCTAGTCCCATTGTGTTGGTGCCTAAACCGGATGGGAGCTGGCGATTTTGTAACGATTTTCGTCAGTTGAACAAAGTTACAAAATTTGACACCTACCCCATGCCACGTATAGATGAGTTGATCGACCGGCTGGGAACAGCCCGATACATGACGACTCTTGACCTCACAAAAGGGTATTGGCAAATCCTCCTGGCCAAGTCGGCCAAAGAGAAAACCGCATTTGTAACCCCAGACGGGGCGTTCCAATACAAAAGAATGCCGTTTGGGTTACAGAATGCGCCGGCCACATTCCAGCGGAAAATGGACCAGATGCTGAGGCCCCATCGGAAGTATGCTGCGGCTTACCTGGATGACGTAATTGTCCATAGCACAGATTGGGCCTCACATCTGCCAAAAGTGCAAGCAGTCCTGGACTCTGTTCGGGAAGCGGGGTTTACGGCTAACCCCAAGAAGTGTACCATTGGGCAGGAGGAGGCCAAATATCTTGGGTACACCATTGGGAGGGGAGTAATAAAACCCCAACTCAACAAAGTTGAGGCCATCCAGAGTTGGCCACGTCCCAACAGCAAGAAGCAGGTACGAGCCTTTCTGGGAATCGCTGGGTATTATCGGCGATTCATTCCCCACTTTGCTTCTAAGGCTGTGCCCCTAACCAACCTGACGAAGGGGAAAGGGTCGGTCATGATTAAATGGACCCCCGAGGCTGAGGCAGCATTCCAATTCTTGAAACAAGCCTTATGTAGCCAGCCAGTGTTGTACTCACCCGACTTCTCTAAAGACTTTGTCGTACAAAGTGATGCGTCAGATGTGGGGTTAGGAGCAGTATTGTCCCAGGTCTGGAACGGGGAAGAGCACCCAGTCATTTACCTCAGCAGGAAGTTGAAGTCCCATGAGGTAAATTACGCCACCGTTGAAAAGGAGTGTTTAGCGGTGAAGTGGGCTCTAGATTCCCTTCGGTACTACCTGCTAGGTAGGCACTTTGACATGGTTACGGATCACGCTCCGTTAAAGTGGATGGCTCAAAACAAGGAAACAAATAGAAGAGTGAATAGGTGGTTCCTGGCCCTCCAGGAATTCAACTTCACAGTAAAGCATCGCCCTGGCGTTCAAATGGGGAATGTGGATGCTTTGTCTCGAGTACATGAATGCCTGATTGCTGGTGTTCCAACCCCGAGGTTAAAACAAGAGGGGGGGGGTATGTGACAGCAGGAAGGTAAAGTCACCTGGTTGCATCCAGGGGGGTAGATATATTTCGCCCAGATTCAGGCTTTACGCCGACTTATACAACTAGGTGGAGAGTTGTATAAGCCCAGCTGAGGCTAGTAGGCTCATGGATGACTCATACCTCTAGGGAGAGTGCTGGGCGTCGTGCAGACAGGGAGTTGATGAGACCAGCTGAAGCTTGTCAGCTCATTTAGGCCTCTATAAGAACTCCCAGCTTCATTAGATGTTAGCTCATGCCTGGACCCAAACCTGTGTGGACTGTCTAGGGAGAGTGAACCCCTGTGCGGTGAGACAAAGCCTGTGTGGCTATTTGCTTGGACATTTAAAACCAGGGACTTAGGGACTAGGACAGCACTAGGCTGATCCCAGTTGTTAGTTAGGAAACCTGTATGTTTAGTCAGAGGTCAAGTTGACCAGGATTTATTTTGTTTATGTTTCTTTTGCTTTGCTGTGTTTTGTCACTGTAAATAGAAAATAAACCGCACCTTTTTGATTTTGAAAACCACAACCTCCGTTTGCTGGGCCTGTTTTGTGTGGGGAGCCCATCTCGGGGGTCACACACACCCGCTGCCGAGCTAACCCCCTCACAATATATTAAATAAATATATGCTTACAGTAATCTATCCAAAGAGAAATTAATATTTGGTGCACCGGGGGACCACATGCACAGCAGTAAATGTGGGGTGAAAAAAGAGAACACCCCACCAATGAGGGGGCTCCAAGATCGATGGGGTCCAATATCCCAACAACGGGGGTCCCCAGGCGACGACACGCAGACAGGCCAGAGAGAGAGCAAGGAATCCGGTAAGGTAATTATCTAAAAGACAAATTTAGGAAGGGTGGGAGGCAAAAGGGGGAAATCCCATTAGTGAGTCCCTAATATGTAGTAAAGTCCCCCCAAAAAAAGCCCTATAGACCCTAACTTAAGTCCCATATATAGATAGTGTGAATTCATCCATTACATGTATAATATGTGTCCAAGGAAACCTACCAGTATGGAAAAGTATTCCAGATCAGGGAGGTGTCTGGTGGAAACTTGAAACGGCTTCAAAAGTAGAGGGAGTCCTCAATACAAAAATTGCATCCAATATGCACTATTGTAGTGATGAAGCAAATATGTGCATCGTTTCAATCTGATTTAAATCCAGAGAATCTAAAGGGTAATATGGATGGAAAAACAGGGGACAATAGGTGGAAATAGCATTAAATTTGTCCAAGGTAAATAAACAAAATACAGAGTTTCAAGGAACTGTCCTATAAGAGTTTACCTGTAAGGATCCCGGGTGTCCCAATGATCGCTGCGTGAGGTACCTCGTGTGGACTCCGACTGGTCCTTGAGAGCTTTAAATGGTGTCTCAAAGACATCTGCGCATGCGTCAGAAAGCGCCGGTAAACGACGCAGACGTAGTGACGTCAGTGCGCTATCCGTCGCGTACCTATGACGCTCCGGACGGGCACATAAAGAAATAGACGTTAATGAACAGGAATGTGAGATGTCTCTCTATACAGAGAGTGTGCCGCAGTATGTCTGAAAGGAACACATAGGTATAGCTGTATAATCCCTGCCATTCCGTGCCAAAGAGAGTACCCGTGTATATAATGAGACCTGACAGCAGGGAGGAGGAAGAAGAAGGATTAATATTATTATAAATATACTAGGAGTTATATATCTCTATATTATATTGAAACTCCATGTTATCCAAAATTTTGCTTTAAATAAACTCTTCAATCTAAATATAAATTATATATTGAAAGTTATTAAAAATAAAAAAGTAAAGATGTAAAAAAATGGAAAGAAGAGAGTTAAATAATAATTGTCAGTCATAATTCAAAGAGAATTGGAGCAATATCATTCATTGTTTACATGGAAAATGATCTTTACATTCTTATTCCATGGAGAAATTGTATATCGACTATAACATTATATCTATTAGAAATTACATAACAATAATAATCAAATAGATGAAAGCCTCCCTCTGATACAATGGATGTTTGTTAATATAGTAAAAAGGCACATACAGGGCAGGCAGGTTCCCAGTGTCGAATCCAGAGGTTAGAGTCGCCAATAGGGGGCCCCCCGCGCGGCATCCGCCCAAAGACCGTCCCAAGTGGCGGTAATTGGCAGATGATGCGCGCCGACGCATAAATGCAAATAAATGCATAAAAAGGGGGGTAAAAGAGGCCAATCCCCCCAGAAAGAAAAAAAGGGGGGGGAAACCTGGCGGCCCAACTCACCCCCTGTGTGCGCCGTGTGAGGAACAATGAGCCCACTGGGAGCCCCAAACTGACATATGCATGCGGGTCACCGGTACACCAAATGGAGATAAAAATAAATATAAATAAAAAGTGGGGGAAATCTGGGGGAGGGAAAGGGGAAAAAAAAAAGTGGGAGTCCATTGATGGTAAGAGATACATTGTCTCACCTGTACTTCTATTCTTCCCACCCCCCTGAGGAGGAACCCTCAAGAAAAGGACGATAACTTATAAGATCGTTCAATCCTGGAGGCATGGTGGCATTTAGGGTAAAGATCCATCTAGTCTCTCTTTGTAGGAGAGTTCTGTTCCAATCTCCTCCTCTGTTGCTAGGGTGTACCCTGTCCAGAATTAAGAATTTTATTCTGGGAATTCTACTATTATGGATATCTTTTATATGGCGTCCAAGGGGAAGGTCTGGGTCACATTTCTTCATACAGGTGATGTGTCTAGCCACTATCTATATATGGGACTTAAGTTAGGGTCTATAGGGCTTTTTTTGGGGGGACTTTACTACATATTAGGGACTCACTAATGTGATTTCCCCCTTTTGCCTCCCACCCTTCCTAAATTTGTCTTTTAGATAATTACCTTACCGGATTCCTTGGTCTCTCTCTGGCCTGTCTGCGTGTCGTCGCCTGGGGACCCCCGTTGTTGGGATATTGGACCCCATCGATCTTGGAGCCCCCTCATTGGTGGGGTGTTCTCTTTTTTCACCCCACATTTACTGCCGTGCATGTGGTTCCCCGGTGCACCAAATATTAATTTCTCTTTGGATAGATTACTGTAAGCATATATTTATTTAATATATATATTTTTTTTATATGACTGTTTGTAATGTATGTATATGCATACATCGTGATATTTATCTGTACTATATTATGTATTCAACAGAGTTTGTCTGTCTTATTGAACTGTATGTCTACAATTCCCCCGAAGAAGGGCGTAACCGAAACAGCTGTCGGGTTTGACTATCAATGTTTCAATTTTTCTCCTTACCCACGCAACCAATTTTCTGGACTTGTACACAATTCATGTGATTTATATTCACTTGTCCTTTTTGTACTTATTTATTAAATCTATACAATTTCAATATACTTTGTGTGTTTTGCAGTCACTTTTAAAGTCCCACCTCTGAGGGGGTTTTTTGTTTTTTACTTAATTTTTGGGATGTGGTGACTGTTAAACCAATACAATCTTGCAGATGTCAGTTCCCTTTTGTCTCCTATACAACCGGGTAGCAAATACCCACACCCCCCATTTTTTCTGACATCTGCGGGTTTGTTCTATCCTTATATACATACGTGTGCATGCTTGCATGCATATGTATGTATTGTGAGGGGGTTAGCTCGGCAGCGGGTGTGTGTGACCCCCGGGATGGGCTCCCCACACAAAAACAGGCCCAGCAAACGGAGGTTGTGGTTTTCAAAATCAAAAAAAAAGGTGCGGTTTATTTTCTATTTACAGTGACAAAACACAGCAAAGCCAAAAGAAACATATAAACAAAATAAATCCTGGTCAACTTGACCTCTGACTAAACATACAGGTTTCCTAACTAACAACTGGGATCAGCCTAGTGCTGTCCTAGTCCCTAAGTCCCTGGTTTTAAATGTCCAAGCAAATAGCCACACAGGCTTTTTCTCACCGCACAGGGGTTCACTCTCCCTAGACAGTCCACACAGGTCTGGTTCCAGGCATGAGCTAACATCTAATGAAGCTGGGAGTTCTTATAGAGGCCTAAATGAGCTGACAAGCTTCAGCTGGCCTCATCAACTCCCTGCCTGCACGACGCCCAGCCCTCTCCCTAGAGGTATGAGTCATCCATGAGCCCACTAGCCTTAGCTGGGCTTATACAACTCTCCACCTAGTTGTATAAGTCGGCGTAAAGCCTGAATCTGGGCGAAATATATCTACCCCCCTGGATGCAACCAGGTGACTTTACCTTCCTGCTGTCACATACCCCCCCTCTTGTTTTAACCTCGGGGTTGGAACACCAGCAATCAGGCATTCATGTACTCGAGACAAAGCATCCACATTCCCCATTTGAACGCCAGGGCGATGCTTTACTGTGAAGTTGAATTCCTGGAGGGCCAGGAACCACCTATTCACTCTTCTATTTGTTTCCTTGTTTTGAGCCATCCACTTTAACGGAGCGTGATCCGTAACCATGTCAAAGTGCCTACCTAGCAGGTAGTACCGAAGGGAATCTAGAGCCCACTTCACCGCTAAACACTCCTTTTCAACGGTGGCGTAATTTACCTCATGGGACTTCAACTTCCTGCTGAGGTAAATGACTGGGTGCTCTTCCCCGTTCCAGACCTGGGACAATACTGCTCCTAACCCCACATCTGACGCATCACTTTGTACGACAAAGTCTTTAGAGAAGTCGGGTGAGTACAACACTGGCTGGCTACATAAGGCTTGTTTCAAGAATTGGAATGCTGCCTCAGCCTCGGGGGTCCATTTAATCATGACCGACCCTTTCCCCTTCGTTAGGTTGGTTAGGGGCACAGCCTTAGAAGCAAAGTGGGGAATGAATCGCCGATAATACCCAGCGATTCCCAGAAAGGCTCGTACCTGCTTCTTGCTGTTGGGACGTGGCCAACTCTGGATGGCCTCGACTTTGTTGAGTTGGGGTTTTATTACTCCCCTCCCAATGGTGTACCCAAGATATTTGGCCTCCTCCTGCCCAATGGTACACTTCTTGGGGTTAGCCGTAAACCCCGCTTCCCGAACAGAGTCCAGGACTGCTTGCACTTTTGGCAGATGTGAGGCCCAATCTGTGCTATGGACAATTACGTCATCCAGGTAAGCCGCAGCATACTTCCGATGGGGCCTCAGCATCTGGTCCATTTTCCGCTGGAATGTGGCCGGCGCATTCTGTAACCCGAACGGCATTCTTTTATATTGGAACGCCCCGTCTGGGGTTACAAATGCGGTTTTCTCTTTGGCCAATTTGGCCAGGGGGATTTGCCAATACCCTTTTGTGAGGTCAAGAGTCGTCATGTATCGGGCTGTTCCCAGCCGGTCGATCAACTCATCTATACGTGGCATGGGGTAGGTGTCAAATTTTGTAACTTTGTTCAACTGACGAAAATCGTTACAAAATCGCCAGCTCCCATCCGGTTTAGGCACCAACACAATGGGACTAGACCAATCACTTTGGGACTCCTCTATCACCCCTAAGTTCAGCATTTTCTGTACTTCCTCCCGTATTGCCTCCCGTCGGGCCTCTGGGATCCGATAGGGTTTTAACTTCACCCTTTCACCGGGCGGGGTAATGATGTCATGCTCTACCCCAAATGTTTGTCCCGGCAGCTCAGAGAATACCTCCTTGTTGCGAAGCACAAACTCCTTAACCTCCTGTTGTTGGGGTTGTGACAAGGTGGCTGCTATTCCAACCTCAGGAATCACGCAACCAGTTTGAGCTGGTGACCAAGTGTCTGCGACTAGGGACTCTCTATCCCTCCAGGCTTTCAACAGATTAACGTGATAGATCTGTTCGGGCTTTCGCCTTCCTGGTTGTCTGACCTTGTAATTCACTTCACTCACTTTTTCCATTATCTCGTAGGGGCCTTGCCATTTGGCAAGGAATTTACTTTCAACCGTAGGGACAAGTACCAGTATCCTATCCCCCGGGGAAAAGGTACGGGTCTTGGCTCCACGGTTGTACACTCTCTGCTGTGCTAACTGCGCTTGGGCCAAATGTTCCTTCACGATGGGCATTACCTGTGCAATTCGGTCTTGCATCAGGGCGACATGCTCAATCACACTCCTGTGGGGAGAACTCTCACTTTCCCAAGTTTCCTTGGCAATATCCAACAGCCCTCTTGGGTGTCTCCCATACAGTAACTCAAAGGGGGAGAATCCCGTAGAGGATTGGGGCACCTCCCTAATAGCAAACATCAGATAAGGAAGTAGACAGTCCCAATCCTTTCCATCTCTATCCACCACTTTCTTCAACATTTGTTTTAGGGTTTTGTTGAATCTTTCAACCAGCCCATCGGTTTGGGGGTGATACACAGATGTACGTAATTGCGTCACTTTGAACAATTTACACAGCTCCTTCATAACCCGGGACATAAAGGGTGTACCTTGGTCCGTAAGCAGTTCTTTACAAATACCCACCCGGCTAAACACAAGAGATAGCTCTTTGGCTATGGTTTTGGCCGAGGTATTTCGGAGAGGGATCGCTTCTGGATAACGGGTGGCATAGTCCATTATAACTAATATGTACTGGTGCCCCCTAGCGGACTTGATTATAGGACCTACCAAATCCATGGCGATCCTCTCAAACGGGACCTCAATGATGGGTAGAGGGACCAGCGGGCTACGGAAATGTGGCATCGGGGCCGACCTCTGACACACAGGGCAGGAGGAACAATAATTTTCTATGTCCTTCATCACCCCCGGCCAATAGAATCTCTGTAATACCCTCTCTCGGGTTTTCTCTGTCCCCAGATGACCTCCAAGAATGTGCCCATGGGCCAACTCCAACACCAACTTCCTGTAAGGTTTGGGCACCACAAGCTGCTCAACGGTTTCTTCTGCCCTTTTTGCCACCCGATACAGTAGGTCCTTCTCTACGCTGAAGTATGGGTAAGTGCAGGTATTATCTGGGTTCACTAACTCGCCATCTATTTTCACTACGTTTTCGCGTGCCTTTATTAGGGCGGGGTCTTTCAACTGTTCTGTGGCAAAGTTTTCCCTGTGAACCTCAAGATCAGAAAACTCCACAGACGGTAGGTTTTCGTCTGAGGAGGTGGGCTCCTCTCCAGTTTCTTGAGTCTCCCCTGCCAATACTGATAAGGGAAATTCCGGAGAGTCCTCACCACTCTCAGGGGAGTTCTGGCTATCACATTCCTGGTACATAGGGGCACCAGTGGGGGGCTCAGGATCATCCCACAGTTCCCAGAACTTCGGAAAATCCCTTCCCACAATGGCGTCATACGGTAACTGAGATACTAAGCCCACTGGATGAGAGAGGGTACCTTTGGGGGTCTCGAAACACACTGTAGTCACTGGATACTCTCGGGTGTCCCCATGCACACAAATAACAGCTACCTTGCTATTCCCAGAGACCTCTGTTTTAACTAACTCAGCCTTTATCAGGGTCACAAGGCTACCTGAATCCAGCAATACCACAACATTTCTACCATTAACACACATTTTGCATAAATGTTTCTCAATTCCTCGAATGGCAGTGCATGCGACTGTCGCACACAGCGACTGACGTCTGCCCGTCAGAAAGTCACACTGCATGGGTTCCTCCACAACTGGGCAATTGGCTGCAATATGTCCCGCTTGCCGGCAGCGGTAGCAAACGATCCTTCTTGCCGCCTCTTGAGCCGCTGATTTCCCAGGCTGTTCTCGCCAAACTTGGGGTAGAGCTCCCACCCTCTCACTCTCTCCACCCTTACCCCTTGGAATCCTCTTATCCGCCCCTGGGGATGGTCTGGTCTTAGGGTGGAAAGTCCGAGTGTCTCTGGAAGAGGCCGTCAGGTTCTCTGTAGCCAAGTATTTCTCCACACGATCCACAAGACCATCGGCCGTCTCTGGGTCTCCATGGCTTACCCAGTTTTGGATGGCAGTAGGAAGAGCTCTCAAAAACCGATCCATTACAACACGTTCCACAATCTTTGGTGCGGACAAAGTCTCTGGCTGTAGCCACTTTCTGCTCAGGTGAATGAGATCATACATTTGAGACCTGGGGGGTTTTCCAAGCTGGAAAGTCCAGTTATGCACACGCTAAGCCCGGACAGCCTGGGTGACACCCAGCCTTGCCAATATCTCAGCTTTTAGCATCACATAGTCTTTTGCTTGGTCAGGCTCTAGGTCATAGTAAGCCTTCTGCGATTCACCAGTTAACAGAGGAGCCACCAGTCCAGCCCACTGCTCCTCAGGCCACTTTTCTCTTTCAGCAGTCCTTTCAAATGTGGTCAAAAATACCTCTGGATCATCCTCTCCAGTCATTTTTGTCAATAAACGACTCACCCCAAAGGACGCGGTATTAGTGGGACGGCTTTCCTCACTGGTCTGCGGACGTTGCTGCATTACTGCTTCCATTTGTTGTAGTCTCTGCTCTTGCTTCTGTAACAGGTCTATGAAGCGGGCCTCAGATTGCTGCTGGGCTTGTTGCTGAGCTTCCAGACTCTGTTGGTGAGCTTGCTGCTGGGCTGCAAGGCTCTGTTGATGAGCTTGCTGCTGGGCTGCGAAGTTCTGTTGTTGAGCTGCAAGGCTCTTTTGCAAACCTGCATTTGTCTGCTGTTGATTGGCATTTGCTAGAGCCAGCTGCTTCAGTATCTCCTCCATGCTGGCTTAAAAAAAACTGCCACTGGTTCTCCACCAACTGTGAGGGGGTTAGCTCGGCAGCGGGTGTGTGTGACCCCCGGGATGGGCTCCCCACACAAAAACAGGCCCAGCAAACGGAGGTTGTGGTTTTCAAAATCAAAAAAAAAGGTGCGGTTTATTTTCTATTTACAGTGACAAAACACAGCAAAGCCAAAAGAAACATATAAACAAAATAAATCCTGGTCAACTTGACCTCTGACTAAACATACAGGTTTCCTAACTAACAACTGGGATCAGCCTAGTGCTGTCCTAGTCCCTAAGTCCCTGGTTTTAAATGTCCAAGCAAATAGCCACACAGGCTTTTTCTCACCGCACAGGGGTTCACTCTCCCTAGACAGTCCACACAGGTCTGGTTCCAGGCATGAGCTAACATCTAATGAAGCTGGGAGTTCTTATAGAGGCCTAAATGAGCTGACAAGCTTCAGCTGGCCTCATCAACTCCCTGCCTGCACGACGCCCAGCCCTCTCCCTAGAGGTATGAGTCATCCATGAGCCCACTAGCCTTAGCTGGGCTTATACAACTCTCCACCTAGTTGTATAAGTCGGCGTAAAGCCTGAATCTGGGCGAAATATATCTACCCCCCTGGATGCAACCAGGTGACTTTACCTTCCTGCTGTCACAGTATGTATATATATGTATTGATAATTTTTTGTACAATTTATTGGAGATTTAAAAGACATAATTTCCTATTGATGTCATATTGAATTTATTTTGCTTATATAATTTATTAGTTCCCCTCCCTTCACTTCCCCCTCCCCCCCCTTTTTGTTGGTATCATCATTGGATTACCTCCACATTATATTTTTCTAGTCTCTTTGTGCCTATTATACATTATGTTCAAATCTAAGGACTTTGAGGGACATATGTCTAGATACAGAGAGCAAGCAAAAAAGGAAGCTCAAACTTCTGAAATGTCAGCATTATTTTCCCAATTATCTAAGTTGGTGGAAAAGAAGGCACAATTAATATGGCATATTGAGGGTTTTGAACAATACATTAGGGAAGATCTGAACCCGTTGGGTTTACGCATTCAGATCTTCCCAACTTTTGATAATATTGACGAATCTTTCAAAAAACAGTGGGAAAAAAATCTGCAACAATGTAGCCTCACTATGATGAGGCTTTTAATGGAAGAATATTCTAGAAGAGTTACGATTCTAAATACAGACATTGAAAATGTGTATATACAGCTCAAACCATGCGAAAATCTTGATAACTATAAAACTCTAGAAGAGAGCATAAAAATCCATCTTGATTTGCTGGCTGGTAATGTCCTGCCGGCTAAAGAACAAAAATTCTGGAGAGATAAGATTGCCTTTAAGGAATCAAAAGCATACCATTGGCAAAGGAATAACAACCCACGCACGCGCCCCAAATTCATTAAAACAAGGGGTGCAACTGCTGAGAGGGGCTCCAATGCTTCTCTCAATTCTTCACTCTCCTCATCCTCCCAGCGTTCGGTCACAGATAAGAAAAAACCACTCAAGAACAAATGGAAATCACCCAACAAGGGCCAGACAAAAAAACGCATGTTGGAAGTAATGCCCATTCCTCCCCAAAACGGGACTTTTAATATAAAGACAACAGACCCACGTGGTGGGCTGCTGGAACAACCCACATAGGGAATTTTATTTCCCCACAACAATGTATCAGAGGTGACCGAACCTTTGGCAGAGATGAATATTGATTTATCCAACATGACATCATAGCTAAAGAGCCACAAAACGAGTAGTGATAGGTTGAATATTATCAATCTATCTGATTATATATTATCAGATGATGAGAGATCTGTTCTATCCAGGGGTTTGAATTTCTGTCCAAGTTCAGATTTGGACAAATTTGAGGTAATTAAGGACTTGCAGTTATTTTCTAGGAAACTGTTATTGAAAAGCATGTATACCAAAACGGAAGTCTCTACTAAAGAAAGAGAAAAAGATAAAACTGCAATTCAACATGAACATGATGTACAGACCCTGGTTGATCTCTCCACGGATAATGTAAATACAGATCTTATAGACAGGATTGACTTGGATAGTCTATTGACATGTGATGTATTACCCACGACTAACAAGAAAAAGGTCACCTTACCGAAAATACAATCTTCTTTAAAAAAGAAATCCGATAAATTTCCTGTGATAGGTACCAATATCAACCTGGGAGCCTTTCTGACTATGACAACCAATGACATTAAGAAGCTTAATATCAACCGCAAGGGTGAAACATCATCTAATTTAACTGAAGGCGAAAAAAAGGCCCTTGAGAATCCGACTAAACAGATTCATCTGACAATAAAACCGGCAGATAAAGGGGGCAATATTGTGATCATGGGGAATCTCCAATACAAGGAGATGTGTTTAAAAATACTAAACAACAGTGATTGGTATAGAAAAATCTCAAGAACCATGATTGGGAAATTCAATGATGCCTTCTATATACTGATCGATGGGGCCTATACGAACAGGACAATCGATCTGCAGATTTGGAACTTTATCAGAACTCCTCATCCCAGAATCCCGACTTTCTATAGTCTTCCTAAGGTGCACAAAAATCAAACTATGCCACCAGGCCGCCCCATCGTATCGGGATGTGGTAGCATCACGGAGAACCTTAGTAAGTTCATAGATGAACAAATTCGTCCTTACGTGAACAACTTGCCTTCTTTTGTGAAAGATACAATGCATTTACTCAATCAATTGGATGAGATGTCTGTGCCCCCCAATGCCCTGCTGGTGGCTGTTGATGTAGAAGCCCTATATAGCTCCATCCCCCACCAGCGGGGCATTGGGGTAATCAGACATATCTTATCCCAATCGCATCGTGATAATCGTTCTTTCGATTTATTTTTGCTTTCTGCTCTTGAACATATTCTTACCTGCAATGCCTTTTCGTTTGATGGGTCCCACTACCTCCAGATACAGGGCGTGGCAATGGGGACTTGCTGCGCCCCATCCTACGCTAACCTGTATCTGGGGGAGTGGGAACAGAATTTTCTATCTGAAGAGAGCCTTTTGCCTATGACTGAATATATTGTCAACTGGAGTCACTATATTGACGATATCTTTATCGTCTGGATAGGCACTCCAGAACTATTGTTGTCCTGCTTGGATGCTATGAATGATAACTCCTACAACCTTACATTCACCATGACGTATAGTGAGACGTCCGTTAATTTTTTAGATATCACTATACTTAAGGACACAAATGGTTAACTAACAAGTGCACTATATCGCAAAGATACAGCATGCAATTCTATACTACATGCGGGGAGTGCACATCCTACATCGTTAGTAAAATCAATTCCATACGGACAATATTTACGGCTACGCCGAAACTGTACGAATGATGCTACGTTTCAGAATGAAGCAAATGCCCTCAGAGACCGCCTTTTGATACGAGGCTACTCTCTTAATAGCCTTAAAAAATCTTTTAGAAGGGCTACCCTAAAATCTAGGGATCAACTTCTAACAAAAAAACAACCCAGCATCAAACCCGACAATTTTGATTCTAATACTATACGGATTATTACCAAATTTAATAGACAAAGCGAACAGATTAGAAAAATTATTTCCAAATACTGGCATCTTTTGCAGATCGATCCCTCTCTAGCCTCCTTTGTGCCGGCTCAACCGGCAATTACCTATCGGAAGGCAGATTCAATAAAGGATAACCTAATACAGAGTGAATACACGGGTGAATTCCGGGTTGACCCATGTAGGCGACCTGGCACATATCGATGTGGAGGTTGCAATCTATGCCAATATATGAACATTGATGAAAAAGCATCACTACCTAATGGCAAAATCTTCAAACCCCTTCATTTTGCGAACTGCAAAACGGAAGGAGTAGTTTATCTACTCACATGCCAATGTGGATCATTCTACATTGGCAAAACCAAACAGCCATTCTTCAAGAGAGCGGCTAGACACATCACCTGTATGAAGAAATGTGACCCAGACCTTCCCCTTGGACGCCATATAAAAGATATCCATAATAGCAGAATTCCCAGAATAAAATTCTTAATTCTGGACAGGGTACACCCTAGCAACAGAGGAGGAGATTGGAACAGAACTCTCCTACAAAGAGAGACTAGATGGATCTTTACCCTAAATGCCACCATGCCTCCAGGATTGAACGATCTTATAAGTTATCGTCCTTTTCTTGAGGGTTTCTCCTCAGGGGGGTGGGAAGAATAGAAGTACAGGTGAGACAATGTATCTCTTACCATCAATGGACTCCCCCTTTTTTTTTTTTTTTCCCTTTCCCTCCCCCAGATTTCCCCCACTTTTTATTTATATTTATTTTTATCTCCATTTGGTGTACCGGTGACCCGCATGCATACGTCAGTTTGGGGCTCCCAGTGGGCTCATTGTTCCTCACACGGCGCACACAGGGGGTGAGTTGGGCCGCCAGGTTTTTCCCCCCCCTTTTTTTTCTTTCTGGGGGGATTGGCCTCTTTTACCCCCCTTTTTATGCATTTATTTGCATTTATGCGTCGGCGCGCGTCATCTGCCAATTACCGCCACTTGGGACGGTCTTTGGGCGGATGCCGCGCGGGGGGCCCCCTATTGGCGACTCTAACCTCTAGATTCGACACTGGGAACCTGCCTGCCCTGTATGTGCCTTTTTACTATATTAACAAACATCCATTGTATCAGAGGGAGGCTTTCATCTATTTGATTATTATTGTTATGTAATTTCTAATAGATATAATGTTATAGTCGATATACAATTTCTCCATGGAATAAGAATGTAAAGATCATTTTCCATGTAAACAATGAATGATATTGCTCCAATTCTCTTTGAATTATGACTGACAATTATTATTTAACTCTCTTCTTTCCATTTTTTTACATCTTTACTTTTTTATTTTTAATAACTTTCAATATATAATTTATATTTAGATTGAAGAGTTTATTTAAAACAAAATTTTGGATAACATGGAGTTTCAATATAATATAGAGATATATAACTCCTAGTATATTTATAATAATATTAATCCTTCTTCTTCCTCCTCCCTGCTGTCGGGTCTCATTATATACACGGGTACTCTCTTTGGCACGGAATGGCAGGGATTTTACAGCTATACCTATGTGTTCCTTTCAGACATACTGCGGCACACTCTCTGTATAGAGAGACATCTCACATTCCTGTTCATTAACGTCTATTTCTTTATGTGCCCGTCCGGAGCGTCATAGGTACGCGACGGATAGCGCACTGACGTCACTACGTCTGCGTAGTTTACCGGCGCTTTCTGACGCATGCGCAGATGTCTTTGAGACACCATTTAAAGCTCTCAAGGACCAGTCGGAGTCCACATGAGGTACCTCACGCAGCGATCATTGGGACACCCGGGATCCTTACAGGTAAACTCTTATAGGACAGTTCCTTGAAACTCTGTATTTTGTTTATTTACCTTGGACAAATTTAATGCTATTTCCACCTATTGTCCCCTGTTTTTCCATCCATATTACCCTTTAGATTCTCTGGATTTAAATCAGATTGAAACAATGCACATATTTGCTTCATCACTACAATAGTGCATATTGGATGCAATTTTTTTATTGAGGACTCCCTCTACTTTTGAAGCCGTTTCAAGTTTCCACCAGACACCTCCCTGATCTGGAATACTTTTCCATACTGGTAGGTTTCCTTGGACACATATTATACATGTAATGGATGAATTCACACTATCTATATATGGGACTTAAGTTAGGGTCTATAGGGCTTTTTTTGGGGGGACTTTACTACATATTAGGGACTCACTAATGTGATTTCCCCCTTTTGCCTCCCACCCTTCCTAAATTTGTCTTTTAGATAATTACCTTACCGGATTCCTTGGTCTCTCTCTGGCCTGTCTGCGTGTCGTCGCCTGGGGACCCCCGTTGTTGGGATATTGGACCCCATCGATCTTGGAGCCCCCTCATTGGTGGGGTGTTCTCTTTTTTCACCCCACATTTACTGCCGTGCATGTGGTCCCCCGGTGCACCAAATATTAATTTCTCTTTGGATAGATTACTGTAAGCATATATTTATTTAATATATATATATTTTTTTATATGACTGTTTGTAATGTATGTATATGCATACATCGTGATATTTATCTGTACTATATTATGTATTCAACAGAGTTTGTCTGTCTTATTGAACTGTATGTCTACAATTCCCCCGAAGAAGGGCGTAACCGAAACAGCTGTCGGGTTTGACTATCAATGTTTCAATTTTTCTCCTTACCCACGCAACCAATTTTCTGGACTTGTACACAATTCATGTGATTTATATTCACTTGTCCTTTTTGTACTTATTTATTAAATCTATACAATTTCAATATACTTTGTGTGTTTTGCAGTCACTTTTAAAGTCCCACCTCTGAGGGGGTTTTTTGTTTTTTACATTATGCCAAATAGAGTGCCTTGTAACCGTAAATTCTAGCTGATTTGGGACAAATGGTGTACACCTCTCTATTTTGATGGCAGAGAGACTGTATTTCCCACGGAGTTAAACCTTCTACAAACCTCCCGTTTTGGTTGTGGTTATGAAGATTAAATCTTAGAACCCAAAATTTTGGGGTCTCACTTTCTAGAAAGTAGGGACCTTTCCCTAGGCGGGTCTGTAGCCAATAGAGTGGGTACTTGTTCCCTAAATATAAACAGGACACCTGTTAAACACTCTGGGCAATTTTGCAGTGGAATTTATTGTATGGCAAAATGGATCACAAACAAATTCAATATTCACTTTAAGCCTTATCACTCTATGCATATATTGACATTCAACACTCTTATAACTCTATCACATGTTAAACAACCAATGTGGACGCTGTATAATACCCAATATCAAATCAATATATATATATATATATATATATATATCAAACACAAATACAATGAAACATATATGTATTTTATCATACAATACTATCAAAAATTTCCCATGAACCTTAGAGCTCTATACACCCGTCCTTTTAAACCCGGGAGCAATATTTGCTACCCTATAATATTCCTATCCTATACTATTCCTATAATATAATAGTTTATAGTCAGGCCAACACCTGGCCAGACTCTTAGTTTATAGTCAGGCCAACACCTGGCCGGACTTCCTTAGTTTATAGTCAGGCCAACACCTGGCCGGACTTCCTTAGTTTATAGTCAGGCTAACACCAGGCCGGATTTCCTTATATAACCTTTGCACTCCTATAAGTCCCAGGAAGCCAGCCTAGCAATCCTCGAGACAACTTAAATATAACAAAATAGTCAAAATCAATCGTAACAGAGTAAGTGAAATTAGCTTTGCAAAATTTATTTCACAAAGTTCCACTTACCTGCTAATCAATTGACCCCGCTTCTGGTACCACTGTAAGGCAGCGCGTTAGACTACTTCTATCCCTTAGAGTCTAGGCCGCACCAATGGGTGTATGGATGTGCTCTCTGACCGGTCAGGTAATCAAGACACACACAGTTTATGGTGAATCAAAAATTACAATGGTGTATTGATAGCTCTGCATACTTATAGTCCTACAACAGGGAGTCTCCTCCCACAGTCACAAATGAACAGAGCATATTCAAGAGAAAACATGAGGTTACAAGACATATCTATCAATATCTATTATAAGATATTCTGCCTGGAAACAGAGGTCATGGGTTATGCATCTAAGCTGTCTTTTCTGCTTAGATGCAAAGCTGCAAAAACAAGAGATAGATCTTTGGCTATGGTTTTGGCCTAGGTATTTTGGAGAGGAATCGCTTCCGGATAACGGGTGGCATAGTCCAATATAACCAAAATGCACTGATGTCCCCTAGCGGACTTCATTATCGGACCTACCAAATCCATTGTGATCCTCTCAAAGGGAACCTCAATGATGGGAAGAGGTACCAGCGGGTTACGGAAGTGTGGCATCGGTGCCAACCTCTGACACACAGGGCAGGAGGAACAATAATTCTCTGTTTCCTTCATGACCCCAGGCCAATAGAATCTCTGCAATACTCTCTCGGGTTTTCTCTGTCCCCAGATGACCTCCAAGAATGTGCCCGTGGGCCAAATCTAACACCAACTTCCTGTAAGGTTTGGGCACCACAAGCTGCTCAATGGTTTCTTCTGTCCTTTTAGCCACCCGATACAGTAGGTCCTTTTCCACGATGAAGTATGGGTAAGTGTAGGTCTCATCTGGGTTCACTAACTCGCCATCTATTTCCACTACGTTTGCCCGTGACTTTATTAGGGTGGGGTCTTTTAACTGTTCTGTGGCAAAATTTTGCTTGTGAACCTCGAGATCAGAAAACTCCACAGACGGCATGTTTTCGTCTGAGGATGTTGGCTCCTCCCTAGTTTCTCAAGTCTCCCCGGCCAATACCGACAAGGGGAAATCCTGGAGAGTCCTCACCACTCTCAGAGGAATTCTGGCTATCACATTCCTGGTATATAGGGGCACCAGTGGGGGGCTCAGGATAATCCCATAGTTCCCAGAACTTTGGAAAATCCCTTCCCACAATGGCATCATGAGGCAAGTGAGACACTAACCCCACCTGATGAGAAAGGGGGTACCTTTGGGGGTCTCAAAACACACTGTAGTCACCGGATACTCTCGGGTGTCCCCATGCACACAAATAACAGCTACCTTGTTATTCCCAGAGACCTCTGTAGTAACTAATTCAGCCTTTATCAGTGTCCCCAGGCTACCTGAATCCAGCAACACAACAACATTTCTACCATTAATACACATTTTGCATTAATGTTTCTCAGTTCCCCGAATGGCAGTGCATGCGACTGTCGCAAACAGCGACTGACGTCTGTCCCTTAGAAAGTCACATTGCATGGGTTCATCCACAACCGGGCAATTTGCTGCAATAAGTCCCTCTTGTCGGCAGCGGTAGCAAACAATCCTTTTTGCTGCCTCTTGAGCCCCTGACTTCCCAGGCTGTTCTCGCCAGACCATAGGTAGAACTCCCACCCTCTCACTCTCTCCACCCTCACCCCTTGGAATCATCTTACCCACCACTGGGGATGGTCTGGTCTTAGGGTGGAAAGTTCGTGAGTCTCTGGAAGAGGCAGTCAGGTTCTCTGTAGCCAAGTACTTCTCTACACGATCCACAAGATTATCGGCCGTTTCTGAGTCTCCATGGCTTACCCACTTTTGGATGGCAGTAGGAAGAGCTCTCAAGAAACGATCCATCACAACACGTTCCACAATCTTTGGTGCGGACAAAGTCTCTGGCTGTAGCCACTTCCTGCTCAGGTGAATGAGATCATACATTTGAGACCTGGGGGGTTTTCCAAGCCGGAAAGTCCAGTTATGCACACGCTGAGCCTGGACAGCCAGGGTGACACCCAGCCGGGCCAATATTTCAGTTTTTAGCATCACATAGTCTTTTGCTTGGTCAGGCTCTAGGTCATAGTAAGCTTTCTGCGATTCACCAGTTAACAGAGGAGCCACCATTCCAGCCCACTGCTCCTTAGGCCACTTTTCTCTTTCAGCAGTCCTTTCAAATGTGCTCAAAAACACCTCTGGATCATCCTCTCCAGTCATTTTTGTCAATAAACGACTCACCCCAAAGGACGCAGTATTAGTGGAACTACTTGCCTCACTGGTCTGCGGACGTTGCTGCATTAACATTTCCATTTGTTGCTGTATTCTCTGTTCTTGCTTCTGTAACAGGTCTATGAAGCGGGCCTCAGATTGCCGCTGGGCTTGTTGCTGAGCTTCCAGACTCTGTTGCAAAGTTGCATTTGTCTGCTGCTGGGCTGCAAGGCTCTGTTGATGAGCTTGCTGCTGGGCTGCAAGGCTCTGTTGATGAGCTTGCTGCTGGGATGCAAAGCTCTGTTGTTGAGCTACAAGGCTCTTTTGCAAACCTGCATTTGTCTGCTGCTGATTGGCATTTGCTTGAGCCAGCTGTTTCAGTATCTCCTAGATGCTGGCCTTAAAAAAAACTGCCACTAGTTCTCCAACAACTGTGAGGGGGTTAACTCAGCAGTGGATGTGTGTGACCCCCTGGATGGGTTCACCGCACAAAAACAGGCACAGCAGACAGTGGTAGGAGAAAACAAAAGGGTGTGGTTTTATTTGAACTATATACAGACAAACAAATACAGCAAAAACAAAAGAAACAGGAAAATAAATCCTGGTCAACTTGACCGCTCACTACACACGTTGGTGTCCCTAACTAACAACTGGGTACAGCCTTGTGCTGTCCCAGTCCCTAGCTCCCTGCTTTTTGAAGTTCTAGCAATAACCACACAGGCTTTGGCTCACCGCACAGAGATCACACTCCCCAGACTATCCACACAGATCTAGTTCCAGGTTGGAGCATCTCCCTTAGCATGCTGGGAGTTCCTGTAGAGGCCCTAATGAGCCCACTTACTTCAGCTGGGCTCATTAACTCTTCCCCTGCAAGACTCCCAGCACTCCCCCTAGTGGTATAAATCGGCATAAATCCCTCAATATAGGCCCAAAGGAGGGCAGGGAAGGGGGGGAGGGTGGGGGTGGGAAGGGAGGGACGAAGGTGTGAGTGGGGAGTATGAATGGGTGAATTCACTAAATATAAAATATAATTTCTTGAAGGGAAATAAAAATATGAAAATTAAAAAGAAAAACACGTTTGAGGCACAGAATCACAATATGGGAAATACACTGATAAGTTCGAATAATGGCCAATAAACAGGATAAAGGGGTACTTCCAATCCCGAGTAGGAGAATTAAGGTATGTTCCTGGAACGTCCGAGGGGTAAGGGATCCAGCCAAAAGAAGGACAATCTATTCGATGGCAGAGATGGATAATATTGGGATACTGTGTCTGCAGGAGACGCACCTAGAAAAGGAAACTATTAAAACATTAAAACATAGAAAATATCAAGTGCAATATCATGCCACTCACACCTCGTACTCAAGGGGAGTGAGCGTGTTGATTAACTCTGGAATTGTGTTCTCCTGCAGGCAGAGTAAGGTAGACAAAAAAGGGCGGTTTATATACCTTCTCTGTCAGATAGAGACGAGAGAATATGTGCTGGCCAACGTCTACATTCCCCCACCGTTTAGCACCAAAATTTTGGAAGAGTTGATGGAGTTTACTATAGACAAGGAAGGGGTGCCGGTCATAGTGACGGGAGTTTTTAACATGACCATTAATAAAAAGGTGGATAGGTTCCCACCCGGGGTCTCCTCCGGCGGCACGCCTGGCAGCCCCCTCCTCCATTTTTGTGTAGAGACGGGGCTGGTGGACGTGTGGAGGGAGAGACACCCAGATGAAAAGCAGTTTTCTTGTCACTCGAAGACACACGCAACCCTATCCAGGATAGATTTGGTGCTTTGTAGTGAGGATGCTCTGAGTGTGATAGGGGAGGTGAAATATGAAGTATATCGGATCATGCACCAGTAACTTTTGAAATAAATATAAGCAGGTATTTTAACAAGGGGGATTGGAAGATAAACCCATACTGGTTGGAGGTAATTAAATGGGTGGGGGGAATTTGTGCCAGTTTGGAGGAATTTAGATTGTTAAACGAAGAAACAGCACCGAAAGGAGTTGTCTGGGATACCCTGAAAGCCTTCCTCCGGGGAGCCCTAATACAAAAAATGTCATATGTTAAAAAGCAAACACGAGCTAAGGAGGTTACAGCAAGGGAAAAGGTGAGAGAGGCTGAAGTAAAATATGTAGAAAGTCCAACCATAGAGAAACATAAAGAATGGATGGAAAGTCAGGAGGAGTATAAAGCCCTACTATTTAAAAAAGCAGAAAATAAAATGCTATTTCAAAAACAGACCTTGTTTGGGGAGGGAGAGAGAGTGGAGAGAATGCTGTCCCTAATTGCTAGAGCAAATGTCCCCTCCTCTGTTATTTCGGCTATTAATGATAAGGAAGGGGTGATTAGGAGGGGCACCATGGAAATAATAGAGGTCTTTAAAAATTATTACCAAAATTTATATAGCAGTATACCATCAGAAAATGTAGAAAGAGAGATGGGAAGTTTTTTTGAAGGGTTACAGATCCCCCAACTAGGGATGAGCTCGGTGTTCGAGTCGAACATACGTTCGACTCGAACATCGGCTGTTCGATCGTTCGCCGAACAACGAACGATTTGGGCCGTTCGCACCTAATTCGCGGCCCACAATGCACTACGCCATCGCAGTGTCATCCAGGCGCTGTGATTGGCCAAGCATGCACTGTGACCCCGCATGCTTGGCCAATCACAGCGCCGGCAGCGAGGAGAGCAATGATTGGCCACAGGCAGGATGCCTGTGGCCAATTATTGCTGAGGGTGTTTAGTACACGCCCCACACTATAAAAGGCCGCCAGCACGGCGGCCTAGTGTAGTGTGTTCCGGAGCAGGGAAAGAGAAGCATAGGCAGGGACAGTGACATTTTTTTTTCTTGCTTAACCTGGATTCCTTTAGTTTAGGGAAAGAGAAGGATAGGTAGGGAGAGTGTCAGTGTGTTTTACTGTGCTAATCCTTGTTTGTAGGGACAGGGAAGGACAGTGAGGGAAATTCTCATTGTGCTATACTGTGCTAAAGCATTCATCATCAACCATCTTTAAAAAAACATTTTTTATAGGGACAGAAAACTATAGGTAGGGAGAGTGTCAGTGTGTTTTACTGTGCTAATCCTTGTTTGTAGGGACAGGGAAGGACAGTGAGGGAAATTCTCATTGTGCTATACTGTGCTAAAGCATTCATCATCAACCATCTTTAAAAAAACATTTTTTATAGGGACAGAAAACGATAGGTAGGGAGAGTGTCAGTGTGTTTTACTGTGCTAATCCTTGTTTGTAGGGACAGGGAAGGACAGTGAGGGAAATTCTCATTGTGCTATACTGTGCTAAAGCATTCATCATCAACCATCTTTAAAAAAACATTTTTTATAGGGACAGAAAACTATAGGTAGGGAGAGTGTCAGTGTGTTTTACTGTGCTAATCCTTGTTTGTAGGGACAGGGAAGGACAGTGAGGGAAATTCTCATTGTGCTATACTGTGCTAAAGCATTCATCATCAACCATCTTTAAAAAAACATTTTTTATAGGGACAGAAAACTATAGGTAGGGAGAGTGTCAGTGTGTTTTACTGTGCTAATCCTTGTTTGTAGGGACAGGGAAGGACAGTGAGGGAAATTCTCATTGTGCTATACTGTGCTAAAGCATTCATCATCAACCATCTTTAAAAAAACATTTTTTATAGGGACAGAAAACTATAGGTAGGGAGAGTGTCAGTGTGTTTTACTGTGCTAATCCTTGTTTGTAGGGACAGGGAAGGACAGTGAGGGAAATTCTCATTGTGCTATACTGTGCTAAAGCATTCATCATCAACCATCTTTAAAAAAACATTTTTTATAGGGACAGAAAACTATAGGTAGGGAGAGTGTCAGTGTGTTTTACTGTGCTAATCCTTGTTTGTAGGGACAGGGAAGGACAGTGAGGGAAATTCTCATTGTGCTATACTGTGCTAAAGCATTCATCATCAACCATCTTTAAAAAAACATTTTTTATAGGGACAGAAAACTATAGGTAGGGAGAGTGTCAGTGTGTTTTACTGTGCTAATCCTTGTTTGTAGGGACAGGGAAGGACAGTGAGGGAAATTCTCATTGTGCTATACTGTGCTAAAGCATTCATCATCAACCATCTTTAAAAAAACATTTTTTATAGGGACAGAAAACTATAGGCAGGGAGAGTGTCAGTGTGTTTTACTGTGCTAATCCTTGTTTGTAGGGACAGGGAAGGACAGTGAGGGAAATTCTCATTGTGCTATACTGTGCTAAAGCATTCATCATCAACCATCTTTAAAAAAACATTTTTTATAGGGACAGAAAACTATAGGTAGGGAGAGTGTCAGTGTGTTTTACTGTGCTAATCCTTGTTTGTAGGGACAGGGAAGGACAATGAGGGAAATTCTCATTGTGCTATACTGTGCTAAAGCATTCATCATCAACCATCTTTAAAAAAACATTTTTTATAGGGACAGAAAACTATAGGTAGGGATAGTGTCAGTGTGTTTTACTGTGCTAATCCTTGTTTGTAGGGACAGGGAAGGACAGTGAGGGAAATTCTCATTGTGCTATACTGTGCTAAAGCATTCATCATCAACCATCTTTAAAAAAACATTTTTTATAGGGACAGAAAACTATAGGTAGGGAGAGTGTCAGTGTGTTTTACTGTGCTAATCCTTGTTTGTAGGGACAAGGAAGGACAGTGAGGGAAATTCTCATTGTGCTATACTGTGCTAAAGCATTCATCATCAACCATCTTTAAAAAAACATTTTTTATAGGGACAGAAAACTATAGGTAGGGAGAGTGTCAGTGTGTTTTACTGTGCTAATCCTTGTTTGTAGGGACAGGGAAGGACAGTGAGGGAAATTCTCATTGTGCTATACTGTGCTAAAGCATTCATCATCAACCATCTTTAAAAAAACATTTTTTATAGGGACAGAAAACTATAGGTAGGGAGAGTGTCAGTGTGTTTTACTGTGCTAATCCTTGTTTGTAGGGACAGGGAAGGACAGTGAGGGAAATTCTCATTGTGCTATACTGTGCTAAAGCATTCATCATCAACCATCTTTAAAAAAACATTTTTTATAGGGACAGAAAACTATAGGTAGGGAGAGTGTCAGTGTGTTTTACTGTGCTAATCCTTGTTTGTAGGGACAGGGAAGGACAGTGAGGGAAATTCTCATTGTGCTATACTGTGCTAAAGCATTCATCATCAACCATCTTTAAAAAAACATTTTTTATAGGGACAGAAAACTATAGGTAGGGAGAGTGTCAGTGTGTTTTACTGTGCTAATCCTTGTTTGTAGGGACAGGGAAGGACAGTGAGGGAAATTCTCATTGTGCTATACTGTGCTAAAGCATTCATCATCAACCATCTTTAAAAAAACATTTTTTATAGGGACAGAAAACTATAGGTAGGGAGAGTGTCAGTGTGTTTTACTGTGCTAATCCTTGTTTGTAGGGACAGGGAAGGACAGTGAGGGAAATTCTCATTGTGCTATACTGTGCTAAAGCATTCATCATCAACCATCTTTAAAAAAACATTTTTTATAGGGACAGAAAACTATAGGTAGGGAGAGTGTCAGTGTGTTTTACTGTGCTAATCCTTGTTTGTAGGGACAGGGAAGGACAGTGAGGGAAATTCTCATTGTGCTATACTGTGCTAAAGCATTCATCATCAACCATCTTTAAAAAAACATTTTTTATAGGGACAGAAAACTATAGGTAGGGAGAGTGTCAGTGTGTTTTACTGTGCTAATCCTTGTTTGTAGGGACAGGGAAGGACAGTGAGGGAAATTCTCATTGTGCTATACTGTGCTAAAGCATTCATCATCAACCATCTTTAAAAAAACATTTTTTATAGGGACAGAAAACTATAGGTAGGGAGAGTGTCAGTGTGTTTTACTGTGCTAATCCTTGTTTGTAGGGACAGGGAAGGACAGTGAGGGAAATTCTCATTGTGCTATACTGTGCTAAAGCATTCATCATCAACCATCTTTAAAAAAACATTTTTTATAGGGACAGAAAACTATAGGCAGGGAGAGTGTCAGTGTGTTTTACTGTGCTAATCCTTGTTTGTAGGGACAGGGAAGGACAGTGAGGGAAATTCTCATTGTGCTATACTGTGCTAAAGCATTCATCATCAACCATCTTTAAAAAAACATTTTTTATAGGGACAGAAAACTATAGGTAGGGAGAGTGTCAGTGTGTTTTACTGTGCTAATCCTTGTTTGTAGGGACAGGGAAGGACAATGAGGGAAATTCTCATTGTGCTATACTGTGCTAAAGCATTCATCATCAACCATCTTTAAAAAAACATTTTTTATAGGGACAGAAAACTATAGGTAGGGATAGTGTCAGTGTGTTTTACTGTGCTAATCCTTGTTTGTAGGGACAGGGAAGGACAGTGAGGGAAATTCTCATTGTGCTATACTGTGCTAAAGCATTCATCATCAACCATCTTTAAAAAAACATTTTTTATAGGGACAGAAAACTATAGGTAGGGAGAGTGTCAGTGTGTTTTACTGTGCTAATCCTTGTTTGTAGGGACAAGGAAGGACAGTGAGGGAAATTCTCATTGTGCTATACTGTGCTAAAGCATTCATCATCAACCATCTTTAAAAAAACATTTTTTATAGGGACAGAAAACTATAGGTAGGGAGAGTGTCAGTGTGTTTTACTGTGCTAATCCTTGTTTGTAGGGACAGGGAAGGACAGTGAGGGAAATTCTCATTGTGCTATACTGTGCTAAAGCATTCATCATCAACCATCTTTAAAAAAACATTTTTTATAGGGACAGAAAACTATAGGTAGGGAGAGTGTCAGTGTGTTTTACTGTGCTAATCCTTGTTTGTAGGGACAGGGAAGGACAGTGAGGGAAATTCTCATTGTGCTATACTGTGCTAAAGCATTCATCATCAACCATCTTTAAAAAAACATTTTTTATAGGGACAGAAAACTATAGGTAGGGAGAGTGTCAGTGTGTTTTACTGTGCTAATCCTTGTTTGTAGGGACAGGGAAGGACAGTGAGGGAAATTCTCATTGTGCTATACTGTGCTAAAGCATTCATCATCAACCATCTTTAAAAAAACATTTTTTATAGGGACAGAAAACTATAGGTAGGGAGAGTGTCAGTGTGTTTTACTGTGCTAATCCTTGTTTGTAGGGACAGGGAAGGAGAGTGAGGGAAATTCTCATTGTGCTATACTGTGCTAAAGCATTCATCATCAACCATCTTTAAAAAAACATTTTTCATAGGGACAGAAAACTATAGGTAGGGAGAGTGTCAGTGTGTTTCACTGTGATAATCCTTGTTTCTAGGGACAGGGAAGGACAGTGAGGGAAATTCTCATTGTGCTATACTGTGCTAAAGCATTCATCATCAACCATCTTTAAAAAAACATTTTTTATAGGGACAGAAAACTATAGGTAGGGAGAGTGTCAGTGTGTTTTACTGTGCTAATCCTTGTTTGTAGGGACAGGGAAGGACAGTGAGGGAAATTCTCATTGTGCTATACTGTGCTAAAGCATTCATCATCAACCATCTTTAAAAAAACATTTTTTATAGGGACAGAAAACTATAGGTAGGGAGAGTGTCAGTGTGTTTTACTGTGCTAATCCTTGTTTGTAGGGACAGGGAAGGAGAGTGAGGGAAATTCTCATTGTGCTATACTGTGCTAAAGCATTCATCATCAACCATCTTTAAAAAAACATTTTTCATAGGGACAGAAAACTATAGGTAGGGAGAGTGTCAGTGTGTTTTACTGTGCTAATCCTTGTTTGTAGGGACAGGGAAGGACAGTGAGGGAAATTCTCATTGTGCTATACTGTGCTAAAGCATTCATCATCAACCATCTTTAAAAAAAACATTTTTTATAGGGACAGAAAACTATAGGTAGGGAGAGTGTCAGTGTGTTTTACTGTGCTAATCCTTGTTTGTAGGGACAGGGAAGGACAGTGAGGGAAATTCTCATTGTGCTATACTGTGCTAAAGCATTCCTCATCAACCATCTTTGAAATCCTTGTTTTTTGGACAGTCAGGGAAATTGTCATTGTGCTATTCTGTGCGAAAGCAATCATCCTCAACCATATTTAGAAATCCTTAAGTAAAGGGACAGAGAAGGACACCTGAAGGTAGCCCTTATTGCTTTTTTCCCATCTCCCTGCAGGCCATCCATTAGAATGTCTGGAAGGCAAACAAGGAGAGGCAGACAGTCAGGAGGCAATAAAAGAGGGCAAGCAGGCTCTGTGTCTGGGGGCAACAGTGCTGGTCGTGGACGCGGTGCATTGTCATCAGCACATGGCCATGGGACACGCTTGTCCTTCTTTTCGGCAGCTGGACATGTTGAGCCACATCATGCCGAAGACTTGGTAGAGTGGATGACCAAGCCCTCCTCCTCCTCCTCATCCTCTCTCACCCAGGCTCAGGGTACTGGCAAAGCAGCTGCCAAAGCGTCCTCTTCCCTGGTATCAATGTCAGACTCATCATCAGTCACTCCTTCCCTAGACCCACCATGTCCTCCTCCTGAGGAGTCCCCCGAACTGTTTGAGCACAGTGTTGGGTACATGCTCCAGGAGGATGCCCAGCGTTTCGAAGGGTCTGATGATGAAACCCAGCTAGAGGAAGGCAGTAGCGTGAGAGCAGACATAGGGGATGCTCAAGAAGGACACCAATCTGGCAGTCATGTTCCAGCAGCTGCAGCATACTGCCAGATTGGCTCCAGTGATGAGGAGGGAGGGGATGATGAGGTCACTGACTCCACGTGGGTGCCTAATAGGAGAGAGGAGGAGGAGGAGGATGAGGAGGAGGCACATCTCCAACGAGGCAGGATGCCCTTTGGTGGCCAGCGTAAGGGCAGTACACCGACGGAATCACACCGCAGAGCTCCGCCTGTGCAGGGCGCTGCCTCTGCCCGTCATTCAAAAAGTTCTTTGGTGTGGGCCTTTTTTGAGGCTAGTGCATCAGATCGCACAACTGCTGTTTGCAACATATGTCTCAAGCGTATATCGCGTGGCCAAAACATCAGCCGCTTGGGTACCACATGCCTGACCAGACATATGTTGACCTGCCATGCAGCTCGTTGGCAAGCCTACCTCAAAGACCCACACCAAAGAACAAAGCGGACCTCTCCTTGCACCGCATCAGCTGGGATCTCCAACCCCACTATAACTTCAGTCCTCTCTGAAACATGCACTGAGAGGAATGAAGGTGTAGAATTAGGTGTGTCACAGCCAAGTACTTGCGGCCAATCTGCTAGCAGTACACCGACGTCCGATTCTAGCAGGCAAATTTCCCTGCCCCAGCTGCTGGACCGTCGAAAGAAGTTCACTCCCAGCCATCCACATGCCCAGCGGTTGAATGCTAGCTTGGCTAAATTGCTAGCGCTTCAACTGCTGCCTTTTCAGTTGGTAGACTCGGCCCCCTTCCGTGAGTTTGTGCAATGTGCGGTTCCTCAGTGGCAGGTTCCCAAACGCCACTTTTTCTCACGGAAGGCTATTCCGGCTCTCTACCGGCATGTGGAAGGCAATGTCTTGGCCTCGCTGGACAGGGCGGTCAGCGGTAAGGTGCATATTACCGCTGACTCATGGTCCAGCAGGCATGGACAGGGACGTTACCTTTCTTTCACGGCCCATTGGGTCACTCTTTTGGCAGCTGGGAAGGATGCAGGACAAGGTGCAGTAGTGTTGGAGGTTGTTCCACCGCCACGCCTCCAAAATGCTACTACTGGTTGTGACACACCTCTCTCCTCCACCCCCTCCTCTTCTTCTTCCTCCATGGCCTCTTCCTGTGCTTTGTCCTCTGAACCAGCGGTGCTCCGTAGCCGTTCAAGGGGCTACGCAAGTACGCAGGCAAAAAGATGCCATGCCGTGCTTGCGCTGGTGTGTTTGGGGGACAGAAGCCACACTGGGGCAGAGGTCCTGTCTGCTCTGCAGGGCCAGGCTGAGAGGTGGTTGACGCCACGCCAGCTTAAGCCAGGAATGGTGGTTTGCGACAATGGCACCAACCTCCTCTCCGCCCTCCGACAGGGACAACTGACCCATGTGCCCTGTGTGGCTCACGTCCTTAACCTGGTGGTGCAGCGGTTCTTGGGCAGGTACCCGGGCTTACAGGATGTCCTGAGGCAGGCCAGGAAAGTCTGTGTGCATTTCCGCAGATCTTATAATGCCAGTGCTCGCCTGGCTGAGCTGCAAAAGGAGTTGAACCTGCCCAAGAACCGCCTTATATGTGACATGCCCACCAGGTGGAACTCAACGTTGGCCATGCTGCAGCGGCTGCACACGCAGCAGAGGGCCATCAATGAGTACCTGTGCGACTACGGCACCAGGACAGGGTCAGGGGAGCTTGGTTTTTTTTCTCCACGCCAGTGGGGCATGATCAGGGATGCATGCACTGTCCTGGCACCATTTGAGGAGGCCACGAGGATGGTGAGCAGTGACAGTGCATGCATCAGTGACACTGTACCTCTTGTCCACCTGTTGGAGCACACGCTGCGTGGAATAATGGACAGGGCACTTGAGGCAGAACAGAGGCAGGAAGAGGAGGACTTCCTTGCCTCTCAAGGCCCCCTTTACCCAGACAGTGTTCCTTCTGTCCCACCCATCGCACAGGAAGAGGAGGAGGAGGAGGAGGATTGTGTCAGCATGGAGGTGGAGGCTGGCACTCAGCATCATCAGCAGCAGTCTTTTAGGGATGATTTACAGTCCCAAGAAACCAGTGGACTTGTACGTGGCTGGGAGGAGGTGGCTGCGGATCATGTCGTCCTTAGTGACCCAGAGGACTCCGGACCAAATGCCTCAGCTAACCTACGCTGCATGGCCTCCCTGATCCTGCAAAGTCTGCGGAAGGATCCTCGTATTCTTCGGATCAAGGAGAGGGACCATTACTGGCTGGCCACTCTCCTTGATCCACGGTACAAGGGTAAGGTTGCGGACCTTATGTTACCGTCGCAGAGGGAGCAGAGGATGAGACAACTCCGGGAGGCCTTGCAGAAAGGTCTGTGCAACGCGTTCCCAGAGACTGGGAGGTTACAAACTCCTGGTCCTGGACAACGAGTTGCTGAGGCTTCGGCCAGTCAAAGAAGGAGCGGTGGGGAAGGTGGCCGTCTGACCGATGCGTTCAGACAATTCTTTAGTCCGCAGCCCCAAAGTATGATCGGTTCCAGCAACCATCGCCAGCGTCTGATAAACATGGTGCAGGAATATCTAGGGGCAAGGTCAGACTTGGACACCTTCCCCACCGAAAATCCTCTGGCTTACTGGGTCTTGAGGATGGATCACTGGCCAGAGCTTGCACAGTATGCAATTGAGCTACTGGCCTGTCCTGCATCCAGCGTTCTTTCGGAACGCACATTCAGTGCTGCTGGAGGATTTGTCACGGATCACAGGGTGCGCCTGTCCACCGACTCGGTTGATCGACTGACTTTCATCAAGATGAACCAGTCTTGGATCACCACCAGCTACCACACACCTGATGCTGATATAACAGACTAATTGATTTTAACATGTCACATCCCTTCAAGACTGATGCTGATGCTGAGTGCCTGTGCTGTTATGTTGACTGGCTATCCTCCCCCTCCGAGTCCTCAATGATACGATTGATGATGATAGCTTGGAAGATCATTTTTGTTTATGGGTGCCGCCACCAGTGGCTAAGGCCCAATTTTTCAGCCCCTGTTTAACAGGGGCGTGTAATTACAATTTTTGAAGCAATACTTTGCAACAGGGCTCATTGCTGTGCTCCAAGTACAGTATCTGTGAGGGGTTGCAGTGTTGTGCCACCAGTGCCTAAGGCCCAATTTTTCAGCCCCTGTTCAACAGGGGCATGTAATTACAATTCTTGATCTAATAATTCACAGCAGGGCCCATTGCTGCACCCACCAAGAGTAACTCTGAGGGCTTACAGTGTTGTGGCAACGCCACCACCACCACCACCACGAAAGGCCCAATTTTTCAGCCCCTGTTGAAAAGGGGCATGTAATTACAATTCTTGATCTAATAATTCACAGCAGGGCCCATTCCTGCACCCACCAAGAGTAACTCTGAGGGCTTACAGTGTTGTGGCAACACCACCACCACCACCACCACCACGAAAGGCCCAATTTTTCAGCCCCTGTTCAACAGGGGCATGCAATTACAATTCTTGATCTAATAATTCACAGCAGGGCCCATTGCTGCACCCACCAAGAGTAACTGTCAGGGCTTCCAGTGTTGTGGCACCAGCACCACCATCAAAGGCCCAATTTTTACTACCACTGTTCAACAATTATATGTAATTACAATTCCTGATATAATAGTTGACAGCAGGGCGTTCCAGCACCAACCAAGAGTAACTGTGAGTGCTTACAGTGTTGTGCCAACACCAACAACTAAGGGGCCTATTTCTGCAGAGTATATACGGCAGGTCCCTACTTTCAAACATCCAACTTACAAACGACTCCTACTTGCAAACGCAAGAAGACAACAGGAAGTGAGAGGAAATCTACCCCTAGGAAGGAAAATTCTCTCCTGTAAGAATTAATATGGGAGAAAGGTGTCTCCTCTGTACTGATGCTTTATCACCAATCCTTGTTTCAAGAAAAACACCACATTTCAAAAACAGTTGTCATTGGGACGGAAAGTGAGGTGAAATGTTCTGAACAGGGGCACAGACAGCAAAACAAATGTTACAGGGGTGATAACCCTTACCTATGTTTTCCAAAAAGTTTAAAAATAGATTTTTGGGCTGGAGCTACACTTAAACAATGTACCTGTTCAAAATTACAAACACATTCTACATAAGAACAAACCTACAGTCCCTGTCTTGTATGCACCGCCTGTATACGGCTGTTCAGAGTATATAGGGCCTTTTTTATTTTGTGTGCGGTGTTCCCCTTAATATCCATACAAGACCCAAAGGGGCTGGTAATGGGCTGGGGTAGGGGGGGGGGTCATGGGGTAGCTATGCCATTTTTCTTAAAGATTTTCATCCATATTACCGGGACCAGACATTACATTAAAGCCGCAAGCAGTTTTAAATGGCTTTTTTTTCCTTTAGAAGTGTCATTTTGTGCAGGGACAGTTCTAAACACGGGAAACACGTGGCACTTCACAGGCATACTTTAGACACCCCCCAGGTACGATATTTAAAGGAATATTTGACTTTTTTTTTTCACTTTATGCATCATTAAAATGACTGCTCCCGAAAAACGACCGTTTTTAAAACTTCTTTTTGCATTGATACATGTCCCCTGGTGCAGAACCTGGGTTCCCAAACCCTTTTTAGGACAATAACATGCATAATAGTCGTTATAATTAGCACTTTAGAATTCGAACGTTCGCATCCATTGTATTTAATAGGGTTCTAATGTTCGTACGAACTTTCGGTCCGTTTGCGGGTTCTGGTGCGAACCGAACCCGGGGGTGTTCGGCTCATCACTACCCCCAACTATCAGCGGAGGACAGGGAGGGATTGGAGGCACCACTGACGCTGGAAGAGTTACAAAAGGCAACAGCAGATATGGCGAACCAGAAGGCCCCTGGACCTGATGGTTTGCCAATAGAAATATATAAGACCTACAGTAAGGTGCTGCTTCCAAAACTCCTGGAAGTATTTAATGGGGCAGCCGAAGAAGGGAAGCTGCCACTGTCTATGACAGAGGCAACTATAATAGTACTCCCAAGGGAGGGGAAAAATCAGGACGGATGCAGCATCATACAGGCCGATATCTCTCTTGTGTTCGGACGTGAAGATATTGGCCAAAGTATTGGCAACACAACTTAACAGAATAGTGGCAAAACTGGTGCACCCGGACCAGACTGGATTTATTCCAGACAGATCCACAAGTACTAATATAAGAAGAACATACCTAAATATTCAATTGCCAACAGAAAAAGGAGAGACAAGAGCAATTTTGTCTTTAGATGCAGCCAAGGCGTTTGATAGCCTTGAGTGGCACTTCTTGTAGAGGGTATTGGCAGAGTTTCAGTTCGGCCCAAAGTTCACCAAATGGGTTAAGATAATGTATGAGGGTCCAAGGGCCAAAGTAAGAGTGAATGGTGAGTGCTCAGAGTGGTTCCAGTTGGCGAGGGGGACAAGGCAGGGGTGCCCATTGTCGCCCCTGCTTTTCACCCTCGCAATGGAGCCCCTGGCCATCTCAATAAGGGCATCCCCAGAAGTACAGGGATTTAAGAGGAAGTGTGGGGAAGAAAAAGTCGCCATGTATGCAGACAATGTTTTGCTTTTTTTGGGGGACACGCAGTCCTCGCTGGATGCGGCAATGTGGATAGTCGGAGATTATGGCAAATTTTCAGGGCTGAGGATCAATTGGGAAAAATCTGCACTTTTACCGATAGACCCAATATCACAGCAGATAACCCAAGTTAAAGTTGTAAGTCAGATGAGGTATTTGGGAATAAATGTAACAAGAGATCCAGAACAATATATAGCCGGAAATTTAGTGCCATTGATGACAAAACTAAAACAGAAGTGCCGCGTTTGGAAGAGGCTCCCACTTTCAGTAGCTGGACGGTGTAACCTGGTCAAAATGGTGTGGATGTCTCAGATCCTGTACGTTTTACATAACTCCCCAGTGTGGATTCCAATGTACTGGTAAAAAAAACTAGACAGCGTATTCAGGGACCTAATATGGAAAAATGGAGTGGCAAGAATCCAACTCCGAACCTTGCAGCAACCCAGAGAGAAGGGGGGTTTGGCATTGCCTAACCTGAGACACTACTTCTTAGCTGCACAAATGCAGCATATGAGTGGATGTAATCTACCGGCGGGCAGAGAGTCTGGGAAAAATCTACTACTGAATGATACAAGCCATGATACAGAGGTGGAGGCAGTGGAGGCGGATTCTTTTTGCTCCAGGAGCCCCACTGGAAAACTGATGAAGGGGTCATATTGAAGATATACAGTTATATAAATGGGTTGCTCTTGCCTGAAAAGTCTTCAGCAATTGTCTGGTGGGAAACAGACATAGTACAGGATTTTACCACAGAGGAATGGTCATATATGATTTTAAACATGCACAAATGTACACCCTCCATTTCTCTCAAGGAAACTGCACACTAGATGGTACCTGACCCCCAACAAGGTACATCTGTTTTATCCAAATGTTCCAGGCAACTGCTTTAGTGGGTGCCAAGCTACGGGCACATTCCTCCATAAATGTTGGAGTTGTCCTAGCCTCCAGCTGATTTGGCGTAAGGCTGCCTCTAGGGTGGCCCAGATATCCAGGCATGTACTGGCCATCGGGACTACTGGGAGTTTCCCGGTGAGCCGATGGCTCAGTGGGACGTTTTTTTTAAGCAGAGTTCAGCGGCAGCGGGAGCGTGGCAACAAACAGCAGCAGGGAATCGGGGAAGGTGACCAGCGAGGAGGGCAGTTGGATGTAAAAGCCCAGAAGGTAGAAGAGCTCCACCCCTCCTTGACCTCCGAAGACCACCGAAGAGGCAAACAGGAGCGAGCGCGGCCACCCCGGCGCTCCCAGAATCTCGATTCCTCTACCTCCTCTCTGCTCCAGGAACCGCGCGGCGGGTGGACAGGCTGACTGGGAGCCCGGAGGAAGAGAACATGCGGGAGGCGGAGGCTGCCAAGGAGCCGCTGGAAGGAGCAGAGCAGCGAGAGCTCCCACGGATCATGAAGGAGACTCGCCGCTGCCGCTGCTGGCCATCAGGTACCCGGCATCCTACACAAACATCCAGCACACTGAGAAAGCGGGGTGGGTGAGCAGAGGAGGGACTGCAGAAAGGGACAATGCTATGTGGTCTGTCTCAGCCCTCTTCTCTGTCTCTCTGCCCCCTCTGTCTCTCAGTCCCCCCTCGGTCCCTCAGTTCCCCCCTCTGTCTCTCAGTCCCCCCTCTGTCTCTCAGTCCCCCCCTCTGTCTCTCAGTCCCCCCCTCTGTCTCTCAGTCCCCCCTCTGTTTCTCAGTCCCCCCTCTGTCTCTCAGGTCCCCCCTCTGTCTCTCAGCTCCCCCCTCTGTCTCTCAGTCCCCCCTCTTTCAGCCCCCTCCTCTGTCTCTCAGCCCCCCTCTATCTCTCAGACCCCCTCTGTCTCTCAGACCCCCTCTGTCTCTCAGACCCCCCCTTTGTCTCTCAGACCCCCCCCCCTTTGTCTCTCAGCCTCCCCCCACTGTATTTCAGCCCCCTCCTCTGTTTTTCAGCTCCCCTCCTCTATCTCTCAGCTCCCCCCTCTGTCTATCAGTCCCCCCTCTGTCTCTCAGCCCCTCCTCTGTCTCTCAGCCCCCTCCACTGTCCCTCAGCCCCCTCTATCTCTCAGATCCCCCCTCTGTCTATCAGCTCCCCCCTCTGTCTCTCAGCTCCCCCCTCTGTCTCTCAGCCCCCCCTATGTCTCTCAGCCCTCCACTGTCTCTCAGCCCCCTCCTCTGTCTCTCAGCCCCCTCCTCTGTCTCTCAGCCCCCTCCTCTGTCTCTCAGCCCCCTCCTCTGTCTCTCAGCCCCCTCCTCTGTCTCTCAGCCCTCTCCACTGTCTCTCAGCCCCCTCTATCTCTCAGCTCCCCCTGTCTCTCAGCTCCCCCTGTCTCTCAGCCCCCTCTGTCTCTGCCCTCCTGTCTCTCAGCCCCCCTGTCTCTCAGCCCCCCTATCTCTCAGCTCCTCCTGTCTCTCAGCCCCCTGTCTCTCAGCTCCCCCTCTTTCTCTCAGCCCCCTATCTCTCACCCCCCCTCTGTCTCTCAGCTCCCCCTGTCTCTCAGCCCCCCTCTGTCTTTCAGCCCCCATTTGTCTCTCAGCCCCCTCCTCTGTCTTTCAGCCCCCTCCTCTGTCTCTCAGCCCCCCACTGTCTCTCAGCCCCCCCACTGTCTCTCAGCTCCCCTCCTCTATCTCTCAGCCCCTCTCTGTCTATCAGCTCTCCCCTCTGTCTCTCAGCCCCCTCCTCTGTCTCTCAGCCCCTCCACTGTCTCTCAGCCCCCTGTATATCTCAGCTCCCCCTGTATCTCTCAGCTCCCCCTGTTTCTCAGGTCCACCCTGTCTCTCAGCCCCCCTCTGTCTCTAAGCCTCCCTCTGTCTCTGCCCTCCTGTCTCTCAGCCCCCTGTCTCTCAGCTCCCCCTGTCCCTCAGCTACCCCTCTGTCTCTCAGCCCCCCTTTCTCTCAGCCCCCCCTGTCTCTCAGCTCTCCCTGTCTCTCAGCTCCCCCTGTCTCTCAGCCCCCCCTCTGTCTCTCAGCTCCCCTGTCTCTCAGCTCCCCCTCTGTCTCTCAGCCCCCTCCTCTGTCTCATAGACCCCCCTCTGCCTATAAGCTCCCTGTGTCTCTCAGCTAGCCCCTCTGTCTCTCAGCTCCCCCTCTGTCTCTAAGCTCCCCCTCTGTCTCTAAGCTCTCTTCTCTGTCTCGCTGCCACCTTCTCTGTCTCATTCACTCCCTGACTCTTAGGCTGTTTCACACTGGGGCAGGCATTGATGGTAAAACACTGCAAGTTTAAGCGGCACTTTACTGTCGTTTTAGCGGCGCTATTCAGCATCTAGTGGGCGCTTTTAACCCCCGCTAGCAGTCGAATTAAAGGTTAAATGCGCCCGTGTAACGCTGCTGCCAAAGTGCTTTGCAGGCGCTTCAGCAGCGGTGGCCATTTATTTCAATGTGCAGAAGCGGTGTGTACACCGCTCCTCCACCACTCCAAAGATGCTGATTGCAGGACTTTTTGTAATGCCCTGCCAGCGCAGCGCCCCAGTGTGAAAGAAATCTGTCTTTCACACTGGGACTGCAGGGGAGGCATTTTTCAGGCACTTTACAAGCAATATTTTTTGCCCAAAAGTGCCTGAAAAATGCCTCAGTGTGAAAGGGGTCCTACACTCACCCCCTCTCTTTTACACTCACTCCCTCTCTCTTACACTCACCCCCTCTCTCACCCACCCCCTTCCCCTCAACCCCCCTCCCTCTCTCTCATTCCCTCTCTCTCTCTCTCATTCCCTCTCTCTCACCCTCTTATGATATACAGTACAATAATGGATGTAGGGACCATTTGGTGGGCGTGATTTTTTTTGGGGGGTGGGGGGGCAGCATTTTATTAAATTAAAGTGGGCTGGCCAAATTTTCGTCCCATTCCAGCCCTGCTTTTATCACATTGACTTTACCAATGTGCTTACTTTTTGCACCACTTCCAAAGGTCCCAGCCCCAACCCAAAAATTATCCCATACACTTTTCTGCACAATTCTATGGGCTATTGCACTAAACTGGGGGTCTTCTACAGTGCCTTGGACTCAGGTGCTTAAAAAAATGGAATATATAAGATTAATGGAGCGTATACATCATACTATCCTAGATACAATGCATATCTTTGGGCAAGCTGGGAACCATATGGTTGCTAAAGAGGTCACAGATAATTACCCTATAATAATATCCCTAGTGTCACGAGCTACTGATTCTACACAGTTAATTGCATATCTCTCCTTCCTAACTTTCTTTTGGTTATAATTTGGCTTAGTAGAAAGCCTATTTGGCTTGCCTTTAATTATGTTTATTTATTTGTTGCAAGATCCAAGAAACTAGGTACGGGTATCCTCTCTGAATTCTTTGGTTAGATTGTAGAGTATCTCAAATATACCAGCAGTTAAAATTTCATGACCCAGGATGGACTGGCAGTATATTCTATGGTCTCTATTGATTATACTCATTGAATTGTGTACCTAGGTTATACAAATTCTTCATTGTTCTATACATGTTATATTCTGTGTATAGATTCCCTCTCTTATGCTTTTACTTTCAATAGTTTTTTATTGGTTTTATCAGAAACAGCATAGATACACAGGTACAACAAAAAACTTTTTTTTTCTTTTTCCTTTCCAAGGTACAAAAGTACATTAAGTACAAATAGTAATCATCAGAAAGACTGTAGTATATTGTGGTCTCCCGACTGACTCTGACACAGTCCCTATTCATGCCTCAATCATGGGCGAAAAAGGTGGCAGCCTCCCCCCGGCACCCCCAATGGGATCTAGCTGTGCCGGGGGGAGGGGGCCATCCCCCCTGAGGAAGAAGCATTGAGGAAGAGGAACGATGTAGACTTGGTCCAGGCCAAAGCTATAATAGACCATTAATCAATTGCACTATGTGTGTTGAAATATTATGAAAATGGTCGTTCCAGAATCAGATCGGCAGATCCAATAGGCGTCAAAGTCAGCACTTGTGGATAATGCGGTATAAACTATAAGTGTGTCAGTAGTAGGGATGAGCTTCGTGTTCGAGTCGAACCCATGTTCAACTTGAACATCGTCTGTTCGGCCGTTCGCCGAATTGCAAACATTAGGGGCCGTTCGCGCCAAATTCAAGTGGCGCGTCACGACCCATAATTCACTGCGGCATCGCAGTGCATTGCTGGCTGATGATTGGCCAAGCATGCACTATAAACTGCATGCTTTGGCCAATCACAGCGCGCAAAAAACGGAGAGCCATAATTGGCCAACGCCAGGGTGGCTTTGGCCAATTATGTCTCAGGGGGTTTAGTACACGCCCCACTCTATATAAGGCCGCCTCCATGGCGGCCTTGTGTTGTGTGTTGCGGTGGTTAAAGAGAGAGTTTACAGAGAGAGAGAGAGAGACAGTGTCATTTATATTGAGTTGGATAGAGCAGGCAGGCGAGTCAGTTAGCTGCAGTTACAGAGTGTAGAGGATATATATGCATCCTAGGTGTTGTATATATATTGTGACAGCAGGAAGGTAAAGTCACCTGGTTGCATCCAGGGGGGTAGGTATATTTCTCCCAGATTCAGGCTTTATGCCGACTTATACAACTAGGGAGAGAGTTGATGAAGCCCAGCTGAGGCTAGTGGGCTCATGGATGATTCATACCTCTAGGGAGAGTGCTGGGCGTCGTGCAGGCAGGGAGTTGATGAGACCAGCTGAAGCTTGTCAGCTCGTTTAAGGCCTCTATAAAAACTCCCAGCTTCATTAGGTGTTTGCTCATGCCTGGACCCAGACCTGTGTGGACTGTCTAGGGAGAGTGAACCCCTGTGCGGTGAGACAAAGCCTGTGTGGCTATTTGTTTGGACATTTACTAAACCAGGGACTTAGGGACTAGGACAGCACCAGGCTGATCCCAGTTGTTAGTTAGGGAAACCTGCATGTTTAGTCAGAGGTCAAGCTGACCAGGATTTATTTTGTTTATGTTTCTTTTTGCTTTGCTGTATTTTTGTCACTGTAAATAGAGAAATAAACCGCACCTTTTGATCTTGAAAACCACAACCTCCGTCTGCTGGGCCTGTTTTTGTGTGGGGAGCCCATCCAGGGGGTCACACCCACCCGCTACCGAGCTAACCCCCTCACAGTTGGTGGAGAATGCGGGCACATATTGCAGCAAATTGCCCGGTTGTGGAGGAACCCATGCAATGTGACTTTCTGACGGACAGACGTCAGTCGCTATGTGCGACAGTCGCATGCACTGCCATTCGGGGAACTGAGAAACATTTATACAAAATGTGTATTAATGGTAGAAATGTTGTGGTATTACTGGATTCAGGTAGCCTTGTGACCCTGATAAAGGCTGAATTAGTTAAAACAGAGGTCTCTGGGAATAGCAAGGTAGCTGTTATTTGTGTGCATGGGGACACCCGAGAGTATCCAGTGACTACAGTGTGTTTCAAGACCCCCAAAGGTACCCTCTCTCATCCAGTGGGGTTAGTATCTCAACTACCGCATGATGCCATTGTGGGAAGGGATTTTCTGAAGTTCTGGGAACTGTGGGATGATCCTGAGCCCCCCACTGGTGCCCCTATGTACCAGGAAGGTGATAGCCAGAACTCCTCTGAGAGTGGTGAGGACTCTCCAGAATTTCCCTTGTCAGTATTGGCAGGCGAGACTCAAGAAACTGGAGAGGAGCCCACCTCCTCAGACGAAAACCTACCGTCTGTGGAGTTTTCTGATCTTGAGGTTCACAGGGAAAATTTTGCCACAGAACAGTTAAAAGACCCCGCCCTAATAAAGGCACGGGAAAACGTAGTGGAAATAGATGGCGAATTAGTGAACCCAGATAATACCTGCACTTACCCATACTTCAGCGTAGAGAAGGACCTACTGTATCGGGTGGCAAAAAGGGCAGAAGAAACCGTTGAGCAGCTTGTAGTGCCCAAACCTTACAGGAAGTTGGTGTTGGAGTTGGCCCATGGGCACATTCTTGGAGGTCATCTGGGGACAGAGAAAACCCAAGAGAGGGTATTACAGAGATTCTATTGGCCTGGGGTGATGAAGGACATAGAAAATTATTGTTCCTCCTGCCCTGTGTGTCAGAGGTCGGCCCCGATGCCACATTTCCGTAGCCCGCTGGTCCCTCTACCCATCATTGAGGTCCCATTTGAGAGAATCGCAATGGATTTGGTAGGTCCTATAATCAAGTCCGCTAGGGGGCACCAGTACATATTAGTTATAATGGACTATGCCACCCGTTATCCAGAAGCGATCCCTCTCCGAAATACCTCGGCCAAAACCATAGCCAAAGAGCTATCTCTTGTTTTTAGCCGGGTGGGTATTTGTAAAGAACTGCTTACGGACCAAGGTACACCCTTTATGTCCCGGGTTATGAAAGAGCTGTGTAAATTGTTCAAAGTGACGCAATTGCGTACGTCTGTGTATCACCCCCAAACCGATGGGCTGGTTGAAAGATTCAACAAAACCCTAAAACAAATGTTGAAGAAAGTGGTGGATAGAGATGGAAAGGATTGGGACTGTCTACTTCCTTATTTGATGTTTGCTATTAGGGAGGTGCCCCAATCCTCTACGGGATTCTCCCCCTTTGAGTTACTGTATGGGAGACACCCAAGAGGGCTGTTGGATATTGCCAAGGAAACTTGGGAAAGTGAGAGTTCTCCCCACAGGAGTGTGATTGAGCATGTCGCCCTGATGCAAGATCGAATTGCACAGGTAATGCCCATCGTGAAGGAACATTTGGCCCAAGCGCAGTTGGCACAGCAGAGAGTGTACAACCGTGGAGCCAAGACCCGTACCTTTTCCCCGGGGGATAGGATATTGGTACTTGTCCCTACGGTTGAAAGTAAATTCCTTGCCAAATGGCAAGGCCCCTACGAGATAATGGAAAAAGTGAGCGAAGTGAATTACATGGTCAGACAACCAGGAAGGCGAAAGCCCGAACAGATCTATCACGTTAATCTGTTGAAAGCCTGGAGGGATAGAGAGTCCCTAGTCGCAGAAACTTGGTCACCAGCTCAAACTGGTTGCGTGATTCCGGAGGTTGGAATAGCAGCCACCTTGTCACAACCCCAACAACAGGAGGTTAAGGAGTTTGTGCTTCGCAACAAGGAGGTGTTCTCTGAGCTGCCGGGACAAACATCTGGGGTAGAGCATGATATTATTACCCCGCCCGGTGAAAGGGTGAAGTTAAAACCCTATCGGATCCCAGAGGCCCGACGGGAGGCAATACGGGAGGAAGTACAGAAAATGCTGAACTTAGGGGTGATGGGAGCTGGCGATTTTGTAACGATTTTCGTCAGTTGAACAAAGTTACAAAATTTGACACCTACCCCATGCCACGTATAGATGAGTTGATCGACCGGCTGGGAACAGCCCGATACATGACGACTCTTGACCTCACAAAAGAGTATTGGCAAATTCCCCTGGCCAAGTCGGCCAAAGAGAAAACCGCATTTGTAACCCCAGACGGGGCGTTCCAATATAAGAGAATGCCGTTCGGGTTACAGAATGCGCCGGCCACATTCCAGCGGAAAATGGACCAGATACTGAGGCCCCATCGGAAGTATGCTGCGGCTTACCTGGATGACGTAATTGTCCATAGCACAGATTGGGCCTCACATCTGCCAAAAGTGCAAGCAGTCCTAGACTCTATCCGGGAAGCGGGGTTTACGGCTAACCCCAAGAAGTGTACCATTGGGCAGGAGGAGGCCAAATATCTTGGGTACACCATTGGCAGGGGAGTAATAAAACCCCAACTCAACAAAGTCGAGGCCATCCAGAGTTGGCCACGTCCCAACAGCAAGAAGCAGGTACGAGCCTTTCTGGGAATCGCGGGTTATTATCGGCGCTTCATTCCCCACTTTGCTTCTAAGGCTGTACCCCTAACCAACCTGACGAAAGGGAAAGGGTCGGTCATGATTAAATGGACCCCCGAGGCTGAGGCAGCATTCCAATTCTTGAAACAAGCCTTATGTAGCCAGCCAGTGTTGTACTCACCCGACTTCTCTAAAGACTTTGTCGTACAAAGTGATGCATCAGATGTGGGGTTAGGAGCAGTATTGTCCCAGGTCTGGAACGGGGAAGAGCACCCATTCATTTACCTCAGCAGGAAGTTGAAGTCCCATGAGGTAAATTACGCCACGGTTGAAAAGGAGTGTTTAGCGGTGAAGTGGGCTCTAGATTCCCTTCGGTACTATCTGCTAGGTAGGCACTTTGACATGGTTACGGATCACGCTCCGTTAAAGTGGATGGCTCAAAACAAGGAGACAAATAGAAGAGTAAATAGGTGGTTCCTGGCCCTACAGGAATTCAACTTCACAGTAAAGCATCGCCCTGGCGTTCAAATGGGGAATGTGGATGCTTTGTCTCGAGTACATGAATGCCTGATTGCTGGTGTTCCAACCCCAAGGTTAAAACAAGAGGGGGGGTCTGTGACAGCAGGAAGGTAAAGTCACCTGGTTGCATCCAGGGGGGTAGGTATATTTCTCCCAGATTCAGGCTTTATGCCGACTTATACAACTAGGGAGAGAGTTGATGAAGCCCAGCTGAGGCTAGTGGGCTCATGGATGATTCATACCTCTAGGGAGAGTGCTGGGCGTCGTGCAGGCAGGGAGTTGATGAGACCAGCTGAAGCTTGTCAGCTCGTTTAAGGCCTCTATAAAAACTCCCAGCTTCATTAGGTGTTTGCTCATGCCTGGACCCAGACCTGTGTGGACTGTCTAGGGAGAGTGAACCCCTGTGCGGTGAGACAAAGCCTGTGTGGCTATTTGTTTGGACATTTACTAAACCAGGGACTTAGGGACTAGGACAGCACCAGGCTGATCCCAGTTGTTAGTTAGGGAAACCTGCATGTTTAGTCAGAGGTCAAGCTGACCAGGATTTATTTTGTTTATGTTTCTTTTTGCTTTGCTGTGTTTTTGTCACTGTAAATAGAGAAATAAACCGCACCTTTTGATCTTGAAAACCACAACCTCCATCTGCTGGGCCTGTTTTTGTGTGGGGAGCCCATCCAGGGGGTCACACCCACCCGCTACCGAGCTAACCCCCTCACAATATTTATACACTGTATTCAGTTTAGGTAGATCCGTTCCTGTTATTCTCTATACTGTGACAGGCAGGCAGGTGATTGTGCTAGCTGCAGTGTTTCACTTAGCGTACTGTGTGCTTTGCATAGTGTTCACCTGAAGCTTACCTGAATACAATTAGTGGTGTTCTCATAATAAAACCACAGGCAGGGAACTGCATTAATTTCATTTAGTGTACTGCAGTACTTCTGTCCTTTGCAGAGCGTTCACTTAAAGGAACCTGAATACAATTTGTGGTGTTCTCATAATAAAACCACCGGCAGAGAGCTGCAAGTATTTTCAGTTAGTGTACTGTGTCCTCTGCACAGTGTTCACCTAAAACTTACTGAAGACAATTGCTGCTTTTCTCATACTAATACCACAGCAGGCAGTTGATTCTGATAGCTGCATTATAATCGGTACAGGGATATATATATATATTGTGACAGCAGGAAGGTAAAGTCACCTGGTTGCATCCAGGGGGGTAGATATATTTCTCCCAGATTCAGGCTTTATGCCGACTTATACAACTAGGGAGTTGATGAAGCCCAGCTGAGGCTAGTGGGCTCATGAATGACTCATACCTCTAGGGAGAGTGCTGGGCGTCGTGAGGCAGGGAGTTGATGAGACCAGCTGAAGCCTGTCAGTTCGTTTAAGGCCTCTATAAAAACTCCCAGATTCATTAGATGTTAGCTCATGCCTGGAACCAGACCTGTGTGGACTGTCTAGGGAGAGTGAACCCCTGTGCGGTGAGGCAAAGCCTGTGTGGCTATTTGTTTGGACTTTTACTAAACCAGGGACTTAGGGACTAGGACAGCACTAGGCTGATCCCAGTTGTTAGTTTAGGAAACCTGCATGTTTAGTCAGAGGTCAAACTGACCAGGATTTATTTTGTTTGTTTCTTTTTGGCTTTGCTGTGTTTTTGTCACTGTACATAGAGAAATAAACCGCACCTTTTGATTTTGAAAACCACAACCTCCGTCTGCTGGCCCTGTTTTTGTGTGGGGAGCCCAACCAGGGGGTCACACACACCCGCTACCGAGTTAACCCCCTCACAGTTGGTGGAGAATGCGGGCAGTTTTTTTTAAGCCAGCATGGAGGAGATACTGAAACAGCTGGCTCTAGCAAATGCCAATCAACAGCAGACAAATGCAGGTTTGCAAAGGAGCCTTGCAGCCCAGCAGCAAGCTCATCAACAAGCCCAGCAGCAATCTGAGGCCCGCTTCATAGACCTGTTACAGAAGCAAGAGCAGAGACTACAACAAATGGAAGCAGTAATGCAGCAACGTCCGCAGACCAGTGAGGAAAGCCGTCCCACTAATACCGCGTCCTTTGGGGTGAGTCGTTTATTGACAAAAATGACTGGAGAGGATGATCCAGAGGTATTTTTGACCACATTTGAAAGGACTGCTGAAAGAGAAAAGTGGCCTGAGGAGCAGTGGGCTGGACTGGTGGCTCCTCTGTTAACTGGTGAATCGCAGAAAGCTTACTATGACCTAGAGCCTGACCAAGCAAAAGACTATGTGATGCTAAAAGCTGAAATATTGGCAAGGCTGGGTGTCACCCTGGCTGTCCGGGCTCAGCGTGTGCATAACTGGACTTTCCAGCTTGGAAAACCCCCCAGGTCTCAAATGTATGATCTCATTCACCTGAGCAGGAAGTGGCTACAGCCAGAGACTTTGTCCGCACCGGAGATTGTGGAACGTGTTGTGATGGATCGTTTCTTGAGAGCTCTTCCTACCGCCATTCAAAAGTGGGTAAGCCACGGAGACCCAGAAACGGCCGGTAAACTTGTGGATCGTGTAGAGAGATACTTGGCTACAGAGAACCTGACGGCCTCTTCCAGAGACTCTCGGACTTTCCACCCTAAGACCAGACCATCCCCAGGGGCGGATAAGAGGATTCCAAGGGGTGAGGGTGGAGAGAGTGAGAGGGTGGGAGCTCTACCCCAAGTTTGGCGAGAACAGCCTGGGAAATCAGCGGCTCAAGAGGCCGCAAGAAGGATCGTTTGCTACCGCTGCCGGCAAGCGGGACATATTGCAGCCAATTGCCCGGTTGTGGAGGAACCCATGCAGTGTGACTTTCTGACGGGCAGACGTCAGTCGCTGTGTGCGACAGTCGCATGCACTGCCATTCGAGGAACTGAGAAACATTTATGCAAAATGTGTGTTAATGGTAGAAATGTTGTGGTATTGTTGGATTCAGGTAGCCTTGTGACCCTGATAAAGGCTGAGTTAGTTAAAACAGAGGTCTCTGGGAATAGCAAGGTAGCTGTTATTTGTGTGCATGGGGACACCCGAGAGTATCCAGTGACTACAGTGTGTTTCGAGACCCCCAAAGGTACCCTCTCTCATCCAGTGGGCTTAGTATCTCAGTTACCGCATGACGCCATTGTGGGAAGGGATTTTCCGAAGTTCTGGGAACTGTGGGATGATCCTGAGCCCCCCACTGGTGCCCCTATGTACCAGGAATGTGATAGCCAGAACTCCTCTGAGAGTGGTGAGGACTCTCCAGAATTTCCCTTGTCAGTATTGGCAGGGGAGACTCAAGAAACTGGAGAGGAGCCCACCTCCTCAGACGAAAACCTACCGTCTGTGGAGTTTTCTGATCTGGAGGTTCACAGGGAAAATTTTGCCACAGAACAGTTAAAAGACCCCGCCCTAATAAAGGCACGGGAAAACGTAGTGGAAATAGATGGCGAGTTAGTGAACCCAGATAATACCTGCACTTACCCATACTTCAGCGTAGAGAAGGACCTACTGTATCGGGTGGCAAAAAGGGCAGAAGAAACCGTTGAGCAGCTGGTGGTGCCCAAACCTTACAGGAAGTTGGTGTTGGAGTTGGCCCATGGGCACATTCTTGGAGGTCATCTGGGGACAGAGAAAACCCGAGAGAGGGTATTACAGAGATTCTATTGGCCTGGGGTGATGAAGGACATAGAAAATTATTGTTCCTCCTGCCCTGTGTGTCAGAGGTCGGCCCCGATGCCACATTTCCGTAGCCCGCTGGTCCCTCTACCCATCATTGAGGTCCCGTTTGAGAGAATCGCAATGGATTTGGTAGGTCCTATAATCAAGTCCGCTAGGGGGCACCAGTACATATTGGTTATAATGGACTATGCCACCCGTTATCCAGAAGCGATCCCTCTCAGAAATACCTCGGCCAAAACCATAGCCAAAGAGCTATCTCTTGTTTTTAGCCGGGTGGGTATTTGTAAAGAACTGCTTACGGACCAAGGTACACCCTTTATGTCCCGGGTTATGAAAGAGCTGTGTAAATTGTTCAAAGTGACGCAATTGCGTACATCTGTGTATCACCCCCAAACCGATGGGCTGGTTGAAAGATTCAACAAAACCCTAAAACAAATGTTGAAGAAAGTGGTGGATAGAGATGGAAAGGATTGGGACTGTCTACTTCCTTATTTGATGTTTGCTATTAGGGAGGTGCCCCAATCCTCTACGGGATTCTCCCCCTTTGAGTTACTGTATGGGAGACACCCAAGAGGGCTGTTGGATATTGCCAAGGAAACTTGGGAAAGTGAGAGTTCTCCCCACAGGAGTGTGATTGAGCATGTCGCCCTGATGCAAGATCGAATTGCACAGGTAATGCCCATCGTGAAGGAACATTTGGCCCAAGCGCAGTTGGCACAGCAGAGAGTGTACAACCGTGGAGCAAAGACCCGTACCTTTTCCCCGGGGGATAGGATATTGGTACTTGTCCCTACGGTTGAAAGTAAATTCCTTGCCAAATGGCAAGGCCCCTACGAGATAATGGAAAAAGTGAGCGAAGTGAATTACAAGGTCAGACAACCAGGAAGGCGAAAGCCCGAACAGATATATCACGTTAATCTGTTGAAAGCCTGGAGGGATAGAGAGTCCCTAGTCGCAGAAACTTGGTCACCAGCTCAAACTGGTTGCGTGATTCCGGAGGTTGGAATAGCAGCCACCTTGTCACAACCCCAACAACAGGAGGTTAAGGAGTTTGTGCTTCGCAACAAGGAGGTGTTCTCTGAGCTGCCGGGACAAACATCTGGGGTAGAGCATGATATTATTACCCCGCCCGGTGAAAGGGTGAAGTTAAAACCCTATCGGATCCCAGAGGCCCGACGGGAGGCAATACGGGAGGAAGTACAGAAAATGCTGAACTTAGGGGTGATAGAGGAGTCCCAAAGTGATTGGTCTAGTCCCATTGTGTTGGTGCCTAAACCGGATGGGAGCTGGCGATTTTGTAACGATTTTCGTCAGTTGAACAAAGTTACAAAATTTGACACCTACCCCATGCCACGTATAGATGAGTTGATCGACCGGCTGGGAACAGCCCGATACATGACGACTCTTGACCTCACAAAAGGGTATTGGCAAATTCCCCTGGCCAAGTCGGCCAAAGAGAAAACCGCATTTGTAACCCCAGACGGGGCGTTCCAATATAAGAGAATGCCGTTCGGGTTACAGAATGCGCCGGCCACATTCCAGCGGAAAATGGACCAGATGCTGAGGCCCCATCGGAAGTATGCTGCGGCTTACCTGGATGACGTAATTGTCCATAGCACAGATTGGGCCTCACATCTGCCAAAAGTGCAAGCAGTCCTGGACTCTGTTCGGGAAGCGGGGTTTACGGCTAACCCCAAGAAGTGTACCATTGGGCAGGAGGAGGCCAAATATCTTGGGTACACCATTGGCAGGGGAGTAATAAAACCCCAACTCAACAAAGTCGAGGCCATCCAGAGTTGGCCACGTCCCAACAGCAAGAAGCAGGTACGAGCCTTTCTGGGAATCGCGGGTTATTATCGGCGCTTCATTCCCCACTTTGCTTCTAAGGCTGTGCCCCTAACCAACCTGACGAAAGGGAAAGGGTCGGTCATGATTAAATGGACCCCCGAGGCTGAGGCAGCATTCCAATTCTTGAAACAAGCCTTATGTAGCCAGCCAGTGTTGTACTCACCCGACTTCTCTAAAGACTTTGTCGTACAAAGTGATGCGTCAGATGTGGGGTTAGGAGCAGTATTGTCCCAGGTCTGGAACGGGGAAGAGCACCCAGTCATTTACCTCAGCAGGAAGTTGAAGTCCCATGAGGTAAATTACGCCACGGTTGAAAAGGAGTGTTTAGCGGTGAAGTGGGCTCTAGATTCCCTTCGGTACTATCTGCTAGGTAGGCACTTTGACATGGTTACGGATCACGCTCCGTTAAAGTGGATGGCTCAAAACAAGGAGACAAATAGAAGAGTGAATAGGTGGTTCCTGGCCCTACAGGAATTCAACTTCACAGTAAAGCATCGCCCTGGCGTTCAAATGGGGAATGTGGATGCTTTGTCTCGAGTACATGAATGCCTGATTGCTGGTGTTCCAACCCCAAGGTTAAAACAAGAGGGGGGGGTATGTGACAGCAGGAAGGTAAAGTCACCTGGTTGCATCCAGGGGGGTAGATATATTTCTCCCAGATTCAGGCTTTATGCCGACTTATACAACTAGGGAGTTGATGAAGCCCAGCTGAGGCTAGTGGGCTCATGAATGACTCATACCTCTAGGGAGAGTGCTGGGCGTCGTGAGGCAGGGAGTTGATGAGACCAGCTGAAGCCTGTCAGTTCGTTTAAGGCCTCTATAAAAACTCCCAGATTCATTAGATGTTAGCTCATGCCTGGAACCAGACCTGTGTGGACTGTCTAGGGAGAGTGAACCCCTGTGCGGTGAGGCAAAGCCTGTGTGGCTATTTGTTTGGACTTTTACTAAACCAGGGACTTAGGGACTAGGACAGCACTAGGCTGATCCCAGTTGTTAGTTTAGGAAACCTGCATGTTTAGTCAGAGGTCAAACTGACCAGGATTTATTTTGTTTGTTTCTTTTTGGCTTTGCTGTGTTTTTGTCACTGTACATAGAGAAATAAACCGCACCTTTTGATTTTGAAAACCACAACCTCCGTCTGCTGGCCCTGTTTTTGTGTGGGGAGCCCAACCAGGGGGTCACACACACCCGCTACCGAGTTAACCCCCTCACAATATATATATATATATATATACATTCCACCTTTGTGCAGCTACATCTCACTGCAGGCCATTAGTATGTCTGGAAGGCAAACAAGAAGTGGCAGACAGTCACAAGCCAATAAAAGAGGGCAAGCAGGCTCTGTATCTAGAGGCAACAGTGATGGTTGCATTCTCATCAGCACATGGCCGTGGGACACGCTTGTCCTTCTTTTCGGCAGCTAGCCATGTTGAGCCGCAACATGCCCAAGACTTGGTAGAGTGGATGACCAAGCCGTCCTCATCCTCCTCATCCTCTCTCACCCAGGCTCAGGGTACTTTGTCTGGCAAAGCAGCTGCTAAAACAGCCTCTTCCCTTTGCTCAATAGCATCAGTCACTCCTTCCCTAGCCCCACCATGTCCTTCTGAGGAGTCCCCAGAACTGTTTGACCACAGTGTTGGGAACATGCTCCAGGAGGATGCCCAGCGTTTTAAAGGGTCCTATGATGGAACCCAGCTAGAGGAAGGCAGTAACGTGAGCCCAGAGAGAGGGGGTAGTAACGTGAGCCCAGAGAGAGGGGGTGCCCAACAAGGACAGCTATCTGGCATACTGCCAGATTTGCTCCAGTGATGAGGAGGGAGGGGATGATGAGGTCACTGACTCCACGTGGCTGCCTGATAGGAGAGAGGAGGAGAAGGCACATCTCCATCGAGGCAGGATGCCCTCCAGGGGCCAGCTTAAGGGCAGCACACCGACTGCATCACACCGCAGAGCTCTGCATGTGCAGGGTGCTGCTGTCTCTGCGCGTTATTCCAAAAGTTCTTTGGTGTGGGCCTTTTTTCAGACGTGTGCAGCAGATCGCACCGTTGCCATTTGCAACATATGTCTGAAGCGTATCTCACGTGGCCAAAACATCAGCCGCTTAGGCACCACATTCTTGACCAGACATATGTCGACCTGCCATGCAGTTCATTGGCAAACGTACCTAAAAGGCCCACACCAAAGAACAACGTGGGGACCTCTCCTTGCTCCTCATCAGCTGGGATCTCCAACCCCACTATACCTTCAGTCCTCTCTGAAACCTGCACTAAGAAGAATGAAGGTGTAGAATTAGGTGTGTCACAGCCAAGTACTTGCGGGCAATCTGCTATCGGTACACCGAAGTCCGATTGTACCAGGCAAATTTCCCTGCCTCAGCTGCTGCACCGCCAAAAGAAGTTTGCTCCCAGCCATCCACATGCCCAGCGGTTGAATGCTAGCTTGGCTAAATTTCTAGCACTTCAACTGCTGCCTTTTCAGTTGGTAGACTCTGCCCCCTTCCGTGAGTTTGTGGAATGTGTGGTTCCTCAGTGGCAGGTTCCCAAACACCACTTTTTCTCACAGAGGGTGATTCCGGCTCTCTACCGGCATGTGGAAGGCAATGTCTTGGCCTCGCTGGACAGGGCCGGTCAGCGGTAAGGTGTATATTACCGCTGACTCATGGTCCTATCTTTCTCAGCGCATTGGGTGACTCTGCTGGCAGCTGGGAAGGATGCAGGACAAGGTGCAGTAGTGTTGGAGGTTGTTCTGCCACCACGCCTCCAAAATGTTACTACTGGTTATTCTGACACACCTCCCTCCTCCACCCCCTCCTCTTCTTGTTCCTCCATGGCCTCTACCAGTGCTTTGTCCTTGGAACCAGCAGTGCTCCGTAGGTGTTCAAGAAGCTACGCAAGTACGCAGGCAAAAACATGCCATGCAGTGCTTGAGCTGGTGTGCTTGGGGGACAGGAGCCACACTGGGGCAGAGATTCTGTCAGCTCTGCAGGGGCAGGCTAAGAGGTGGTTGACGCCATGCCAGCTTAAGCCAGGAAAGGTGGTTTGCGACAATGGCACCAACCTCCTCTCCGCCCTCCGACAGGGACAACTGACCCATGTGCCCTGTTTGGCTCACGTCCTTAACTTGGTGGTGCAGTGGTTCTTGGGCAGGTACCCGGGCTTACAGGACGTCTTGAAGCAGGCCAATAAACTCTGTGGGCATTTCCGCCGGTCATATAATGCCAGTGCTCGGCTGGCTGACCTGCAAAAGGAATCCAACCTGACCAAGAACTGCCTAATCTGACATGCCCACCAGGTGGAACTCTACGTTGGCCATGCTGCAGCAGCTGCACATGCAGCAGAGGGCCATCAATGAGTATCTGTTGCAATATGGCACCAGTACAGGGTCAGGGGAGCTTGGATTTTCCCCAGGCCAGTGGGCCATGATCAGGGATGCATGCACTGTCCTGGCACTATTTGAAGAGGCCACGAGTATGGTGAGCAGTGACAGTGCATGCATCAGTGACACTGTCCCTCTTATGCCGCATACACACGACCATTTTTCATGACGTTAAAAATTCAATTTTTTAAATTGGGCATTAAAAACGACCGTGTGTAGGCTCCAGAGCATTTTTAACTACGTAAAAAATGGCCTTAAAAGAATGAGAACCTGCTCCCTTTTTTCACGTCGTTTTTTTTAACGACGTGAAAAACGGTAGTGTGTATGCTTTTACGAGGGGAAAAAAAACGCGAATGCTCAGAATCAAGTATGGTGGGACAGGAGCGCTCGTTCTGGTAAAACTAGCGTTTGTAATGGAGATAGCACATTCGTCACGCTGTAACGGACTGAAAAGCACGAGGCTGAAAAGCGCGAATCGTCGCTCAACAAAATTTACTAACATGAAGGGTGGTGCCATTCGAATGGAACTTCCCCTTTATAGTGCCGTCGTACGTGTTGTACGTCACTGCGCTTTGCTCGAGCGTTTTTTTAATGAACGTGTGTATGCAAGACAGGCTTGAGTGGAAACAAGAAAAATCACGTCGAGAAAAACGTCGTTTTTGAAAATGACATTAAAAACGATCGTGTGTACGCGGCATAATCCACCTGTTGGAGCACACGCTGCGTGGAATAATGGACAGGGCACTTGAGGCAGAACAGAGTCAGGAAGAGGAGGACTTCCTTACCTCTCAAGGCCCCCTTTATCCAGACAGTGTTCCTGCTGGCCCGCCTATCACATAGGAAAAGGAGGAGGAGGAGGAGGAGGATTGTGTCAGCATGGAGGTGGAGCCTAGCACTCAACATCAGCAGCAGTCTTCAAGGGATCAATTACAGTCCCAAGACACCCATGGACTTGTACATGGCTGGGAGGATGTGGCTCCGGATCATGTTGTCCTGAGTGACCCAGAGGACTCAGAGGACCAAATGCCTCAGCAAACCTACGCTGCATGGCCTCCCTGATCCTGCATAGCCTGAGGAAGGATCTTCGTATTCGTGTGATCAAGGAGAGGGATCATCACTGGCTGGCAACCCTCCTTGATCCACGTTACAAGGGTAAGGTTGCGGACCTTATCTTGCCGTCGCAGAGGGAGCAGAGGATGAAGCATCTTCGGGAGGCCTTCCAGAAAGGTCTGTGCAACCCGTTCCCAGAGACTGGGAGGTTACAAATTCCTGGTCCTGGACAACGTGTTGCTGAGGCTTCGGTCAGTCAAAGAAGGAGCCGTGGAGAAGGTGACCGTCTGACCGATGCGTTCAGACAATTTTTTAGTACGCAGCCCCAAGGTATGATCGGTTCCAGCAACCCTCGCCAGCGTTTGGTTTACATGGTGCAGGAATACCTAGGGGGAAGATCAGACTTGGACACCTTTCTCACCGAAAATCCTCTGGGTTACTGGGTCTTGAGGATGGATCACTGGCCAGAGCTTGCACAGTATGCAATTGAGGTACTGGCCTGTCCTGCATCTAGTGTTCTTTCGTCGGAACGCACATTCAGTGCTGCTGGAGGCTTTGTAACCGATCACAGGGTGCGCCTGTCCACCGACTCGGTTGATCGACTGACCTTAATAAAAATTAATCAGTCTTGGATCACCACCAGCTACCAAGCACCTGATGCTGATGTAACCAAATGTTTTTTTTTTTAAATGTCAGATCCCTTCAAGACTGCCTATGCTGATGCTGAGTGACTATCCTCTTCCTCCTCAATGATCATGCTAATAGCTTGTAAGAACATTTTTGTTTCTGGGCATCACCACCAGTGGCTAAAGCACAATTTTTCAGCCCCTGTTTAACAGGGGTGTGTATTTATACTGTTTATACTCTGCAGAAATTTGGCCCTTAGGTGTTTGTGTTGCCACAACACTGCAAGCCCTCCCAGTTACTCTTGGTGGGTGCTGGAACGCCCTGCTGTGAACTATTATATCAAGAATTGTAATTACATGCCATTGTTGAACAGTGGTAGGAAAAATTGGGCCTTTGGTGGTGCTGGTGCCACAACACTGTAAGTCCTCACAGTTCCTCTTGATGGGCGCAGAAATGGGCCCAGCTGTGAAATATTAGATCAATAATTGTAATTACATGCCCCTGTTGAACAGAGCCAGAAAAATTGGGCCTTTGGTGGTGGTGGTGTTACAGTGTTGTGGCAACACCACCACCACCAAAGACCCAAAGGGGCTGGTAGTGGGCTGCCATTTTTCTCAATGATTTTCATCCATATTGCCGGGACCAGACATTACATTAAAGCCGCAAGCAGTTTTAAATGACTTTTTTTCCCTTTAGAAATGTCATTTTGTGCAGGGACGGTTCTAAACATGGAAAACACGTGCGACTTCACAGGCATACTTTAGACACCCCCCAGGTACGATATTTAAAGGAATATTTCACGTTTTTTTTTCACTTTAAGCATCATTAAAATCTGCTCCCGAAAAAACTGCAGTTTTTAAAACTTTTTTTTTGCATTGATACATGTCCCCTGGGGCAGGACCCGTGTCCCCAAACCCTTCTTAGGACAATAACTTGCATATTAGCCGTTATAATTAGCACTTTAGATTTCGAACATTTAAGGCCATTGTATTTAATAGGGTTCTAAAATTTGCGCGAACTTTCGGTCCGTTCGCAGGTTCTGGTGCGAACCGAACCGGGGGGTGTTCGGCTCATCCCTAGTCAGTAGCTATGCCCATGGGAATAGGACGTAGATGCACCTTGTGTGGCACCAGTTTCCAAACCCCCCAGTTGTCCGCTGCGAGCCAGGGGAGGTCGTACACATTTATGTCTGTGAGTCAAAAGGTGCCAGATTGATATTTAGTGTATCTGTTAGTTAGTGGTCACATTAGGTGACCCATCCTTGGTGCCTCCACTGCTCCCAACAGACAGGGGATATGGGCGTGTCCTTAAAAAAAAAAAAAAAAGGTCCCGTGCATCAACCGTGAAATATCATATGAGATAAAACAAAAGAGAACCATAGAACAAACAAGAAGAAAGCACAGGTCAAGAAGGAGACCCGAGGAGATAAGAGAGTGAGGATGAAAAAAGGAGTAAAGAAAGGCAGAAGAAGAAAAGAAGAGAAGAGGCAGGAAGAAGATCTTCAGTGACAGTGCAAAACCTGCTTCACTACACAGCATCGGGGGAAGTGGAGGTGGCAGGAACGAGGGATATGCATTTAATCCAGGGTTCCCAAATGGCATCATGTTTGGCAACTGTATCCAAAAGGATGCTAGTCGTATTTTCCCGAGTCATTATCTATGAGATTTTTCTTTTAACCAAGGTGAGAGAAACTGAAGGCTGCTTCCATGCTCGAGCAATAGTCAATTTGGTTCCAAGTAGAATGAACACAATGAGGCGTTGAGTCCGTTTCGGTGTTTCTGGGTGATGGAAGTTAAGAAGAGCTATTTAAGGAGTCTGAGGGATGGGTCTGTCCGTAAGTTTCCTAATGATTTGGAATACCTTATTCCAGAGTCCTCTGAGCTTGGGACAGTCCCACCAGGTGTGTAACATCGACCCCATGTGTCCGCAATTACGGAAGCACAGTGGAGATGCATTTGGGTAAATTTTTGCAATTCTTAGTGGAACGAGATACCACTGCATCAGTACTTTCAGATTAGCCTCAATCAGTGTTATGTTCAATAAGCCCTTGTAGGCGGAGGTTGATGCTTTATGCCATTCCCCTAGACTCCAGCTCTGTCCCAGGTCTTTTTCCCATTCCCTCATGTAGAGAGTTTTGGAATCAGCTGAGGCAAGTGATCTGTAAATCACTGTTATCCCTCCCCGCTGCTCCATAGCCTGACCACACCACGCTTCATAAGCCGTAACCGTCAGAGGGTTGGGCGTAGATGACCCCAGAGAATGTCCAAAATTAGAGATCTGGTGGAGTCTGAACCTCTCCGTGCTGGGCATTTCCAGCTTGCTAGAGCAATGAGCAGGTGTTAGAGGCCCAGCGGAGCTGACAAAGTGTCCAATTCCATAAAGCCCCCTATCCAGCCACCATTGAAACGCCTTAATGTCCATACCCGGGGGAAAGAGGGGATTTCGGAAGATATGTGAAAGCGGGTGCCAATGTGATATCAAAAGTGGGTTTCTTCTGAGCGAGTCCCAAATATTTAGGGAGTGGGACAACATTGGGGCCATTATGGCTGGTCTAGTTTTGGCAGGGCACCAAAGGAGGAAATCCAGGGTGTATTGGGGAACTGCCTGCCGTTCCATATGTACCCAGTCAGGGTGTGGTATTTTAGAGTAGATGACAGAGAGTTGAGATAATTGGGCTGCGTGATGGTACCAGAGCAGGTTTGGCAATCCAACACCTCCCTGATCCCTGGTGCGATAGAGGGTCCCCTTAGCCACCCTGTGTCCTTTCGATCCCCAAATAAAACGGACTATCTTAGATTGGAATTTTCTAATCTGGTCCCTAGGAATAGGGATGGGCAGTGACCTAAACAAGTATAAAATGTGCAGCAAAAGTGTCATCCTAATAGCGTTGACCCTACCCAACCATGAAAGCCCCAGGGTATCCCATTGTTTGAGATCATTACCTAGTTTGTAAAACATTGGGGAGAAGTTAGCAGCGTATAGACTGTCAATTGAGGCTGTCAGGTTAATCCCTAGGTAAGGGATGGCGATGTCATGCCATTGAAATTGGAAGTTGTGTGACTAGGCTGGCGGGTAAGTTAATGTTCAAGGCCAGGGATTTCGCATTGTTAACCCAAAGACCAGAGATTTTACCAAAGTCATTGAGCACCTGTAAGGTACCTGTGATAGGTAGTGTCCGAAGTGGAACTTGTGTGCCGAGGATTCAGGCGAAAACGTAGTCAGGCAGATTAGGTTGGCAACAGATCAGGCAAAACGGTACACGATCGAAATCCAGAGAGCGATCAGGCAGGCAAAGGTCATACATGAGCTGGCGGTGAAGTACAAAATCAGCAGGCTAGAGAGTAGTCAGGAATTCAGGCAGAAGTTCAACATGAAAATCCAGATCAAAAAGCAGTCACAACACCCAGGGAGCTATTCCACACAAACGGGCGCTGAGAGATAGCATCACTGTGTGCTGCCCATAGAGTAGCGGGAGAGATATTGTTGACATCATTTAATAAAAAGTATTCCTGCAGTCCCTTTTAAATTTCAAGAGCATGTGTAGGATTACTAAGAATCGAGGCATTAAGTCTCCAACAAAACCCTTTACTGTGTCCCGATGGTCTGTTCATGGTGAGGATGAGCATGGAGTGGTCCGACCAAGCAGAGTCTTTTATGACAGACCTATTCACCAGCGGGATATGGGCAGACAGCAGAAAGAAATTATTGATTCTTGCATAGGTGTTGTGGGGGTTAGAAAAGTTTGCGTAGTCTTGTGCATGTGGATTCATCTCTGTCCACATGTCCACCATCCCCTGGTGAAAAATCTGTCTTGCTATATTGAGGCTCTGCTTGGTGGGGCGGATACAGTCCCTGCCTGGTGGGCGGGATTGGTCCAATCCTGCGTCAAAGGCAATGTTAGAGTCTCCTCCAAACACAATCAGACCCTCGGTAAGTGGGTTCAAGGTGTGAAAGAGATTCTTGAAAAATTTGGATTGCCCCCTATTTGGAGCATAATAGGAGATGAATGAGTAGAGCTTTTCATCAATGAAACCTTTCACCAGCAAGAATCGTGTATGGAGAAATGTCAGCATAAATTTGAACTCTGTGACCCATAATTTGGATTTGCGGGGTTGAGCAAGCTTTCTGCATAACTTCTTCTTTGATGTTATAGTAGTGTGGTTTGACCACAATATCTTGGGGCAGACCATCAGGTCGGGGGGGTCCTAGAGCTCTATGAGCCCGATCGAGCTCCATTTTGTGTGCTCTGACATCAGGAATGAGGGTTTTAATGAGGGAGTGCACTGCTTCCGGTATATATGTAATGGTCTCAGGCAGGCCTCTGATCCTGAAATTAAGTCTTCTGGACCTATTTTCAAGGTCATCAATTTTGGCCATGGCAGTGTCTAGTTGGTCATGTAAATCTTGGATACGATCGGTATTTTGAGTGACCCTGGTGATTGTGGAATCCACTCTGTTCTCAATGGTTTCAATGCGAGAGCCAAGCATCTGGAGATCCTTTTTTAATGTCTGTAGTGATTTTGGCTGCAGTCTGTGCCAACCCCCTATCTAACATTTCAGCAAATCTGGCAAACATGAGGGAGATGTCCTGTTGCTGGGGGGTGTAAGGCTCCCTGGCCTGGTATGTCACAGTCTGCCCAGGGGATGCTGCAGCTGAGGGGGACATCAGCATCTCGTCCAGAGTTTGGATTAAAAGGGACACTGTGGTGGCTGGAGATAAGGGTCCCCCAGTGGATGTGGTGGTTGGTGCTCTGCCACATACCTCCTCCTGAAAGATGTCCCACCGCCATCTTGGAAGCTGCTGGGGTCTCTGAGGCAGCTCACAATTGTGTTTCCTGGTTACTTTTCACTGTCCCCACTGGCGTGAGAGTGTGCCCACAGGCTTCCCCTGTGATCCGGTGCCGAAAGCACCGCTCCTGGATGACGTTTCTCTGGGCAGGGAGCGCCAAGCGAGCGGAGTGGGACGGAGCTCCGAGATCAAGCAGCCATCTCGGTCAGCTCCTCGCATGCGCCTCCCTCTCTTATGCTTTTAAACCCTCAATAAAAGAGTTTGTATTAAAAAAAATAAAAGCACCATCAGCAAGTTGAATATACTATATTTTGAGAAAGAAAGCAGATTCCAGCTAAACAATCACATAACTGGAGTATACCTGTAATACCCAAACAAACATGCCCTTATCAAAGAATATCATAGAGCATATTAACCAATCTAGAGAAATCAGGATCAGAAAATGGAAGAATGAAACAGAGAAGAAAAAGAGGAGAAAAAGGGAAACATTAGTGAGAATGTGAGTTTGGCACCAGAGAGCATTATAAAGCATGATACATCGCTACTAAGGCTGTTGTATGTAAATACTCCATGGTTCCCAGACCACTTAAAAAAAAAAAGAGAGGTTTGGGGGCATGGCGACGAGCTCCAAAATAGATGTCTGATCCATAAGCTCTGCTTGCCGCCGGGGGAAATACACAGCCATCAGAGCCCACCATTGCCCTAAAAGCCCCAGAATACCTCCATCTGCCTCAGGAAAGCTGGCACGATGACCCGATTCAGGAAAGAGCCACAGCAGATGAGCAAGCTGCCGTGATTCTTCCCCATGATCTCCAGAGGGCTCCAACAAAATGGCGGGTGTCGCCCGCTCCTCGCAGCAAAACAAACAGGCCAAATATGCACCAAAAGGCCGCAGGCAGCATGGAGATAGCGGCGGACAAGCAGGGGGAACAGTGACTCTTCTTCTTCCACCAACTCCAGTCCGACCACCAGGAGCCCAGTTAAATCAAAAGCCCGCAGGCACTCTCCTGACAAAGAACTAGAAGTCACAGATATGGAGGTGAGTGGGCCCCAAACCTCTAAAGATGGAAACACCTCAGGAGTGATAGACCCTATAGTTTCCTTTCCCACTACAGTGCAGCCGGTATCAGATACTATGTTAAAAGAAATTATGCTATCACTCAGAGCATCCTTACATGCCAATCTGGTATCTAGTGTTAAAAGTTGCCAGGTGGAGGTGCGAGTTTTGTGGGACAGAGTGGACCATGTAGAACGCACCATGGGGGATTACTCTGGATCCTTCAATTCTTTGACTGAGTCCCACAATATGCACACTGAGGAAATAACTTGGCTAAAAGACAAAATTGCTGACCTAGAAGATAGGTCCAGGAGGAACAACCTCAAATCCCTGAATCTGTACCTCCCCAACAGCTACAGCAATTTGTACAGAGCCTATTCTCCTCCCTGGCACCATCACTGTCGGCACAAGATCTTACGATCAACAGGATCCACAGATTACCAAAACCATCCTTCCTAGCTGCAGAGGTGCCAAGAGATGTCCTACTAAGTGTACATTTCTACCATGTGAAAGAATTACTGATGTATTCATTCAGGAGAGCTGAGCATCTACCAGGCCTGTATGCGACAATCCAGCTTCTGCCTCATTTATCCAGACACATCCTCCAAAGATGCCGCACCCTGGCGACAATAACTAAAGCACTCAGAAAACATTGTATTCTGCATAAGTGGAAATATCCAGCCACACTCTCCATTACCCACAATGGGACAACAACTTCAGTGTCAACACTAGAAGAAGTCCTAGCTGCCCTGCGCCAATGGGGCATACTCCCTGATTCTGCATTGGTCCCTCCAAAACCACCGTTAGCTGTGGAACCATAGTGGCAGGTGGTATCACACGAGAGAGGCCCAAAAAAGCAAGGTGGTGGCTCCTAGTTTCTCGGCACGGTATCCAAACCTTCACAAACCCTGGTTAGAGGAATGTTACACACACCTTTCTATTTCCCCCTACTACATCGGTTGCATTTACTGCACTTGGATCTGCCAAAAGATCCCCTTTTTATGGTTTGCCTATGTTAATTTTTCAGTTGTTTGTCTTATTTTGTTCTTCCCTCCCTCTGTATGGTACACGGCACATTGGGAAACACACACTAACTGCTTCTGAGACTTCTCACCTAACAGAACAATCTCCAGTCTTCTGCAAACCAACAAAACTTCAAAAGCAACCCACCAACAAAGGACGCAAACGACACCAGATGCCTACAAACAGAGCAGACGAGCTCCTATCCGGACCGACCACAAATGTGAGTAGGAAAGCTACATTACCAACAATACACAGGATCATATAACATGACCTTCACTTGCCTCTCACTTAATGCCAGGGGCCTAAACCACCACACTAAATGCTTCTCCATGTGGAAGGAAGCAGGTAAACACAAAGCCGACATACTCAGCATCCAGGAAACTCATTTACAACCCCCTAACATACCAAAATGCTCAGACAAGGATTGACCCCACATATACTGTACCTAGCCTGTACAGAAGAAAAGAAGAGAGGAGTCCTTCTGGCCATCCGCAACTTTCTTGCATTCCAGCTCAAAGAATCCTTCTTGGACTCACAAGGCAGGTACATCATTGTCACTTGTGAAATTAACACACAGCCATATACACTAGTGGTACTGAATGCACCGAATTCTCATCAACTTCGGTTTCTATGTGCATTACTCAAACACATTGCTTCTGTTAAATACGGACACCTTCTGATCTGTGGGGAATTTAACAACAGACCCTCACTCAGACAATAGCTTCCAGGTGAAAAGTTGTAACAATTCCTTACGTAGATTGTTTCATTTAGAAGAGATGTACGATGTCTGGAGATGCCAACATCTACTTCTCTCCCAGACATCGCACATACTCTCGTATATGATGTATAGGGATGAGCCGAACATCCCCCGGTTTGGTTCGCAGCTGATAATGCGTACAGGCAAAAAATTTGTTCGAACGCGCAAACACTGTTAAAGTCTATGGGACACAAATGTGAAAAATCTAAAGTGTTAATTGTAAAGGTTAATATGCAAGTTATTGTCATAAAAAGTGTTTGGGGGCCTGGGTCCTGCCCCAGGGGACATGTATCAATGGAAAAAAAAAGTTTTAAAAACTGCCTTTTTTTCGGGAGCAGTGATTTTAACCACTTAAGCCCTGGACCGTTTTGCTGGCCAAAGACCAGGCCACTTTTTGTGATTCGGCACTGCATCGCTTTAACTGACAATTGTGCGACGTGGCTCCCAAACAAAATTGACGTCCTTTTTTTTCCCACAAATAGAGCTTTCTTTTGGTGGTATTTTATTTTTTGCGCTATAAACAAAGATAGAGCACCAATTTTGAAAAAAATTCTATATTTTTTACTTTTTGCTATAATAAATATCCCCAAAAAAATATATACATTTTTTTTGTTCCTCAGTTTATATAAAAAAAGTGTAGTGCACCTACAAATTAGTGGAGAAATGTGTTAATACCTCTCAGACAAGGCTATTAGTGCATAGTTAATTGCATAATAGAAAAATATACTCAGATAAATAAACATAATGAGCACATGAATGTGCATGCTTATTGAACGATAACCATGAAAAAAAATATGATCATATGAACCAAACATAATTGATACGTGAATGAGAGTCCACAACAAATAATAAAAAAATTTGATCATATGAACAAAAACGTAATTAGCAAGTGAATGTGAGTCCACAACTAATGATGAACGATAAACGATCAAAAAAATTGTCCATAAACATGAAGGTTTAAAAACATCACCACTGACAAAAGGAATGCATGAACATGTGCATCTGAATGTTCGTGGAATGTGCTCTAGTGACAACGTAAATCAGCAACACCCGGGAGTGCCTTCACCATCCATTCAAGGAGAGGGGAGAAGAAATGGTACTCTAACCGGATCTTGTGGACCCAACTCACCGTACGGCGGTGGATCAGTAAAGCATAGAAAGCTGGAAGATTGATCGTATCACCTCTGCTGTTGAACTTGTCTTTTCCAATAGGATGGCGGGCTTCTCAGCTGGTACTTGAGATGATGTGACGTCCAGGATATATTTAACGTGGAAAGGTAAGGTATTCAAGCTTTACTGACCATGTAGGTTAAATAATGTAAAAGGAAAAAAGAAAGAAGAGAAGCCTCCTCATAGCGTAAAAAAGCTTAAAAATGTATTGCATAAAAATTAATCAGCCGGATATGACTCCGATGGTATACATCCAAACAATTAAAAATACGTTAAAAAATGGCGCAGTGTTGGAGTGGCAAGGGGCCAGCATATGTACCCTACGCGTTTCGTCTACAAAGACTTCCACTGGGGCATACACTCGCCCTTCACTCCACTGCGCTTAAATACTCCATAATGAAAAGCACTTCCGCGTGACCCCTACTCAATTGCATGTCCGGACTTCTGCGTGTGTTCCAAAGCATCCAGGAAACTACGTAATTTCGTCACCGCATGCGTTTCAGGACTCACTCTGGAAAGCTCCAGTTTAAAAGCCTAAATGGATGGCTGTAAGGTTGCCTGACCCCAAAAAAATTAACGTGATTACCACTGTCCTGATCATCAGTCTACCATACTCTCCACGCTTACCTAGCACACGTCACAAACAGCACTTTGGTCGCCGTGCCGAGAGCGCCCTTCATGCGTGATGACGTAGGCAGCGGGAGCGGTGCATTCCACCTAAGAGGGAAGTAAACAAATCAACTCACGTGAAGTGGAGGCTGGGTCATGCAACTGTGTCACAGGTCACGCAGGCCACAACAAACAAGCATGGCTGATGGGCATAGAGCGGAGATCATGCTGAATAATCAGCGTTCCCCCAGCTATGACCATGTATGTAACAAAACCGGATGTGACAAAACGTTGACCCTCACCCAGAAATGAAAAACGGGGACATCACGGGAATGAATGTAAGAGTGGGGTCACACGTACTTATACATCCACATATAAAATAGCCAGAAAGAAATACATAAACTCTATGTCAGAACTTATATAGAACATTGAAACATCATATATTCAAAAAAACTTTTTGATGCCACTAATAATAATGACTAACAAAATCAGAAAAAAAAATGGGACTGACTCTAAGATGGTGGGCTAGGGATATATTCATGCCTGGATGATAAAGGCATTTATATCCCAGTCTACATTTAAGCCATATGGCACATAACATTTAAGTTGGTAAATCCAAAAAGTTTCAAGTTTTAAGACTCCCCTTATATTTTGATTCTCCTCTCCAATGGGGAACGAACGTATCAATAATTTGAAAGCTCGTACCCATTGGATTCTTGTTATGCCACTGTAAATAATGCCTAGGCACCGTATGATTGGTCCGTCCTTTTTTAATGCTAGTAATGTGTTCACCTACCCTTGTGGAAAAGGCCCGTATGGTACGACCAACGTACTGTTTCCCACAAGGGCAGGTGATAAGATATACAATATACTTAGTAGCACAGATGAAAAAGTGCTTCATTAGATATTCGAGAGAGGTAGTCATAGATTTGAAAGTTAAAGTTTTTTTGCATCCACATGTATTGTGTGCACAGACCTTACACTTGTGACATGGATGAAATCCCTTGGCAAGTGGAAAAAAACTTGGAAGAATAGGGGGGTCAGTTACATTGGGTGCAAGCTGTCCTTTTAAGGACATTGCACCCCTATAGATTATTCCAGCATTAACAGGAAGAGTTGGACCCAACACTTGATCGCTTTTCAATACTTTCCATTGTTTTCTTATAAATTCCTTAATCTGTTTATGCTGGATTGAAAAAGTGGTTATAAAGGAATTTTTATATTTAGGCTCTTAGACAGGCTTTTGTTGTTCAGATGTCAAAGTTTTCCTATCAACCAATGCTACTCTTTCTATTTCTCGATCAACCACATGGGACTGATATCCCTTATCAATAAATCTAGATCTTAGTATATCTGCTTGATGATAAAAATCTGGAAGATTATAACAATTCCATCTAATCCTAAGCAGTTGGCTCCGGGGTACCGATTCCAGCCATGAAGAATGGTGACAACTATCGACCGGAATGTAACCATTCTGGTCTGTGGCCTTAAAAAAGGTTTTAGTCATCAACTGATTATCTTGTACCATAATTTCCAGATCTAGAAAATGTATATTAAAATAGCTGGCCTCATAAGAAAGGCGGATTCCCACCTGATTGTTATTTAAAGTCGCCATAAAACCATCCAGTGATTGGCGATCGCCTCTCCACAGGAGGAGGATGTCGTCTATGTACCGAGCCCAGAGAACAATCTCGGGCCGATCTAACGCATAGACGACATCCTCCTTCCATTTGGCCATAAAAATATTGGCCAAACTGGGGTCAAATTTTGCCCCCATAGCAACCCCCTTTTGTTGTAGGTAGAACTCCTTATTGTACCAAAAACAGTTATGCCTTGTGGCAAACTGTAAAAGGTCCATAATGAATCTTTTTTGGGTGTTCGAAACCGTATTCACCCTGGCCAAAAACAACTCTACTGCTGACAGCCCCAAAACATGGGATACGATCAATCTTCCAGCTTTCTATGCTTTACTGATCCACCGCCGTACGGTGAGTTGGGTCCACAAGATCCGGTAAGAGTACCTATTTCTTCTCCCCTCTCCTTGAATGGATGGTGAAGGCACTCCCGGGTGTTGCTGATTTACGTTGTCACTAGAGCATGTTCCACGAACATTCAGATGCACATGTTCATGCATTCCTTTTGTCAGTGGTGATGTTTTTAAACCTTCATGTTTATGGACAATTTTTTTGATCGTTTATCGTTCATCATTAGTTGTGGACTCACATTCACGTGCTAATTACGTTTTGGTTCATATGATCAAATTTTTTTATTATTTATTGTGGACTCTCATTCACGTGTCAATTACGTTTGATTCATATGATCATATTTTTTTTCATGGTTATCATGCAATAAGCATGCACATTCATGTGCTCATTATGTTTATTTATCTGAGTATATTTTTCTATTATGCAATTAAATATGCACTAATAGCCTTGTGTGAGAGGTATTGTCATGAACCTTTGAATACTGAAGTATTTCGCCTTTGAATCTATTACACAGTGGGGGGGGGGTCTTCTGCCCTGTCTTAAGGCTAACCCCCCCCTCCAGACGGCTCCATGGTCTAGAAGAAAAGCATTGTTCTGTGTTTGACTGTTTGTTTATGTACTTTAATTACCCCTGGGGCTTCTGTGTCAATACACGTCTCAGCTCTCCTATTCAAGCGTTCAGACCAATAGGAAAGTGGTTGTTGGGGGCAGGGTGTTCAAACTGCTGTATAAGAGTGTGTGTGTGTGCTTCCAATAAAAGAAGTCCTGTTGAGCTTACATACAGCCTGCCTGGTGTTTGTTCTGAACTCCCACAAATGGATTAGAATGTCACATAGCTGTAGTTTGAATCCTGGAGCATCGGATGACCAAACCATCAGACGTTGCGATCTGTAGTATGATCCGATAGAAGCAGAGGAGTGTCGGGAGAGTGGAACCGAACGAGCAAAGGGGCTCGTTACAGGTATTAACACATTTCTCACCACACAGGTTATCTCCACTAATTTGTAATAAGTGTTTATTGATTGGTTTGTGCAAAAGTTATAGCGTCTACAAAATAGGGAATAGTTTCATGGCATTTTTATTAATATTTATTTTTTACTAGTAATGGCGGCGATCAGCGATTTTTATCGTGACTGCGACATTATGGCGGACACATTGGACACTTTTGACACCATTTTGGGACCATTGTCATAGGCGGCGCTGAAGGGGTTAAGTATGACCTAGGGAGTGCTTCTAACTGTTAGGGGGCATGGCTTGCCGTGACACGTCACTTTTTGCTGTTCCCGCTGTTTAAATTTCGTATCTGGGGGGTGTCTATAGTATGTCTGTTAAGTGGCGCATGTTTTCCATGTTTAGAACAGTCCCTTCACAAAATGTCATTTCTAAAGGAAAAAAAAAAGTCATTTAAAACTACTTGCGGCTATAATGAATTGTCGGGTCCCGGCAATACAGATAAAAGTAATTGAAAAAAAAAACGGCATGGGTTCCCCCCCAGTCCATTACCAGGCCCTTTGAGTCTGGTTGGAATATTAAGGGGAACCCCGAACCAAAATTTAAAAAAGAATGCATGGGGGTCCCCCAAATTCCATAACAGGCCCTCCAGGTCTGGTATGGATATTAAGGGGAACCCTGCGACAATTAAAAAAAAAATGGCATAGGGATCCCCCTCAAAATCCATACCAGACCCTTCAGGTCTGGTATGGATTTTAAGGGGAACTCTGCGCTAAAATAAAAAAAAAATGGCTTGGGGTTCCCCCCAAAAATCCATACCAGACCCTTATCTGAGCACACAACCTGGCAGGCTGCAGGAAAAGAGGGGGGGTGAGAGAGCGCCCCCCCTCCTGAACCAAACCAGGCCACATGCCCTCAACATGGGAAGGATGTCCCCATGTTGATGGGGACAAGGGCCTCATCTCCACAACCCTTGCCCGGTGGTTGTGGGGGTCTGCGGGTGGGCTTATCAGAAGCTGGAAGCCCCCTTTAACAAAGGGGACCCCCAGATCCTGCCCACCTATGTGAATTGGTAATGGGGTACATTGTACCCCTACCATTTCACCCAAAAAACTGTCAAAATTTTTAAAAAACACACAGACACAGCTTGGACAAGTCCTTTATTAAAAAAATATAATAATAATCCTGCGATGTAATCCTTCCTCATCCCAGGATACAGAGAAACACGGCGTCACGACAGGATCCGACTCCATGAGAGGCGCCCGCCAAATGACGCGAGACCCGCCGTGACAGCTCTTAAATAGCCGAGGGCGTGGCCACCCGTGACGTACGCGGGTGACCCCGCCCCCCTCTGATGCAACGTGGAAACGCTGCGGGGTTACCCAGTGACATGTACGGGTGACCCTGTCCCCTCTGACGCAACAGGGGTTTCCGTGCCACGGGGAAACCGCCGGAAACCCCTGTTGCGTCAGAGGGGGCGGGGTCACCCGTAAATGTCACTGGGTAACCCCGCTGCCTTTCCCTGTTGTGTCAGAGTCACTCTCACACTTTTTTGGGTGAAATGGTAGGGGTAAAATGTACCCCGTTACCAATTCACATAGGGTGGGGGCCAGGATCTGGGGGTCCCCTTTGTTAAAGGGGGCTTTCAGATTTCAATAATCCCCCCGCCCGCAGAACCCCACAACCACCGGGCAAGGGTTATGGGGATGAGGCCCTTGTCCCCATCAACATGGGGAAATCCTCCCTATATTGAGGGCATGTGGCCTGGTATGGTTCAGGGGGAAACTCTCTCGTCCCCCCTCTTTTCCTGCGGCCTGCCAGGTTGCGTGCTCGGATAAGGGTCTAATTTTTTTATTTTGGCACGGGGTTCCCCTTGAAATCCATACCAGACCTGAAGGGTCTGGTATGGATTTTGAGGGGGACCCCTATGCCATTTATTTTTTTAAATTGGCGCATGGTTCCCCTAATATCCATACCAGACCTGAAGGGTCTGGTATGGAATTTGGGGGGACCCCAGTGCAATTTTTTTTTAAATTTTGGTTCAGGGTTCCCCTTAATATTCATACCAGACCCTAAGGGCCTGGTAATGGACTGGGGGAACCCATGCCATTTTTTTCAATGACTTTTATCTGTATTGCCAGGACCCGACATTTCATTATAACCGTGTAGTTTTAAATGACTTTTGTCCTTTAGAAATTACATTTTGTGCAGGGTTCTGTTTTGTGTTCTAAACATGGGAAACATGCGCCACTTTACATTCATACTATAGACACTCCCAGGTACTAAATTTAAAGTAATATTTCACTTTTATTGTTTCACTTTATTAAAATCACTGCTCCCAAAAAAACAGCAGTTTTTAAAACTTTTTTTGCATTGATACATGTCCCCTGTGGCAGAACCTAGGTCCCCAAACACTTTTTATGACAATAACTTGCATATTAACCTTTAAAATTAGCACTTTTGATTTTTCCCATAGACTTTTAAAGGGTGTTCCGGGTCTTTTGAATTTGCCGCGAACACCCCAAATTGTTCACTATTCGGCAAACACCCGATGTTCGAGTCGAGCTTACATTCGACTCGAACATCGGGCTCATCCCTAATGATCTATATTGATATGTTTGTGACTGATAAATGGCTACTACAAAAAGTATCCTCTTCTAGGATACACAATATAACCTGGTCTGACCATATGGCAATCTTCATTACTATAGCAGAGAAGCATGCCTCCCCCTCTGTTTCCATCTGGCGCTGCAATATTCGGTTATTACAAGAAGTCCTTCAGCTCTAAAGTTGTCATTCAGTATCTGAGAGAGTTCTTCCATAATAATGAGTCTTCTGTTGACGACCCCCACACGATATGGAATGCTCATAAAGCATATATCAGAGGCATTCTGATCCAACAAGGCGCTAGGGCGAAAAAGTGTCACAACCTTAAAATCAATACTCTTCTTTCTGAAATTCATAGATTGGAATCCCAGAACAAACAAGACCAATGCGTTGCTTAAATGGGAAAAGGACCTCCACTCCATGGTCTCTCCCCTCTAATGGCATAAAAGCCTTCCAAGCAATCCACCAAGCATCGCACTGCACCATGCATTGGGAAATGACACTCAATATCACGCATAGGTGGTATTACAACCCATGCAGGTTGGCTAAGTTCTCAAACTCATCATCACCAAAGTGTTGGCGGAATTGCGACCAAATAGGGCATCTGTTACACACCCTATGGGAATGCCCAAGCCTAATGAGCTTTTGGAAACAAGTTTTTAAACTCCTATCCTCGTTAACGGGCATTCTAACACCTCCCAAACCAGGACTGGCAATTCTCAACCTTGGCATATATTTATACCCCAGATCGGCCAGGACTGTAGTCACACACATCCTGCTTGCAGCCCAATCAACTATTCTTAAAAAATGGAACCCAGAATCCCTTGGAGAGATTGTGAAACCCTTTCAGCTCCCCATGCACCCCCTATGTCTAAGTTACCCTGTCTCCATTAGGGGCATAGGGTAACTGAAAAATTTGGCTTGGATTACTTAAAATGGGACAGTACTATTTATCCACATTATCTCCCAGGATATATATATATATATATATATATATATATATATATATATATAAAGACTATTCCTGGTTTGTTTGATTCTGAACTTGACACGTTAATTGAAATAGCTGGTCACATTGGCCTCTGTACAATGTAGGAGACGGTCCGTCTGCTACTGGAAGCTCCTGCTATTCTGAGAATGTGTCCTGTTTATACTTATGATAATGTATAATCTACTATGTGAAGCTTGGTGACAACAAGTCTGACCTGTAGTGAAATCCTGATTAATTACATCAATGGCCAGGTGGGCATGGAGTCACCTTGGCTGCTTTAAGGGACTAGTTAATTAGCTTTGTTAATTAGGTTTCTGGTTACAGTTTATATTACTAGAGAAATGTCCTCCTGGTGTATATATTTGGGTGAGTTTGTTCAAATAAACAGTTCCACATTGCAGTTATGTAACTGAGCTAGTCTTGCATGGTTCTTACAATATATGGGCTGTATAATTTGATATCTGAAGTTCCAGACTGGAGGAAGCAGTGTTTTGACGGAAGCACTCAAGCGGAGTGTGGGACATTTCGTTACATGACATATCTCCCAATCTTTCTGAGGTGACCTCTCTAGTTCAAAAAAATGATATATATGAACATATGCTAGCTATCAACTCCCTCACTTGTACGAAATTCAACAAACTTTGGAAAAATTTGGACCAGAAGGGGTACTAGCATATTATTGAATAGATAGGCTAGGTAGCCCAGACACAATACCATGATTCAATATAATGACAATACTCTGCATTATAAACTCTGACCTTTGTGTGTCCATACCTTTGCTCCGACGTGCACTGAAACCTAATGGTTTGAACCAATGCTTCTATTGGGATCTTTGGATGGGTCCTGTATACATTTGTCTCAAGGACCAATAGGGTCCTTGATTTCCTGCATTGGTGAGGAGGTGAAATTTTTGGAGAAGAGCCCCACCCCCGCCTCTGTAGTCTTGTCCTCTGCATTAACTAAGTAGAATTGGGGAAATTTAGGGTGGATAAATTTAGAATTATAATGTTTAGGGAAGTGGGTTTCTTGTAAGAGGAGCATCTCTATCTGTTGGGAGTGAGAGTGTTGGAAATATTTATGGCGTTTCAATGGAAAATTCAGACCCTGTACATTGTGGGAAGTGACCCGGTTAGGTGAGGCGTTTCCTTCAACCGAGGCGATGGATCAGATAAGATAGTAAAAGCATGACTGAGCAGAGACCTACCTTCCACCAGATGCACTCAGCCGAGAATGACCAAATTCAGGTAGGAGAGGGGCCAGTACCCCTGAGCCACTTACTCATGGAACCTCCCTGGTACCTGATAAAGTAAAAGTAAAGTGAAAAGAAAGAAAAGACATGAGAAAGACCCAAAGGGAGAAGGGGCCTGTGGAGAAAAACACTGAAAAAACACTTCTGTGGACCTTTCCAGGACTCGGGAGATGGAAAGAGTCCTGCCCATTCCCACTCTAACACGTTTTTCAACAATAACATCTGCTTGTGTGGCAGACTAGCATCTACCGCTACATGAACCAACATTAAAAGCAAAGAGGGAGAGGGAGGAGCATCACATCTGCTCTGGCCCAAGCAACCACATCTTTTAGCTCAACGTAGGGGGAAGACCCTTCTCTAGGGAGTAACAGGTTACTTTGAGGATATGATAAATCCCTCCTCCAATCCCCCCCCCAAGGGTGTCCTTCACTCAGGGGCATCTGAATGGGGAGAGACACCACAACTTGGATGCTACATCCCCCCGAAGGCCCCCAAACAAAGGACCTGCAATGTAAAACAAGGAAACTATTCCTATAAAGAAAATTTGGAAAATAATTAGTAACCAACTTACATTGACTTACAGCAAACCATCAGGCTAGAAAATTTCTATGTCAGGAAGGGCCCGGGAGGCTTTGCCCCCCCCCCCACTCCCAGTACCTGAGCCTCCCCTGACGTGGGGGCAAACAAGCTATGAAACGATCACTAATAATAACAGAATGTCCAATAGAGGAACTAAGACCAAAGGGAGGGACAGGTATAACAATATTGTCCCTACACCTGTGCGGCCCAAATAGAAATTGGGAGTTCCCTAAGGAACAATCAACCAGTCAGTAAAGGATTTGAGATCCCTGAACAAGGGAATAAAAAAAGTGTGGGGATGAGGAAAACGTAAAGGGAAAAGATCCTGGTTATCACATTGGGTGAGAGTCCTTAGATCCCTTTGGTTGCTGTTTTTGCCAGACCGGAGGTAATTGGGCTCTGCTGAGAGGGGCGTTTGGCAGAACCAGTGTTCTTTTGATGTGAAGTTGACGGCGGATCAAGTCATAGTAGGCCCAGCTGTACCATTAGACTTCCCCATCACGGATCAAAGAGAATCTGTGTGTTTCGTTCTTGTAAGAAAAGGATAGACGAAAAGGTAATGACCAACAGTACTTGACCGATTTTTGAGAAAGCACTTGAAGAAGGGGTTTCAGCACTCTTCTCTGCTGGATAGTGAAGGGAGACAGGCCTGCAAACATTTGGACAGGGTGACCTTGAATGGTGAGCTGTTCTGCATCTCTGGTTATACCCATGACATCTTCCTTCACCACTTAAAAGTGCAGTTTTGTCACTATGTTACTGGATAAACCATCCGAGCGAGAAGGGTGAAGTGCTCTATGAGCTCTGTCCAGCTCCAGGTGGTGTTCCTGGAATGTCTGGAATGATGTCTTTAATAAAGGCACTCTAGAGTTTTTTAATGCAAGAGTTATAGCGCCTAGAAAGGTTTTCCAGGTCATCAATTTTGGAAATGGCAGTGTCCAGTTGATCCTGCAAATCTTGTATACAGGCTGGATATGGTAGCAGGCTACTCACCACACAGATCGGGGCAGGAAAATAACCAAATCTCCCCTTCCCAGAGCCCCCAGAAATCCAGGCCTAGGCTAGGCCATACGCTGCAGGATACAGATGAGGAGGAAGGGGAAGGCAATCTCATGGAGGACTCCGGAGACCATAATGACCCCATAACACAATCTGTAACCACAGGCCAACCTATTGTGGACATAATCTGCAGCACTCTGCACAGAGACATGCTTTCGGCAGTCTGAAATATAAAAGATAAAGTAGCAGATTTAGGGGGCAGGGTGGACCACATGATAAACAAGCTGGGAAAGTTTGCAGAGTCTCATAATGACCTAGTAGATGTATACTGAGACACAGAAGACACCATTACTCAACTCAAAATTAAAATTGCAGACCTGGAAGACTGCTCTAGGTGTAACAATCTTAAATTCAGGGGTATCCCAGAGTCTGTGGTACCTGGAGACCTGAAAAGATACATACACTAAATGATAACTACCCTTCTACCAGAGATTCCACCATAAGAAATCATTATTGACCAGGCCCACAGACTGCCCAAACCACTATTCCTCTCAGAACACATCCCTAGGGATGTCATAGCTCGAATCCACTTCTTCCACGTGAAAGAAAAATTGCTCCAGATAACTAGACAAGTGACACCATTATCAGACCCCTACGCAGGGATAAAGCTATTCACAGACTTCTCCCAACACACCCTGATGGCACGCAGACTACTAGTCTATGTTATAAAAATGCTGCAGAACCACAAAATCTTTTACAGATGGGACCCACCGGCCAAACTGGTGATCACTAGAGGCAACAGACAACATGTAATCACCACACTCAATGATGGCCTTAGTCTCCTCCAACCATAAAATCTACTTCTTCCCCAAATTATCCTGCCCAGCGAAGGAGAAACGTCTCTCCACCAAGATATCCTGACGACATCTCAGACCACTGAACAACCACCTTTACACAATGTGAACTTCACATTGGAGAAGGCAATCAGCCCAATATACAGTATATTTGTTGGGGACATTCTGGTTTGTACCCCCTGTTGCTTTTTAAATCCTCATAAGGCAACACCCCCTATAGCGCCATACAAATGAGGCTGTCCCTACAGAGCTTAAGGAGCCCCATGCTCACCTTAGAATAGCGGCTGCTACTCAGTAATCAATTTGGATTATCCCTCCTTTTTTTTTTTTTTTTTTCTTCTTTTTAGTGCGGAAATGGAACATAATTTTATGTTCCGGTTTTTCCTTGTGTTTTGTTTTCACCTACTGTTTGGACCATGTTACTTATGTTTACCTTTCATTCCTTGCATTTTCAGATGAACATTCCCACATCACAAAGACTACCTGCCACCTTACAGAGCAACTGGCTTCTACCCTACATCTTTGAAGACCCCCTCGACAGACTGTGCAAGATGATCCCATGGATACCCACCCTTCAAGATTCTGGTAACTTACACCTCTGCATATCAATAAGCCCTTACCATGCCTATCATACTAGTTTCTCTTAACACCCATGTGCTTAACAGCCCCTTTAAACACAGGGCAGCATGGAAAGAGACAATGAAACTACACACCAATGTCTTCTATATCCTGGAGTCCCACTTCTGTGCCTCCAAAGCCCACCAGCTGTTTCCATATGTTTTTACTGCTAATGCCCCAGTAAAGAAAAATGTTGTCCTTATAGCCATTAGTTCATCAGTGGCCTTCACTGTGCAAGAAGTCCACACAGACCATAAAGGACGCTACATAATTTTGATATGCAATATGAAAAATGTTCTCTATACTATTGTTAACAGAGGTTAGCTGGGAGGGAGATTTGGATAGTCCAGAAGAGGTAAAGTATCTTAGGGAGAGATAGCATTTTAAATGCCACAATGCGGCCTACACATGATGTCTCAAATTTTCTGTAGCTAAGGAGGTCTTGTTTGATGTTTTGTAAGCGTTTAGGAAAGTTGGTTTCATATAGTGTGAATACAAAAGATGTTAGCCGATTGCCCAGGTAGTCAATTGTTTTAGGCATATGATATTGCCATTTGAGCATGTTATTAATCACAAGAATAAGTAATACTTTAGAGTTTTTACATCATCTCCTTCTAGAAGAAGTAGTAACAAAGTAACTTTTCTGTATGATTAACCTGTTGACAGCATACTCTTTCTGCATCAATAGACTAGTTTGTGATAACGCATCTCCCATGCATTCACAATGGCGTACCATCCCAATCCTAAGCATAATTTAGGCAAATGTCTGGACTGTTTACAATGATGTATATGTGAAGCAGGCTGCATTAAAAACCTTTTGCTAGCGAAAATAGAAAGAAGTGTTTTTTTGGCAGAAGGGATATAAAAATACTTTTAAAGACTAGGTGTGTTGGATTTTTTTCTGAATAAATGCACTTCATTCAGAATTGAGAAAGAAGCCTTGAAATGCATGCAGAGAGCAAAACCCACCTGTTAATTACTTCAGTTTTCTACTCAGGCATGCACCAGTCCACCTTATTCCTTTCAGTAATCTGATGGGTTTAAAACATGCCTGAGCTAGTTTCTGAGCTGCCTTACTAACTCTGGGAAATGCTCTGTCCTGACTCACATACAGTAAAAAATCTAATTTTAAGATGTTTCTTACAGCCACTATTATTAACCATTTTAGCTCTCACATTTGTACACCTCCTATGGACCAGAGCAATGCTTCCATTTCTAATAATACATTTCAAAGTAGTACATGAACAAGGCTTTCTTTTGGTGATGCCTTGCAAAAATTATTCTATTTTTATTTTATCCATACACAAAAAAATTGTAACAATAATTAAAACAAATGCAATTTGATTAGTGTTAGTTTCAAGAGAAAAATAATGATACTATATACAATTTATTCCATTATTTGTCTCATTTAAAATGACACTATACTGATTCTGGTACAAAGCATTGCGCATTATTTACATGTACAACAAGTTATCACCTTCAAACAATGTTACACAGTTACACAGTTACACACAGTTAGTCAGGTTGAAAAAAGACCATCTAGTTCAACCAATGTGGTAAAGTGTTGGCGGTAAGAGATTACCAAAAAACAGTTGAAGTAAGGCTAATGTTAGATTTTTATATATCCTGGGACCTAATGGGTGGAGGGAGAAGAAAGGGGGGCACAGGAAGTAGTGGCGGGGGACCAGAAGAAGAAGAAGGAGTGTGCGTGTGTGGGGGGGATATTGCTACTCTGTGCCTAATTGGTGGACAAGTACAGTGAAGATGGGAAAATATGGTTACTTAGGGAGGGAAAAAGGGCAGAAGCAACAGTATGAAGGAGCTAGTCAGACAAGCGTAATCAGACTCCCCACCAGAATGGTTACAAAAATAGAGAATACTGGGGAGAGGGGAAGGTAAGATTGGGGTCAGATATAGGGAGAGGGAAAAGGCATTGGGAGGAGCTGAGGGGTTAAATGGTTATGGGGCAGTTGTGAGTAATAGTTAGGCAGTATTGTGGTGGTATATTGTTGAGTGGCATAAACCAAACAAGAGTTGCGTGCACTCTTTTATGAAGGTCAAATCTATCCAGTAAAACAAAGTGATTTGGAATTTGGAATCCATACCTCTGAGGGAACTGGTGTGGTCCTTCATAAGTTTAAGCTCCTCAATTTGTCAGGTTTCAGTGATAGTAAGCCCCTGTAGATCATCAATTCAGGGTTCCCCAGGGCATGGAGTTCAAGCCCCAGCCTGATTCTTCACCAGGGCCCCTGATGGTGGGGATAGACTAGCAGCAAGCTGGAACCAGGTCACAGCTTCCAAGTATGCCCATTTGAAGATGCTGAGACCACTCACGTGGTGTACAGAGTACAAATGGCAGGAGACAGAAGGAAATCCAGGAAATAAGCTGAGGTCAGGGTGAGCGACAAGCAAGCTCAAATGGTAGATGAAGCTGGGGTCAGTACATGGGAAGTCAGACAATGAATACATGTAATAGTAGGCAAAACTGGAGCTCAGAGATTAAGGCAGTTGCTCAGGCAACGCAAGCTGCTCTGAGCATGTCTTATATAGCAAATCTAACTGGGGGATGAGCTAGGAAGCGATAGAAGGGAAAGGAAATGGGGGGCGTGTCCTGGACATGGAGCTGTGAGGACATGCCTGGCCCGCGTTCCACTCCTACAGCAGCTTAGTCAGCAACACACCGGCGATCCTGAGCCCTGAAATGGCTCAGGACATGTCTCAGACACGGCGGAACACAACCTAAAACCCGAGGGGGGATAATTCCAGACAGGAGCAGCTATAAACATACTTTTCCGGGACCCGCGGCAAGGCCTAGGAAAAATCCAAGATGGCGCCAGCCGGCACGAAACAGCACGCGGTGACCCAGAAACAGCTCTCACAGCCACTGCACACACAGCCTGCCGTGTCCCCGCAGCCATCATCCGGATCGGTGAGTGACTCTGCACCCCTGGCCTCCCCTGGGTCCACCACTTCCCATGCTGAGAGATCCAATGTTGCGGACCTCATGGATGATGGGGACATTAAGAGACACATCTGGTCCCTCCCCACCAGAGAGGACCTGGAGAGATTTACGGCACGGGTGTAAAAAGCATTTAGGGAAGATATAGCCCAACTTAAAGAGGACACTACACATCTGGGCACAAGAGTAGAGACTTTAGAACAGAAGCTAGATAAAGCCCTCCCCTCCATGTTAGCCCTGCAGATGAGATGTGCAGCACAGGATCAAAAGCTGAAATCCCTATTGTCACAACTTGATGATTCTGAGAACCGTAACAGGAGGATATCAGAATCCGTGGCCTGCCTGAAGCTACTGCTCCCAAAGACATCATCCCCTCTTTGCAAGGAATATTCAGAGAAATCCTGGAGCTCCCAAGCACAACTCCTATTGAGATTGATCAAGCTCATAGAGCCTTGTGGCCCCCTTCTCAGGATGCTGATAACCCCAGAGACATCATATGCAAACTGCATAAGTACACCCTTAAGGAACAGATCATGCAGAAAATGCGCAACAAGCCCTTTTTTGACTTTGATGGCACCCACCTCTGCTTCTATCAGGATATCTCACGGTGCACCCTTATGCAACGCCGGGCCTTAAAACCTGTCTTAGTGGCCCTCCAAGAAGCGGGCCCCCCGTATCGCTGGGGCTTCCCTTTCTGCCTACAGGTGACCAAAGAAGGCCGCTCGGTTACACTAAGGATGACCTCCCTCATTTCCTCGCTGCCCTTGGGCTGGACAGAGTGGATTTCCCGGATTGGCGTGGGGACCCGGAGATGGCAAGCTTTCCAGTCATCCAATTCCCTCAACCCTGGATGCAGATGCCGCAACGATGCAACCGTAGACGCAGCCGCCACCGCCAGGATGTTGAGGCTTCCCCTGGCCCCTCTGCGTCGAGGGACTTATGGCCCGGGCCCGACCCAGACCCCAAACTGTACCCCTCCCCCACCTTTGAGACAGCCCACATTGCCACTCCCGCCTGAATAGCGGGGGGCATAGTGTACACCTTGGACTCATACGCTCTCGACTGAGCTTAGCCTTAAAGGGGAGTTCCGATAGCCCAAAGTGACTGCCTGGACTCTGCCCGGAGAAGGAACTTACCCGGTTCTGGTTATGCCCTTGTACTTGGCCCTATTCTTCCAAGACTTATCCACGTCCCTGCTACCCCCTGGACCCCTTTCCAACCTGAAATCTGGTGTCTCAGAGAGACATCTATGCGGTGGGAGCGGGGCAGACCTTCCCCTCCTACCCTCTTTCATGCCGGCCCACGACCCCCCAGTAGGCCACCCACATTCAGGTATAGATCCCATTTGGGATGACAGGCCTGGACCAGGTGGGCCCCCTGAGATGGGGGGACCCTTCGGGCCCAACCTGCAGTTCTTCCGAACCACTGTTAGGTTCCATTTAATGTTTGTTTTGTCAATGTTCTTATCGATGTTAACATTTGTTTCTCACTCCCCCTCCTTTTTTTCCCTTTCTTCCTCCCTCTGCCCCTTCTACCCCCTCCTCTCTTTCCCCCTCCCCTGCCCCCACCTTTTTTTTGTCTCTGTACAGGATCCACCAGGTCTTGCATGGCCCGCTCCGGACCCCGCCGCCGGGATCGCCACTGTCTCCCGACACCTAGCCTTGATGGCGGACATTAAGGTAATCTCTTATAATGTTTGTGGTCTCTGCTCCCCTTATAAGCGTAGCAAACTGTGGTGGGAACTGAAAAAGTTGAAAACACGGGTGGTCTTTTTGCAGGAGACGCACTTCACCCACCAATCCTTACCTAAACTGCCTACTCACCTATATAGCCAGTGATACATCAGTACCTCCCCGGTTAGCAAATCTAGAGGCACGGCGGTAGCCATCCACAAAACCTGTTCCTTCCAACGCACGGGTGACCAGATTGACCCCCAGGGTCGATACGTTTTCCTGAAAGGAACCATTGCAAGTGCTACATACACCTTTTCCAATATTTATGCCCCTAATTCCGGCCAGCTGACCTTCCTCGACACCATCATGGAGCATTTCGAGGAGTTCAGAGAGGGGTCCCTGATCTTAGGGGGTGACTTTAATGTGAGCCCCGACCCTACCTTGGACACCTCCCACAACTGACCTACACACTCACATGCCTTCCTTAGGCACTTTCATAAGACCCTCCAAGCTGCAGGTCTGGTTGATGGCTGGAGAATCCTCCACCCGTCAGACAGAGACTACACTTACTACTCTGTGGTTCACAATGTGTACACACGCATAGACTTGCTTTATATAGACCGCCCCGCCTTGGAGTTTCTACAGAGCTCGTCCATTGGACATATCACTATTTCAGACCACGCCCCGATCACTGTCACCCTTGCAATGCCCACAGGCTCCCATGGAGCATGGACTTGGCGTCTTAATGAAAATTTGTTGGACGATCTTGTAGTAGAGACCAAGAACTCCAACACTTTAAGAAACTATTTCCGGGAAAACACTACGGTTCTAGGTGAGGGGACGGTCTGGGAGTGTCACAAGGCTGTGATACGGGGAGAGCTCATCGCCCTTGGCGCCAAATTGAAAAGGGAAAGACAGGCTGACTACCATAGAGTATTTTCTGCACTTTAGCAGGCAGAAGTCAAGCATAAATCTGGGGGTGACCCTGAGGCCCTAAAGGAACTACTTCAGCTCTGGGATCTATTCTCGCGTTTGCTAGAATGTCAAGCGCGGAGACAACTGAGATACCTATCGCATAAGTACTACGAACATGGTAACAAATACGGCCGCATGTTGGCGAGAGCCTTGCGAAACAAAACGGGCCCAGACGCAAATACAGTTGTGAAAAAGCAAGCTATCGCTTGTGAAACGCATCTACTATTGCCTGTATCTGTCTGATCCTTTTGACAATAAAGATGACATCAAGGTAACGAACACGGACGCTTTTAAGGAAATTACTGTTTGTCCAGCTCCACAGTGTAAAGACCCAGGGCTGGGGAAACAGCCTCAAGCGTATACGATCTCCCCAAAAAGAGATCTCATCGTCTGGTAAGTGGCAGCCTATCATTGGTGGAGGATTCTTGTGTCACAATTTGTCACTTCCCCTTCATTCTGGTGTTTATTATCATTGAAGAATTTCTGATATCATATTGTAAAGACCTAGGGCTGGGGAAATAGCCTCAAGCTTTTACGATCTCCCTAAAAAGAGATCTCATTTTCTGGTAAGCGGCAGCATACTACTGGTGGAGGATCCTCCTTTCGACAGATTACCATCACTCTTTTCACTTTGAGTGTTTATCAATTATCATCACAGAAATTTGGAAGAAGAGACTTTATAATTTACAATTCATTTTATTCCAATTAACACTATTTCATTGTCTTTCGTTTATCACCCTGTTATTTTGGAAGGAGACTTTTGTATTATACCCATATATGAAGTCAATCTTTTGTTACAAGTTATAAGAATACGGTTCATCACGGTTTTTGTTTTAAACACTGTGTGCCGAGGAGTCATATACTCTTTTGCATGTATATATTGTTTTAATAAGCCAATTCAGGTATATGCGCAGCTTATTGTTTTTGCAAATACATAAGCTTTGCTCCTCCACGTGGGATCTGACGTTTCAGTCCTCCAAGATAGCGGCGGGGTTCAGGGATTATTACGCTGACCTCTACAACTTAGACGCCAACGTGACCCCGGAGGATAGATTAACTAAACTGACAAAAATCCGAGACTACCTGTCTGTTAACGGGCTGCCGCCCCTGACGGAAGACCAACAAACTGACTTAGAAACCCCCATTACCACTGAAGAGATTGAATTCACCATCAAATCTCTGCCCAACGGGAAAAGCCCAGGCCCTGACGGGTTTACTAAAGCGTACTACGCAAAATTCTCCCCGACACTCACAAGTCATATGTGTAGTTATTTTAATTCCCTAACAAGAGGTCGCACCATCCCCCCAGAGGCTCTTTTAGCACACATCTCGGTTATTCCGAAAGAGGGCAAGGACGCTACAATACCCCAAAGCTACCGCCCCATATCCCTTCTGAACACTGACGTTAAAATACTGGCGAAAATCATAGCAAACCGACTGAAACACCTCATACCCTCTGTGATACACCCAGACCAGATGGGTTTCATTGCAGGCCGCAAAGCCAGGGACAACTCGATACGCGCGATCCAGCTCATACATTGGGCTAAGAGTAGAGTAAACCCCCTCCCCTACCTGATACTTTCCACTGATGCCGAGAAGGCATTTGACCGCATAGACTGGTCCTACTTACAAAAAGTCCTGTCCTCGTTGGGGTTAGGCTCGAACATGTTAGCCTGGATATTAGCCCTCTATTCAGAACCTAGTGCTCAGATTAAAGTCAACGGTGTTCTGTCATCTAGGTTTCCGATTGGGAATGGCACGAGACAGGGGTGCCCCTCTCGCCCCTACTCTTCGCATTGGCCCTTGAGCCGCTACTGCGCAGAGTGAGAGCAACACCGACATCAAGGGCCTGACAGTGGGTACGGTGGAACATAAACTTTCGGCCTACGCAGATGATGTGTTGTTCCACTTGTCCAACCCTCTAATCTCGTTGCCGGTCCTGATGCGGGAACTTCGACACTTCGGGACGCTTTCCAATTTTAAGATTAACTATAATAAATCTGAAATACTTCCCATACACCTTTCTTCACCCATGACGGCCAGTTTAAAGGATGCATTCCCTTTCACTTGGACTGTGACCTCCCTGCGTTATTTGGGAATGCAATTGACAAATAGCTATGACACATTATACGCAACAAATTACCCCAAGTTATTAACTGCAGTACAACAAGACTTGCTCCACTGGACGAAAACCGCCTTCACGTGGCTGGGAAGGGTGAACATAATAAAAATGAACGTCCTCCCCAGGATATTGTTCTATATGCAAATGCTCCCTATACCCCTACCCAAGACCTTTTTTACGGGATTGTCCAACATGCTCACTGCTTTCATATGGAATACGCGGAAACCACGAATAGCTATGAAAGTCCTGCAGCGCCATAAGCACTGCGGGGGTTTGGGGGTCCCTGATCTGAAAAGGTACTACCAGGCCATTGCCCTCCAGAGGGTTCTGAATTGGTGTTTCCATGGCCGATCTAAATTATGGGTGGTAATAGAGAAGTACATGGCGGGGAGGAACCTGTCATATGCCCCGTGGCTCTCGTGGGAACACAGGGGGCTGTCAGAATCTACATCCACTCTGACGTATCATACGCTCAGAACGTGGGATCGAGTCAACCGAGCGCTGAGCTTGGCCCCCTGTTTCCCCGCTGGCACCGCTGGGTGGGTTCCTCTGGTTTCCCCCGGGGGAACACGCAGGCTTTTTTGGAGCCTGGGTGGACAACAAGAATGGAAGCTGTGGTAAACTGCTAAGAATGGGCAAGCTAAAACCCTATGAATCTCTGGAGGGCAGGCCAGGGGGACCGCAGTTAAATTTCTGGAAATATAGACAGCTGCACCACTTTTTTGTAATACACGGTAGCTCCATAAGGGACATCACCCTGCTCACGCCTTTTGAGAGACTGTTCGTAGCGGAGGAGCCGATCCCGCACATGGTTTCAGAGCTCTACTTGCTACTGGGGTCCTTGGCCTTGGCCTCCAAGCCTATCTGTATAAGTGCCTGGGAAAGAGACCTAGGGAAGAAATTCTCTGAGCCCCAACTAACGCACCTTTACCAGCTTACCCACTCCAGCTCCGCTGATTCTAAAATGCAGGAGACAAATTATAAACTATTGACACGCTGGTATAGGGTCCCCACTGACCTAGCATGGATATACCCGGCCATCTCCGATGTATGCTGGTGGGTGTGCGGAGGCCGGGGAACCCTACTGCACCTGTGGTGGGAATGCCAACGGGTAGAGGCCTACTGGCGAGAGATTAGGGACCAAGTCAAAGAAATCCTGGAGCTCGATGTCCCCTTTTCCCCAGTCCATTTCCTCTTGCATATCCCTCCCATGCCAATTAGCCGCTACAAAAAGAGCGCATTGCCCCATTTAGTAAATGCTGCCAAACGACTACTTCCTATTCATTGGAAGACGGCACTGGTACCGAGCAAAGAAGAGTGGATATGCAAGGTAAATGAGATACGAGAAGCAGAGGAATGGGTTGCAACATGTAGAGGTACTGTAGACAAACATAACGCCGTATGGTCGATTTGGACGGACCACTTTTTGGTTCTTGCCCAGGTACCTTCTAGCCTAGGTGTGTCCCTGTTGCACTTAGCGGTCCACCGAGACCAACCGAGGTGATGTCCGCAAGTATTTGCCCCCAGAAGGGAGCAGAGCCTATGTGCATTCCCCATTCATTTTTTACAGGCAAAGGTGGCTGCTTGGCGGCTGACTGTCCGGGGCGGGCCTTGTGAGACACATCGTTGCTCAAGGTGAGATCCTGTCTTCCTCTTCCCTCCCCCTTTAACCCTGCCTTTTCTATCCCCTTTTTTCTATGACCACCCTCTGCTCTCCCCCCTTCTCTCCTTTATCTCTCTCTCCCTTTTTCTTTTTCCTCTAATTAGTTGTTGCCACCGGAAAGGTTCTGACGTTTGACGGCCTGACAGTAGGCAACCCCTGTTTGTTTATATAATTTGTGATAGCAAAGGTCCTGGGTCAGCGAACTCATCTCACAGTAGATAAAATTGGAGCTATGCTCACCACTGGGGGCTCCGGGGGGCCTGGGGGCAGCCTGAGGCCGGGCACAGCGCTGGAGGAGGTTAGCAGGAGGCCTTGGTTGCCCCCCTCTTCTGGTGTGGAGCCCGGACGGGGGTGTTCCCGGGATAACCCTGGACCACTTTGTCTCCCAGTGGGAAGGTCTGCCTAAGCTTAGGAGATGGACCCTATAGATGGACCCTATAGAGAGACAATGGGATTGGTTGGCCAATGCACTGTTGGTAGCTGAGACCCTCCGCTGGCTATAGCTAGAGGGCAGGGGCTCATAGGCCCTATGCCTGATGTGTATGCTTAACCTTCAAAATGCCACAATCTATGTTTCCACATGCTTTTCCTTTTGTTTTTTGTTTTTATTTATTTTATTTAATTTTTTTTATATTTTTCCTTTTTTTTTTGTCCCTATTGAATGAAAAACTGTTTGTCTATGTTAAACACTTAAGCCCTGTACACACGATCGGATATCCTATGGATTCTAATCCGATTAATTTTTCCATCGGAAATCCGATGAAACTGTCTTCCATCAGTCTTGCCCACACACCATCAGTCAAAAAACCGACCGCACCAAAACGACGCAACGTACACCACGTACGACGGCACTATAAAGGGGAAGTTCAAATCTAATGGCGCCACCCTTTGGGCTGCTTTTGCTGATTTCGTGTTACCGCATGTTAGTAAAAGTTTGGTGAGAGCCGATTCGCGCTTTTCAGTCTCCGTGCTTTTCAGATCATTTTCGGGTGTTCAGTTTGTGCTTGTGGGTTCGTATTTGTCATTCAATGCGTGCAGTCAGGTCGGTTACTGTTTTGCAGTGCCTTCTTGGCCATTCGTTACTGTTTTTCAGGTCGTTCTTCTCAGGCCTTGCTGTTCCTGGTTGCGTTCTGTTTGAGTTTGTTCTGACCAGCTGACCAGTTTAAAGCCATGTTTGAAGTTTGTTCTCGTCGTAGAGCTCGTGCTGGCTATGGACTTGGTGTTGCGGTTAACACTGTAACCCGAGTTCAGTCCATGAACAGGGTGAGGAGGAGTTCATGGACCAAGAATTGGTTGATCCAGCAGGACCAATTCTCTCATATGCCTCTGCTGCGGGAAATTCATGAGAATAATCCTGATGATTTCAGGAATTATCTCCAGATGACGGACCCCGTTTTTCACCGTCTGTTGGATTTGCTGTCCCCCTATATCACGAGGCAGGACACTGTGATGCGCCAGGCGATCACTGCCGAGCAGAGGCTTATTGCCACGTTGAGATACCTGGCGACTGGGAGAAGCTTGCAGGACCTCAAGTTCTCAACAGGCATCTCCCCCCAGGCTCTTGGGATCATTATCCCTGAAACGTGTTCTGCCATCATACAAGTCATGCAGAAGGACTATATTAAGGTAATTTTTATCCTTTAACATCACATTATATGTTTTGATTGTTTGCTAAAGTATTGTATTTCTTTCATCCTTCCCAAATTGCCATGATTGTAAGATTCTGGGAATGTCCCCTTTCTCCCCATGCATGTTTTTTCTTTTATATTTTTAGATTTTTGGCCTACATGCCTATTTCCCTTCACTAACCTCTCCTGCATGCTATCCTGGGCCCATATACACCTAGCCTAGTCTGTTCTTTAATGATGTTTTTGTCTGCGCCATTGTAGTTTTGAACCCCTCCCCCCCTAAAATGTGTCATAAATATTTTTGCACATTCAAGGTCAGCAGAGTGGTAGAGCCTTTTGTTGCGGGGCACAAAATCTGCTTAAACAACACCCCCCACTTATAATTTGTTCCAAAGGCCCATCAGCGGGGGTGAGTCATCTGATAAGCGGGCCTTCTATTTTTGTGTTTAAATACTCCTAAGAAATGTTATACTGACGTTGGCCAAGAAAATGTATTTGGGTAATCTGCTTGCAATGTAATGTGCAAAAGTACTAATTTCTTCTTTTTTGTTTGACTCCACAGTTCCCTTCATCGCCACAGGAATGGCAGACCGTGGCCTCCCAATTTGCCCAGCGGTGGGACTTCCCCAACTGCGGAGGGGCAATTGATGGGAAGCACGTCCACATAGTGCCGCCACCCCATTCGGGGTCTTACTATTATAACTATAAAGGTTTTAATAGTATAGTGTTAATGGCGGTGGTGTCGGCACGCTATGAGTTCTTGTATGTGGACGTGGGGAAGAACGGCCGGATGTCCGATGGTGGAGTGTTCGCGCAGACGGAGTTCGCTCACCATCTGCAGTCTGGGGGCCTGGCACTGCCTCCTGATGCAGACAACGTGGATGGACTTCCCATTGTTTTTATAGCGGATGAAGCCTTTGGACTGGGACCACACCTGATGCGGTCATTCCCACAGAGGACCCTCACCCCGGAGAGGAGGGTTTTTAATTACCGGCTGGCCAGAGCCCGGAGGGTTGTGGAGAATGCCTTCGGGATAATGGCCAGCCGGTTCCGTCTGTTTCTGACAGCCATACACATGGTGGAATACAAACTCTCAATTCTTTATTTTATTTTCTTGAAACAGGGTATACAAATATATCATTGCCATTTGGAGAGAACATATAAAGAAAACCTTATTTAAACCATGTTTTTTCCACTTTCATTATTTTGCTATCTACTTCTAGCCTCTTCTTACTATTACTCCTTCTCTTTTTTTCCTTTTCTCTCCCTCATCATCTCCTACTTCACTTATCTCTATTACCCTATCCTATTTCCCCTATCTTGCCCCCTTCCCCTTCCCTTGACCACATTTTCCTCCCTTCTTTACCCCTACTTTACGTAGGGGAACATTAGACAAACATCAGGACCCACTCAACACAAAAGTAAAGTAAAACGAAAAAATTTTTTTTTAAAAATTTGAAACATATATCTCTTCTTTTCTGTCCTTTCCTCTTCCCTATTCTGAGCATATATCCTCTCATAAAGCCCCTTCTTATTCTTTTTAAGTGTCTGCCTAATTTTTATCTTTACTCTCCTAATAGCTTCTTCTCTTCTTCTGTTTTTACGAATTGTTCCCATGGTGCCTATATTTCTTGTATTTGTTTTTTTCCCTCCAATGTTATAGGTAAAAGTTTCTCCATTATTCCCACCCTTCTAATGCCGTGTACACACGATCGATTTTCTCGACGGTGAAAACACCATCGAGAAAATCGACGGGAAAAACGAGGAACGGCTTGTTCCCCTACACACGGCCGTTTTTCCCGACATTTTTTCTCTTGGTCGAGAAAAACGACCGTGTGTAGGCTCCCTGGCAGTGTTTCCCTATGGGAAAACTGCCGCGGAAAAAAATGCCCTGAATCACGATGAGAAAAATTAGAGCATGTTCTAATTTTTCTCGTCGTGATTAATGCCGTTTTTCTCTTCGGGAAAAATGATCAAAAGCCCACACATGGTCGTTTTTCTCGTCAAAGAGAAAAAATGTCATTTTTCCCGACGAGAAAAATGGTCGTGTGTACGCGGCATAACTTTGTTTAACCACATTGAGATCATAGGGCGACTAGGGTCTTTCCATTTCATCGCGATACAACTTTTTGCCGCATTTATTAGGTGGCACAAGACTGAATTTGTATATTTTTTCAGTGGAATTTGTGTGTGGTGTAACAGAAAGAAGGCTGGGTCTTCTTCGATCTGATATCCTGTGAATATTTGAGTAATTTTATGTACATTTTGCCAAAATTGTCTAACTACTGGGCAAGCCCAGAAAATATGTAACATTGTCCCTTTTTCTTCACATCCTCTCCAGCACCTGTCAGAAATTTCTGGAAAAAATTTGTTCAAGGCCGATGGCGTATAATACCAGCGTGTTAAAATTTTATAGTTTGATTCCTGCATTTTCGTACACCTTGAAGATTTTAAGGATAGATCTATGATATTCTGGCATTGTGCTGGAGAGAAAGTTTGGCCTAAGTCACGTTCCCATTTGGCAAAGCTCTCCATTTTATAGTTCACTGAGGGTGCAGTCAAAATTATATATATTTTAGAGATTACATGAGATAAAGGCTCCTCTCCCTCGTAATACTCCTCAAACTTAGTCCGTATTCGCCTGTAATTTCCTGCAGGTCCCAGTGTCTCTAAATAACATCTAACCTGTCTAGCTTGCCATATGGGAATTTCATATTGCCCTCCTTGTCGTGTTAGCTCCCCAATTGATACCCATTCCCTGTCTCCTAAAAAATGTGAGGCTTGAAAGCTTCCCTTTTCCCTCAGTTTCCTAAGTATTTGTAAATCCATACCTGGTGGGAACCCAGGGTTTCCTAAGATCAGAAACGGGGGGAGTTTTTGGAGGAGAGTTTGGAATTCTGAATTACTTTATTCCCTATTCTTAAAGACTCGCCTATCATAGGGTGATCTTTTACAAATGATGGTAACTGGACACACCTGCTGCTCCATAGTGACCCATAGTTTATAATCCCCATGTCTACTCCAGTCTACTATCCTACTGAGTTGGACCGCCTGATAGTATTTATACATATCTGGTGCCGATATTCCTCCAGCCCTTTTAGGGGAAGTCAACAATGTTCTATTTATTCTTGGCCGTTTACTGGTCCAAATAAATTTAGTAAATACACTACGGACTTGATTAAAGTAAGACATGGGGATTCTAACCGGCAATGCTTGAAAGAGGTAAAGGAATAATTTTGGCACCACACTCATTTTTAAAATATTACATCTCCCAAACCATGAGTGTGTGCCTTTACACCAACCTTCCAGTAATGTTCCAGTAATGTTCTAACTGTACTAAGTAATGGTACAAAGTTTAACTCAAAAGTATCTACCAAGTTTGGGGGCATTCGTGTTCCTAAGTAATTCAATGCTTTAGTTGTCCATCTAAACTTGAAGCTATATTTTAGTCCCCATTTGATGGGATTCGGAAGTGCCACCCCCATTGCCTCAGACTTACCATAGTTTATTTTTAAGTTTGACATAGTCCCATATAGTTCTACTTCTTTCATTAAATTGGGTAGCGAAATTTGTGGTCTTGCTAGTGAAAAGAGCATATCATCTGCATATGCTGTTACTTTATATTCCTTTCCCCCCACATCAATCCCCACAATATCCAGATTCTGTCGGATCTTATTTAAGAGTGGTTCTAATGTTAAGGCAAATAAAAGAGGCGGCAGGGGACAGCCCTGCCGGGTGCCATTTATAATATTAAATGGCCTGGAATAAATCCCATTTACTTTTACCAGTGCCCGAGGACCCGTATATACTCCTGCTATCCATTGGATCATCCGCTCCCCTATACCCATCTGTTTTAAGACCTCCAGCATAAATTTCCAGTTTACTCTGTCGAATGCTTTTTCTGCATCCATATTTAAAAAAACACTCAGTATCTTCTTTTGGTTTGCCTTAAAGATCAGATTTAAAACTTTTATAGTACTATCTCTTACCTCTCTTGTCGGAATAAATCCTACCTGGTCAAGGTGTACTATTTCTGAAAGATGATTGTATACAGTATGCTAAAATCTTTGTCAAGATTTTTAAATCCGTATTTAATAAGGATATTGGTCTGTAACTGCTACAGCTTGCTGGATCCTTCCCCTCTTTTGGAATGACTGTGATATGCGCTGTTACAGTCTCCACCGGTAGCACCACTGTTTGTCCAACTGCGTTGAACACCTTGATCATATATGGCCCCAGGTCTGTAATAAAACGTTTGTAATATTGTATGCTAAACCCATCCGGGCCTGGTGCTTTACCATGTTTTAATGTTTTCATTATTGTTTGCACTTCCTCTATCGTAATTGGCCTCTCTACTTCCCTTCAAACTGGCGATAATAATCTAGGTAGTCGGGAGGAGGACATGTATTTCTCAAGGGACGAAGGGGAAAACGATGTCTCTGGCAAATTATATAATGAAGAATAATATTCCCCAAATTCTTGTGCTATTTCCTTTGGAAGTGAGCATTTTTGGTCCGATTTTGATTTAATCATTGGTATATATGACCGTGTCTGTTGTTTTTTTCGTTTTTTTTGCTAATATTTTACCACATTTGTCTCCCGAGTCATACTCTATCCTCTTCCCGTACTGTAGAGTTGCTTCAGCTTTATATCGAAGGAGGTCAGCTATTGTCTTCTCAGGTGTGCTAATTCTATTCCTACATTTATTTCCGCTCCTTTTTTATTTTGTGTCTCTAGTTCCTGTAGCTTTTCTAAAAACTATTTTATTTGTTCCTCTCTAGCCTTTTTCACTCGAGATCCATGTTTGATGAAAATTCCTTGCATTACTGCTTTATGGGCCTCCCATACTATACCCGGGTCACTCTCTTCATTATCATTTATCTGGAAATACCACTTAATTTCATTAATCAAGTCTTCTGTTATTTGGGGGATCTGTAATAGGCTTTCATTTAAGCGCCATCTCCAGTCTGTTGGTTGGGTCCCCCCCTTTAAAGTTAACTCCATTGTGACTGGTGCATGGTCTGTCCATGTTATGTTTCCTATTGATATGTCTTGTACTGACTGAAGTAATTGATGGGGTAACAGAAAGAGATCTATTCGAGAGTATTTTTGGTGAGGGTCTGAAAAATAGGTATAATCCCTCTCCTCTGGATGCAAAATACGCCACCGATCTACCAGTTGAAATTCATATAATTTCCGCAAGATACGTCTTCTAATTCCACTAGATACCGATGAGGTCCCCCCGGATGTATCTACTTTTGGATCTAGAGGCATAATTAAATCTCCTCCGCATATCAACTTACCCTCCTAAAATCCGACAGTTTTGAGAGTACTTTGGCCATAAAATTATCTTGGTGTTCATTTGGTACGTACATAGTGGCCAAAGTTACCTTCTCCCCGCCTATAGCACCTTTAAGGAAAATATATCTTCCAGCAGAATCCAAATATTTATCTGTGAGTGTCCATGGTATTCTATTTGGAATTAGAATTGCTACTCCCTTAGTTTTAGCTACTTGATTCGAAGCTTGGTATACGTTTGGGAAATATCTATTTTGGAGATAGGGGAAGGTACCCTCCTTAAAGTGAGTCTCCTGTATAAATCCTACATCGGTCTTTAAGGATTTTAATTCATTCAATAACATCTTACGCTTTTCGGGATATTAAGCCCCCTAGCATATAGTGACATAATCCGTATTGTGCCCATCATCCAAGTCAGAGTCTAACAAAGCACCAGAAGTCCAAAAAAAAAAAAAAAAAGAAGGGGGGAAGAAAAGTGGTCAGGGATCAAGGGACTATTAAATGGCTCCTACTTAGGAATTCTATTTTCCCGTAGGTGCCGAAATTGGGGGTATTGGTCTACAATGGTATATGTGGCCCCCCACCCACCCCTCCTGCTCATTCTTGCATGTTTGACCCTCTAGTACAGCCCCATCCTACTCCTCTGTTTTTGTCACCTCACCTATCTCCTAGCCCTACCTTCTCCCACCTATTTCTAAAGGTATAAATCTAATTCTACATTTTTATTTGGGTATATCTATCCACCCTCATAGTCTCTGTAATAATTTTATACCACAGAGACTATTATACACCTCTTCCCCCCTTACCCATATTATTTTTTCTATAGCATAGAACTCTTACTACTTCACCTGGCTCTATCTCTCCTCATAAGTAATAACATCTTACTCATTCATCTAATTTCCTCTGATTTCTATGAAACTTCCGTATTCTACTCATCTTTATTTAACTCTATATAATATTTTATCTTCATATATTATCCATACACTTTATATCCATCTTGTTTCATGAAAACATCATATTATATATCATATAACCAATTATTACTTTATTTCTCCGAATAATATCCCCCTACCATATTCCATGTCTCGAAAAAAAAGAAAATACAAGAATACAAACTCAATCACATCATCTTAACCTGCTGCATATTGCATAATTTTATGAGACAACACTCTCCTTCATATCTATCTACTGTTGGGCCAGAGGCCGGTGTATCAGACATGCACAATCTTACTGGCCTGGACACTGGCCGTACTGGCTTGGCCCCCCAAAGCGCCCGTGAAGTACATGATAAATACATTGAGTACTTCAAGGGTAGGGGGCCATCGCAATGCCAGACCATATTTGAAACCTTTTGAAAAAAATAAAAAAGATAATATTTTTTGGAAAACCTTGTTTTGTCATAATTTATTTTTTATTATTATGTGTCTCCCAGGTTATCATAGTACACTTTGTAGTAGTGCCAAGTGTATTTGTCTTTAGTAAATAGCCACAATTGTCACACTTTAAAACCTGAACATTCCCATTTTAGATAACTGCTATTGAGCATAGAAAGAACAAGCCACACATTGTTGAGTGTACAAAATATTTTTTACTGTGTGCAAAACATGTGCGGCAATTTTTTATTCAAAATACAATCTTGACATTTTGGCCTCCAAACTTTGGAGAATTTTTTTATTTTTTTTGTGTTTGCAGAAACATGCATGGGTCAAAAAATAAAAAATAAACAAAAAAAAGGAACTTACAAAGTTCAACCTTAAAAATATAAACATGAGATGGGGTGATGTCACCCCTGAACCATCCAAAATTAGAACATGCACACAGTTTTTGATGTGTAAAATGTTTTTTTTCATCCTGATCCCATGGCGAAAGTCAACATGTGCTATCTGCCATCATGGGGGATCAATGGACGTGTTTTGGGGGTGCAAACCTTTCCTCTCACCTACTTGAGTAGCAAGGAAAAGGTTGCACCCCCAAAACAGGGACATAGATATCCTGTGACGTCAGATAGCACATATTGACACACTATGTGCATCTTGAAATTTGGGCTTGTGTTAAAACAAATGCACATTTTTTCTTACATAAGAAAACTAAAAAAGGGGGGGTGTGGTTCAGACTATTCGCCCCATAATATCAATGATGTTTTTATATTTTTGCTCAATCACATTCATCCTTTTCCTCATAATGTCCATTTCGCTACTACATTCCATTATTTCTTGAATGATGATTTGGGCACTAGCACTTGAGAATGGAGTAGTAGGAGTTTCTGACACATCACCATGTTCATCCCCTAAAAATATAAAGGTATTAGAAATATGCAGGCCTACATCTCTTTTTACCAGAAGCTGTGGTGACAGACCCTGACCTGTTGTGGTGATAAGCTCCACCTCTCCTTCCTCCACCTCTCCTTCCTCCACCTCTGCTTCCTCCACCTCTGCTTCCTCCACATGCTGATCTTGGGGTTCTTTTGGATCTTGGGTTTCTTTATCTGGTCTGTGCTTCCTAGGCTCCTCACATTGGTGTCCTCCCAGTCTCCTCTCCACTATGAGAATGAAACAATCAAAAGGTATCCTTTAGCATACAGAGATTTTGCTAATTCAACAAAGCAAGAATACTTTCATTCTTGGTCCTCAAAAATAAAAAGGAGACACCCCAAGGTATCCACTGAAGCACCTGTGTGTGACACCCTAAAAAAGGTTGTTTTGGTGGCCCAAACTATAGTGCTCCTGAGTCAAGATGTGTAACCAGCTGCTTGAGTGTCCTCTCCTTTACACAGAATCTAGTTTACCATTTAACATTCTACTTACTTACAACACATCATCTAGACAACAATGTATATATAAACGTTGTTTAACGCCAAATAGGCATGACGGTTTACGTGTATATGTGCAAAACATGTTATTTTTTACACGATCACTGTTTACTAGAAAACATTACCATAAATGAGTCCACTCAACTTCACATGAAAGCTGCCATTCTACAATATGAAACCAGGCAATCCAAGCACATGGAGCAAAACATGCAAGAATACATATTCCAATTTGATTAAAGACAGTAAAAAAAAAAGCTTACTTTTGTCCAGGAATTTTTTACTGCTCCGGCTCCCTCAGCTTCAGGTCAGACCACCTTTTATGGAGCTGCTCCTTGGATCTCCTGACCCCAAATTTATTATAGAGACTCCTCGCCACTTTGTCCATTATTTTAGACTTCCTGAGATTAGGGGTGTTGTATGGCCCATGCTTCCCATCGTAATCCTTCCTCCGCAGGATGTCCACCATCTCCGCCATCTCAGCAAATGACATATTAGTCGTCTTGAATCTTTTATTCCTGGATCAGGACGTTCCCGCCTCCGGGCTTTCCTCGTCGGTACTTAATAATAAAGCATGCACCTGTGTCACCGCCATGTCGTTGTCTCCCACTGTGCGCCGAAAGAGAAGGGGCGGGGAAATACATAAAAAGACTGTCATGGGCGGGCGACGTGACCGGAGTTTCACGCATGCGCAGGGTATATAAAGGGTAACCAAGGTTGTGGTTGCGCGGAGTAAGGACGGCCGGAAGTGCCGAATGAATCCTACTAAGGTAAGAAATTAACTTGGGGCATCAGTGGTCTATACTGGTTCATGATTGTAAAGGCCTATATTGGGCTATGATTAGGACAATTGAAGCTGACCTCCTGTTTTTGTCTTGTGTTTTATCTTGTAGAAAGAACTATGCATAAATTGCATGAGCCAGACGTGATGTTAATTTTTATAGAAAAGTATAAGGAAATGCGCAACCTCTGGGAGCTAAAAAATAGCTCCTACCATAATAGCCAAGTATGCAATTGTTAAATTTGCGGAATATATGAAGACCTGGATCCCAGAGGCAGACTATACTATGATGAATAGTAAAATAAACAACTTGAGGAATGCGTACAAAAAACGCTATAAAGAAGTGCGTGCTTCTAAGAGATCAGGAGCAGCAGCAAACAAAGTAGTTAAGCCCAAGCTGTGGTACTACAAGCATCTGCAATGTCTGGATGACCAGATTGAGGCCAGGGAATCACTTTCCACCCTTCCCTCAACCCGTCCTTCCACCCTTCCCTCCAGCGTTCCTTCCACCCTTCCCTCCAGCGTTCCTTCCACCCTTCCCTCCACCCCTGCAGCTATGATTAAGCACTGACCTTCAGTGTGAAACATGTAAGCTGTTACCCCGGCTATGCTGTGATGATTTTTGGTGTGATCTTCCATTTTTTACAATAAAGGCGACCGTCAAAGGTTTTTTGGAGTGCGGCTGTCCATATTTTTTATTTTTTTCTCTATATGCTACGTGCATTGCTGGCACCCACGGTAGTCCTGATACTACAAATTGCTGGAGCGTGTTCACCTGGAGCGGTAAAAATCTCTTTCTCGGAGGCCTTTAGTACATATCTTTCATCAAAACTTCTGAATCTGGAGGAGAGACAACGTGCCCTCTGTGAGCGGCCATTCACATGGCGGGGATGGGGCAATTGACAGAGGCCACTCATCTCTGCCATCTGCCCCATCCTTCTCCTCCTCCTCCTGCCACATTACCATTACCAGAGCCACAGCCTGCAAGTGGGCGTGGACGGGGCTGTGGAACAAATGCTGGAGGGAAGAGTGGAGGGAACACTGCAGGGAACAGTGCAAGGAAGGCTACCAAGAGGAGCAGAAGGTGATTCCCTGGCTTCAAGCTGCTCTTCCAGAAGTTGCAGTTTGTAGGAGTACCACAGCTTGGGATGATGTATGTCTTCGGCTGCTGCTCTTGATTTCCTCATGTTGTTTATTTTATTGTTCATCATAGTAATGTCTGCCTTTGGGGTCCAAAGTCTTCATAAATTCCACTAATTTAACAGTTGTTGCCCTTCCTGTTTATTTATTTTTTGCCAGAATACCGTATATACTCGAGTATAAGCCGAGTTTTTCAGCACATTTTTTTGTGCTGAAAATGCCCCCCTCGGCCTATACTTGAGTCACCTTTTTGCGCCTGATCTCCTGGACTTTGGGGACCCGATACCGGACGGTCATAGGTTCATTGGACCCTAAACTTGGCACACATGTAGCCCCACTCTTTCTCTACAAGTGTGTCAAGTTTGTTGTCCGGGAGACCTACGGCCCGGGAGCACCGATTTTTCAAAGCCGGGCACCCCTTCCATAGACTCCCATGTTAAACGGTCATTTCAACTGTGATTTTGGGGACCTGGTTCCGGCCGGTCATATGTCAATTGGACCCGAAACTTGGCACACATGTAGCCCCATTCCTCCTCTATGGGTGTGCAAAGTTTGTTGGCTGGAGAACCTAGGGTCGGGGGGAACCAATTTTTCAAACCCGAGCACCCCTTCCATAGACTCCCATGTTAAACGTCAGTCTAGTCATGGACACAGTGAGGCATGGGCACAGTGAGGCATGGGCACAGTGAGGCATGGGCACAGTGAGGCATGCAGATGGACACCCTAGGCTTATACTCGAGTCAATACGTTTTCTCATTTTTTTGTGGTGAAATTAGGTGCCTCGGCTTATATTCGGGTCGGCTTATACTCGAGTATATACGGTAAATGGATTTTTGATTTCGGAAAAATACTTGCCTATGTTTTTTTATTGGGAGTAGCAATAAGATGTCATAAATACAATGTGTAATTAACAAGGGACACCAACCTCCTTGAGGAAAAAAATAATAATTATGTTGTTGTGAGAACTTGACACCCAAAAAAATGAGCCCACAAGAACCAAAATCTAATAAAAAAAAAAAAAGTGTACATTGTGATTCTAAATAACAATTAAAATTAGGGAGATCTGGCTTTAAAAATATATAAAATTATTCTAGAGATGACAAGAAACTATAAAGAAATAAGTTTGTCAGAACTCGGGATAAAGATCTGCAGCAAAAAACTGTTTAAAGACCATTATAAAGAAGAAAACAATGCGCTGCATTAAACAAGGCAATAATTTGCAGAATGACGAATGTGCTCTCTCCATTAGGAACGCTAGTTTTACCAGAACGAGCACTCCCGTCTCATAATTCAGTCTGAGCATGCGTGGGTTTTTTAACATGTTCTATTTTTTAACACCGATGGAAAAAAGACCGATGGGGCCCTTACATGATCGGTTTGTCCGATGAAAAAAATACATCGGACTGTTTTCATCGGTAAATCCGATCGTGTGTACACGGCTTTATCGTACCGTGTTTGTACAGCCGTGACTGACTTCAATAAACAACGTTTTCAAAAAAAAAGAAGGGAAAGGAAATATAAACTGTGACAGCAGGAAGGTAAAGTCACCTGGTTGCATCCAGGGGGGTAGGTATATTTCTCCCAGATTCAGGCTTTATGCCGACTTATACAACTAGGGAGAGAGTTGATGAAGCCCAGCTGAGGCTAGTGGGCTCATGGATGATTCATACCTCTAGGGAGAGTGCTGGGCGTCGTGCAGGCAGGGAGTTGATGAGACCAGCTGAAGCTTGTCAGCTCGTTTAAGGCCTCTATAAAAACTCCCAGCTTCATTAGGTGTTTGCTCATGCCTGGAACCAGACCTGTGTGGACTGTCTAGGGAGAGTGAACCCCTGTGCGGTGAGACAAAGCCTGTGTGGCTATTTGTTTGGACATTTACTAAACCAGGGACTTAGGGACTAGGACAGCACCAGGCTGATCCCAGTTGTTAGTTAGGGAAACCTGCATGTTTAGTCAGAGGTCAAGCTGACCAGGATTTATTTTGTTTATGTTTCTTTTTGCTTTGCTGTGTTTTGTCACTGTAAATAGAGAAATAAACCGCACCTTTTGATCTTGAAAACCACAACCTCCGTCTGCTGGGCCTGTTTTTGTGTGGGGAGCCCATCCAGGGGGTCACACACACCCGCTACCGAGTTAACCCCCTCACAGTTGGTGGAGAACCAGTGGCAGTTTTTTTTTAAGCCAGCATGGAGGAGATACTGAAACAGCTGGCTCTAGCAAATGCCAATCAACAGCAGACAAATGCAGGTTTGCAAAAGAGCTTCGCAGCCCAGCAACAAGCCCAGCAGCAATCTGAGGCCCGCTTCATAGACCTGTTGCAGAAGCAAGAGCAGAGACTACAACAACAGATGGAAGCAGTAATGCAGCAACGTCCGCAGACCAGTGAGGAAAGCCGTCCCACTAATACCGCGTCCTTTGGGGTGAGTCGTTTATTGACAAAAATGACTGGAGAGGATGATCCAGAGGTATTTTTGACCACATTTGAAAGGACTGCTGAAAGAGAAAAGTGGCCTGAGGAGCAGTGGGCTGGACTGGTGGCTCCTCTGTTAACTGGTGAATCGCAGAAAGCTTACTATGACCTAGAGCCTGACCAAGCAAAAGACTATGGGATGCTAAAAGCTGAAATATTGGCAAGGCTGGGTGTCACCCTGGCTGTCCGGGCTCAGCGTGTGCATAACTGGACTTTCCAGCTTGGAAAACCCCCCAGGTCTCAAATGTATGATCTCATTCACCTGAGCAGGAAGTGGCTACAGCCAGAGACTTTGTCCGCACCGGAGATTGTGGAACGTGTTGTGATGGATCGTTTCTTGAGAGCTCTTCCTACCGCCATTCAAAAGTGGGTAAGCCATGGAGACCCAGAAACGGCCGGTAAACTTGTGGATCGTGTAGAGAGATACTTGGCTGCAGAGAACCTGACGGCCTCTTCCAGAGACTCTCGGACTTTCCACCCTAAGACCAGACCATCCCCAGGGGCGGATAAGATGATTCCAAGGGGTGAGGGTGGAGAGAGTGAGAGGGTGGGAGCTCTGCCCAGGGTTTGGCGAGAACAGCCTGGGAAGTCGGGGGCTCAAGAGGCAGCCAAAAGGATTGTTTGCTACCGCTGCCGGCAAACGGGACATATTGCAGCAAATTGCCCGGTTGTGGAGGAACCCATGCAATGTGACTTTCTGACGGACAGACGTCAGTCGCTGTGTGCGACAGTCGCATGCACTGCCATTCGGGGAACTGAGAAACATTTATGCAAAATGTGTATTAATGGTAGAAATGTTGTGGTATTACTGGATTCAGGTAGCCTTGTGACCCTGATAAAGGCTGAATTAGTTAAAACAGAGGTCTCTGGGAATAGCAAGGTAGCTGTTATTTGTGTGCATGGGGACACCCGAGAGTATCCAGTGACTACAGTGTGTTTCAAGACCCCCAAAGGTACCCTCTCTCATCCAGTGGGGTTAGTATCTCAATTACCGCATGATGCCATTGTGGGAAGGGATTTTCCGAAGTTCTGGGAACTGTGGGATGATCCTGAGCCCCCCACTGGTGCCCCTATGTACCAGGAAGGTGATAGCCAGAACTCCTCTGAGAGTGGTGAGGACTCTCCAGAATTTCCCTTGTCAGTATTGGCAGGCGAGACTCAAGAAACTGGAGAGGAGCCCACCTCCTCAGACGAAAACCTACCGTCTGTGGAGTTTTCTGATCTTGAGGTTCACAGGGAAAATTTTGCCACAGAACAGTTAAAAGACCCCGCCCTAATAAAGGCACGGGAAAACGTAGTGGAAATAGATGGCGAGTTAGTGAACCCAGATAATACCTGCACTTACCCATACTTCAGCGTAGAGAAGGACCTACTGTATCGGGTGGCAAAAAGGGCAGAAGAAACCGTTGAGCAGCTTGTGGTGCCCAAACCTTACAGGAAGTTGGTGTTGGAGTTGGCCCATGGGCACATTCTTGGAGGTCATCTGGGGACAGAGAAAACCCGAGAGAGGGTATTACAGAGATTCTATTGGCCTGGGGTGATGAAGGACATAGAAAATTATTGTTCCTCCTGCCCTGTGTGTCAGAGGTCGGCCCCGATGCCACATTTCCGTAGCCCGCTGGTCCCTCTACCCATCATTGAGGTCCCGTTTGAGAGGATCGCAATGGATTTGGTAGGTCCTATAATCAAGTCCGCTAGGGGGCACCAGTACATATTAGTTATAATGGACTATGCCACCCGTTATCCAGAAGCGATCCCTCTCCGAAATACCTCGGCCAAAACCATAGCCAAAGAGCTATCTCTTGTTTTTAGCCGGGTGGGTATTTGTAAAGAACTGCTTACGGACCAAGGTACACCCTTTATGTCCCGGGTTATGAAAGAGCTGTGTAAATTGTTCAAAGTGACGCAATTGCGTACGTCTGTGTATCACCCCCAAACCGATGGGCTGGTTGAAAGATTCAACAAAACCCTAAAACAAATGTTGAAGAAAGTGGTGGATAGAGATGGAAAGGATTGGGACTGTCTACTTCCTTATTTGATGTTTGCTATTAGGGAGGTGCCCCAATCCTCTACGGGATTCTCCCCCTTTGAGTTACTGTATGGGAGACACCCAAGAGGGCTGTTGGATATTGCCAAGGAAACTTGGGAAAGTGAGAGTTCTCCCCACAGGAGTGTGATTGAGCATGTCGCCCTGATGCAAGATCGAATTGCACAGGTAATGCCCATCGTGAAGGAACATTTGGCCCAAGCGCAGTTGGCACAGCAGAGAGTGTACAACCGTGGAGCCAAGACCCGTACCTTTTCCCCGGGGGATAGGATATTGGTACTTGTCCCTACGGTTGAAAGTAAATTCCTTGCCAAATGGCAAGGCCCCTACGAGATAATGGAAAAAGTGAGCGAAGTGAATTACAAGGTCAGACAACCAGGAAGGCGAAAGCCCGAACAGATCTATCACGTTAATCTGTTGAAAGCCTGGAGGGATAGAGAGTCCCTAGTCGCAGAAACTTGGTCACCAGCTCAAACTGGTTGCGTGATTCCGGAGGTTGGAATAGCAGCCACCTTGTCACAACCCCAACAACAGGAGGTTAAGGAGTTTGTGCTTCGCAACAAGGAGGTGTTCTCTGAGCTGCCGGGACAAACATCTGGGGTAGAGCATGATATAATTACCCCGCCCGGTGAAAGGGTGAAGTTAAAACCCTATCGGATCCCAGAGGCCCGACGGGAGGCAATACGGGAGGAAGTACAGAAAATGCTGAACTTAGGGGTGATAGAGGAGTCCCAAAGTGATTGGTCTAGTCCCATTGTGTTGGTGCCTAAACCGGATGGGAGCTGGCGATTTTGTAACGATTTTCGTCAGTTGAACAAAGTTACAAAATTTGACACCTACCCCATGCCACGTATAGATGAGTTGATCGACCGGCTGGGAACAGCCCGATACATGACGACTCTTGACCTCACAAAAGGGTATTGGCAAATTCCCCTGGCCAAGTCGGCCAAAGAGAAAACCGCATTTGTAACCCCAGACGGGGCGTTCCAATATAAGAGAATGCCGTTCGGGTTACAGAATGCGCCGGACACATTCCAGCGGAAAATGGACCAGATACTGAGGCCCCATCGGAAGTATGCTGCGGCTTACCTGGATGACGTAATTGTCCATAGCACAGATTGGGCCTCACATCTGCCAAAAGTGCAAGCAGTCCTAGACTCTATCCGGGAAGCGGGGTTTACGGCTAACCCCAAGAAGTGTACCATTGGGCAGGAGGAGGCCAAATATCTTGGGTACACCATTGGCAGGGGAGTAATAAAACCCCAACTCAACAAAGTCGAGGCCATCCAGAGTTGGCCACGTCCCAACAGCAAGAAGCAGGTACGAGCCTTTCTGGGAATCGCGGGTTATTATCGGCGCTTCATTCCCCACTTTGCTTCTAAGGCTGTGCCCCTAACCAACCTGACGAAAGGGAAAGGGTCGGTCATGATTAAATGGACCCCCGAGGCTGAGGCAGCATTCCAATTCTTGAAACAAGCCTTATGTAGCCAGCCAGTGTTGTACTCACCCGACTTCTCTAAAGACTTTGTCGTACAAAGTGATGCGTCAGATGTGGGGTTAGGAGCAGTATTGTCCCAGGTCTGGAACGGGGAAGAGCACCCAGTCATTTACCTCAGCAGGAAGTTGAAGTCCCATGAGGTAAATTACGCCACGGTTGAAAAGGAGTGTTTAGCGGTGAAGTGGGCTCTAGATTCCCTTCGGTACTATCTGCTAGGTAGGCACTTTGACATGGTTACGGATCACGCTCCGTTAAAGTGGATGGCTCAAAACAAGGAGACAAATAGAAGAGTAAATAGGTGGTTCCTGGCCCTACAGGAATTCAACTTCACAGTAAAGCATCGCCCTGGCGTTCAAATGGGGAATGTGGATGCTTTGTCTCGAGTACATGAATGCCTGATTGCTGGTGTTCCAACCCCAAGGTTAAAACAAGAGGGGGGGGTATGTGACAGCAGGAAGGTAAAGTCACCTGGTTGCATCCAGGGGGGTAGGTATATTTCTCCCAGATTCAGGCTTTATGCCGACTTATACAACTAGGGAGAGAGTTGATGAAGCCCAGCTGAGGCTAGTGGGCTCATGGATGATTCTTACCTCTAGGGAGAGTGCTGGGCGTCGTGCAGGCAGGGAGTTGATGAGACCAGCTGAAGCTTGTCAGCTCGTTTAAGGCCTCTATAAAAACTCCCAGCTTCATTAGGTGTTTGCTCATGCCTGGAACCAGACCTGTGTGGACTGTCTAGGGAGAGTGAACCCCTGTGCGGTGAGACAAAGCCTGTGTGGCTATTTGTTTGGACATTTACTAAACCAGGGACTTAGGGACTAGGACAGCACCAGGCTGATCCCAGTTGTTAGTTAGGGAAACCTGCATGTTTAGTCAGAGGTCAAGCTGACCAGGATTTATTTTGTTTATGTTTCTTTTTGCTTTGCTGTGTTTTGTCACTGTAAATAGAGAAATAAACCGCACCTTTTGATCTTGAAAACCACAACCTCCGTCTGCTGGGCCTGTTTTTGTGTGGGGAGCCCATCCAGGGGGTCACACACACCCGCTACCGAGTTAACCCCCTCACAAAACTCACAAAATAGAAGTCTTTGCCCATGGGTGAGCACAGAAGCCAAACAGCACATGCGAACGGAATCACAAGTCTAGGATAACTACTGCAGCATGGAGGTAAGAATTACACAGGCAGGAAAACTGCAGACTAAATCATCATTTTGCTGTATGGAGGGTGAATAGAGGGACTTCCACAGTGCAATGATGTATGAGAATTAACTAGATGTATTAAAGCTAGCTTCTTATAAGCCTGAAAAAATACAGCGTTGTCATGAAGAAGAAAATATGTTTGTTTTACAGTGATCCATACATTTTTGGAAGATGGAATTGACTTCTGGAGTCAGGGTATCAGAACACTAAAAAAGTGTGTTCAGAGGTGAGGGTAATGGTTTTTGTTTTAAGGACACTTGTTGTTTTGTGGTGAGATGCCTGCACCAGCCAAAAACTCTCATCATTGGGATTATCTGGAGGAGGTAGAGGGTACCCAGTAATGTGTTTTTTTAAACTATATTTTTTCTCCCCATCTAAGCCTTTCTAAAAACTGTGATAAGGGGGGCAAAATTAAGGCTCAACAGTTTTGTAAGCTCAAGGTTACTGGATACCAAGATATTTAGTATGGGAGGAGGCCCACTCAAACAGATGAAAAGGGGGAATCCCTGACATGTCCTGTTTATAAAAAAAAAGACACAATGAGGATTCCATTCACTGTGACTTGGGAAAATTGGGAAATGGAGAGAAATTTAAAGAGCCGATCCAGGGACATGTTTCTGGACCTAGGCTGATAGGGTAAGATGGATGAAAGACCAATCTACTCTCTCTTTTTCAGCATCAATTGAGAGGATAAGAGCTGGGTCTGCCTTTGATGGGCCCTCTTGGGCCTCCCTGGAATTTTGCATAACATCTAAGAACTGTATAACTGGATGCTTGATAAGAAGAAAATGGGGATATGTATAGGGATAACTCCTAACTCCCTTATCACCCAATGAATGGTTGGGACTATTGCGACACCCATGCACAGCATAAGTATAAAGTTTAAAACATTTTATTTAAGAACAGTACAAATCAAAACAAAAACAATAATTAATACAGAAAGGTACATTTACATAACAATAGAAAAAGGGGGGTTTATAAACTCTGCAGGTGTGCAGAGATATGGTACTGATGCGATTGACGATTCCCGACATGTTTCACGGTGTATACCGCTTCTTCTGGAGGCGTCACATAACAGTACAGTCTATAATGTAATCAATAAACTTGGTGTAAATACACTGTCATAATTGTTTAAAAAACAGTAATGTAGGAGTAAAATGGTAAGGAACATATACAGACCTGGCTCACCAGTTTGATCAATACAGACCAAAGAAAATTGTATAGCAAGCTGTAGCACCTTGAGGGGGGTGCTGCCCCCTGGGACGGACACGAGAGGATTAGGATGGCACTGAAAAATTTATAACACAACATGAGTTGGGGCCTAATTGATGTGAAAAGGGAGAGATGGGGGGGGGAGGGAAATGTGAAGAAGTGGGACGGGGGCTGGTGAAGGGAAAAAGGGGAAAGCGGGGTAAAAGGACAGGACATAGTGGGAAAGGGGACAAGGGAAAATTATGTGGCCAGAAGAAATGACCGGCCGAAATGGCCGTACAGAATCATTATAGGTGCAAAGTGTGATGTAACCTGTAATGACAGGTAGGTGAACAGGTATGATACGTGAAAAAAAAAAATGGGTGACAAAAATAGTACAATAGCAAAGGGTGGGTAAAGGAAGGGATAAAAGGAAAGGGGAAAAAGAGAATGGGGAAGTTGATGAGAAAAAATAAAAATAAAAAGAGGGGGGGGGAAGCAGGAAAAGAAAAGAAGGGGAGGGGGGGAAATAAGGGGGGGAATCGGGGGACAAGGGGGTGAATGGTGGGGAAAGAGTGGGGTAATAGTAGGTGGTACACAGTAATAGTGAGGTGGTGGCTGCATAAAGCATGTGCTCTGGGGAAAGAAGGAAAATCAAAAGAACCAACCCTGTGGTGTGGAAGAACTTCAGATAGCCGGGACAAAATTGCAACAAGTAAGTGGGTCAGTATTGGTACATAGGACACCGGTTTTAAAGACCGGGATGGCCTGGTGAGCTCTTGATGTACAGACGTTATCCGTCTGTAGCCGTCAGTAAACCAGAGCTGAGGGCGAGCCGGCCTTGCGGTACTATGAGTTGCAGTGGCAGATCTATAAGGGGCAAAGTAAACAGGGATTATGAGATTACTGAGTAACACTAGAGTTGATTAATGTCGAGGGTCCCCCCTCCTATCCGAAGGTAATTGAGGGGGGCAGGTGCACGTAAATAAATGAACCTGAGGATAGGGTCCTTAATCTGTAGATATGAATGTAATCAATGCCAATCTTACCTTGAACCAAGAGCATATGAGCGTGTCCCGGGTGATGGCCGTCCATACCAAGAGGCGATTCTCACTCGCCTCTTGTATCCTCCAAACAACAGGCGTCATCGCGCCACCGGCTGACGTCGGCATAGGGCAACGCCTGTGTCCGCCGATCCCAGGGCACATGCGTCGGACATACAATCCGCGCACGCGCCTTGACCCCCGCTCATGGGCTGAAGGCCGCGATGCGGGGAAAAAGACAGGGGCGGTGCGAAAGGACCAAAGCGCACCTGCCCCTGGCTGGAGCGGCGCGTGTCCGCCACAGGGGTAGGGAATTAACCCTATACAGCGCCACACAATCAAGCAGGCCGGGCTGGTCAAATGAAAAAAATAGAAACTATATAAAAAATATGTTTAGTGTGTGTAACCATTTGAGTGATCCAAATAGGTTGTGGGATATCCCCAAACCCGCGATTGAGCCATAAGATACACACTTTAGTAAACAGTTGTATTGAGTATATAAGGATATTATACATGCATAGAAAATTAGCGACTAATTTCTCATGTAAACAAAAGGAAATTCTTGCGTAGTTCATCTTGTTATAAATACTATTCATATAGGATTTTTTACAAAAAGATTTTTTTACAAACAAAATTGAAATCGGCAATATATGTATACAGAGTCAACTTTCAAACATACGCTGATAAATCAGGAGACCCTGGGAAGGGGTGGGTGACCGGGACGGGGAAGGAGGGGGTGGAAGATGAGAAGGGCGGGGGAGGGGAAAGGAACGGATGAAAAAAGAAAGAAGGGAATGGGAGAAGGAGAACAGGAAGGAATGGAGGAGGAGAAAGAGGATGGGGAATGAAAAGGCAAAACGAAACAAAATGGCTGAGCCTATGAATAAATACAGAAACAGGGGACATGTCAATCAAGAAATATTGCGACTGATAAGGTCCGAGCCAATAAGTGGAGGCGGGCCGAGTCAGTCACAAATTATAGAAAGTGTTTGTACGTATGCGCCTCGTTAAGACCCGGGGGTGTAAGCGCATTGAGCCTCTCTATCCAAAGGGTTTCGCGTCTTAGGATTTCCCGGTCCCAATCACCCCATCTAGGATTTTCATGGACAACCTCCAGTACATAGAAAGTAACCACATCAAAGCAGTACCTATGATGAATGCCAACATGGCGGCCCACCGTGGTTAGTTTACCACTCGTTGAATGATACAAGTGGTCGCCCAATCTCTGACGGAGCTCTCTAATAGTCTTCCCTACATAGAAGGCCCCACAAGTACAGGTCATAAAGGTATATGACTCCTCTAGTGCCACAATTGGCATGCTGCCGGGGAGAGAATATCTCACCAGTGGGGAGTCGGCATGTGGGGCCTTCTAGGATCCAAGGGCAACGGTCGCATTGACCATAGCGGTAAGTTCCTCGGGGTATCGTTAAATTGGTGGATTGAGCTCTGTAGTGGCTGCTGGTTAGTTTATCCCGAAGAGAGGCAGCCCTTCTGAATACTAGTTCGGGAGTAGACTTAACATGTTTGTTGAGTATGTGGTGGTCGGTGAGTAGATGCCAGTGTTGAGCAAGGATATTGCGGAGATGGTTATGATGCACAGAGAATGTTGTCACTATCCTAGCTGTGGGAGGTTGGGTGGGGCGGCCTGAACCATATATTAATGATTGTCTCGTTTTTGAAAAGGCCTTGTTAAAGGCTTTCCTGAGGTTAGTGGGTCTATAGCCTCTGCTCAAGAGTCTTTTTCGAAGCGCATCTGCTTGTTTAAAGAAATCCCCGTCCTCTGAGCAGTTCCGTCTCAATCTCAAGTACTGAGCATACTGAGCATACGGAATACTGCGTACCAGAGGGCGGGGATGAGAGCTGGAAGCATGAAGCAGGGAATTCCCTGCTGTGGGTTTTCGATACAAGTCTGTAGTGAGTTGTCCCGAGCTAGTCCTGATAATTGTGAGGTCAAGAAATGGAATACTGTACAGATCGTAAGTGTAGGTGAAGTGAAGGTTGTAGCTGTTGTCATTGAGGAGAGCCATAAATTCCTTGAGTCCTCTCTCAGAGCCTGTCCAGATAACAAGTAGATCGTCTATAAATCTATGCCAACATAATATGCGGTCCAAATAAATCTGCAATGATTCGTCCCCAAAAATAGATCTCTCTCATCCACCCAGATATAGATTTGCATAGGAGGGGGCACAGGAGGTGCCCATTGCGACCCCTTGACCCTGCAAATACATCTGGTCCATGAATGTAAAATAGTTCCTAGAGAGTATGAACAAGAGTAACTTTAATATAAATTCATTTAAGGGCCAGGTGTTGTGATCCTGTTCCATGAGGAAGGTCCGTACCATTCGGACGCCTTGCCCGTGGGGGATGCTCGAGTACAATGCCTCGACATCGATGGCCACGAGCAGGGCGTCCGAAGGGATCTGCAGTAGGTCTGTGGTGTCTTTAATAAACGATGGGAGACTCTGGACATGTGGTGTTAAAAATGAATCTACAAATTTGCTAGCATTTTTGGTTAGTGACCCTATACCCGACACGATAGGACGACCTGGAGGTGTGTGTGTATACTTTTATGCGTTTTAGGTAGAGTATAGAACGTAGGTGTCCTGGGTTTAAGGGTATTGATGAATTTGAAAGTATCTTCATCTATAAGACCCGACCAGTAGGCTCCCACAACCAAGCATCGGAATTCCCCGATAAATGATTGTATCATTGACTGGTCGATCGGTGAATACCAATCGGTATTGTTTAACACTTTGAGACACATTGTTTGGTATTGATAATGAGTCATGAGGACCAAATTACCGCCTTTGTCCGATGGCTTTAATACCAGATCTGTATTTTTTTGTAATTTATGAATGGCCCGTATTTGTTGTTTAGTAAGATTAGAGGGTTTGAAGACTTTGGTTTGTTGGGATGAAATCGCTGATGATATCAGCGAAAAGTCAACCCTGTCAGGCTCTGAGTCTGTAGGTTCACCTGCACTTTCGTCATATAACAGCATCAGGTCCCGAAGTGCTCGGAACTCTTGCATTGAAAAATGTTTAGTTTTCTCTGCTAGTTCTCGTTCAAGATTGAGTTTTCTCCTGTCCTGGTCAAAAATGAAATTATAGGTGAGTCTACGTGCAAATAAATATAAATCTTTTATGGTTTCGTAGACATCAATGGGTTCTGAAGGGCAGAAACCCAAGCCCAGCTGCAGTACAGACTCCTCCTCAGAAGTGAGATTATAGGGGGTGAGATTAATAATGTTTAGTTGATGAGACATGTCGTCTGATTCTACAGTTATAGGTTTTGGGGAGTATTGGGTAGTGGTGTTTTGAGTATGTATGCGTCCAGGCTTCCCCGTCGTGACTGTCCCGGGGTGGTCTGGGCTAAAAAAACGGTGTTGGGAAATAATGTGTGAGTATTTGGTTGAAGTATTTTAGGTATGAGATTGTGTAGTGTTGTTTCAGCTAGGCCATTTTTGGTAATGTTTTTAGTTGCATTGGGTGCTTGTGCAGTTTTCGTAGTTTTACCATATTTTCTACCTTTCTTGGGTTCCTTGTTCAGGGATTCTCCAGTAAGTGAACGTTTTCTAGTTGCACCCAATAAATTGGGAACAACAGGTTGTGTGACCTGTGAGGTCATTGATGAAACAGAGGAGTCTGATTCAGTTGGGTCCCTGGGAGAACCAGTACCCTGGGGTTGACGTTTACGTGTTGGATGCCTTCTTAAATGGGATTTACCTGACCATTTATAAGCGTAGCCTTCTGAGTATGCAAGTTTGTCCTGAATGAACTTGCCGTGTTTTTTAGTAACAATTTCTCTATTGAGGATTTCAAGCCGCTCGTGTACCTTCTTCCATTTATCTGCGAAGGAGGTAGGTTCGGTTACATTTGGGAATTGTTGATTGAGTCTATCAATCTCTTCATCCAGTACCCGCAAATCTGCATGGTACTGTGTGGTGAGATGCCTCATCAACTCCACACTGCACTTAGTTAAGGTCTCCTCCCAGGATTTTTTTAAATTCAGGTGAAGGCTCCCTAATAGTAGGGAATACCTGTATACGTAAGCCAAGTGGGCATACTTGCTCCTGGATATACTGTTCAAAGTATTGGGTGTGCCAATGTAAGTGTGATTTTCTTTTTAAAAGGCTGAACATCCTATCCAGAAATATTTTTGTATCGTCTTCAGTTTTTTGACTATTCAAGCAGCCAGCCTGGAGAGTAGACATGAAGTCAACCCAACCGGACCCCAGTACATCCATGATGTCAGTGATGGTGTCACGAAAGAGACGCCAGTAATTGCCGATAATCAAGAAATAATAATCAAGCATATAATTCAAGAGAAAATAGAACCGTTAATCGTTATTCAAAACAAATAATTCCCATATGTAAATAAACAAGAGTCAGTAGCGAGGCAGACAGATTTGTGGATCATACAGAGATCCGGGTGTGTTATCCACCCTACAGTTGAATAATAAGAATTGCCTCTACAGTAAATATTGAAGTAGGAGAGGGTGCCATCATCCCGAATGGACTAGATAAGAATAAAATGGGGATATGTATAGGGATAACTCCTAACTCCCTTATCACCCAATGAATGGTTGGGACTATTGCGACACCCATGCACAGCATAAGTATAAAGTTTAAAACATTTTATTTAAGAACAGTAAAAATCAAAACAAAAACAATAATTAATACAGAAAGGTACATTTACATAACAATAGAAAAAGGGGGGTTTATAAACTCTGCAGGTGTGCAGAGATATGGCACTGATGCGATTGACGATTCCCCGACATGTTTCGCGGTGTATACCGCTTCTTCTGGAGGCGTCACATAACAGTACAGTCTATAATGTAATCAATAAACTTGGTGTAAATACACTGTCATAATTGTTTGAAAAACAGTAATGTAGGAGTAAAATGGTAAGGAACATATACAGACCTGGCTCACCAGTTTGATCAATACAGACCAAAGAAAATTGTATAGCAAGCTGAAGCACCTTGAGGGGGGTGCTGCCCCCTGGGACGGACACGAGAGGATTAGGATGGCACTGAAAAATTAATAACACAACATGAGTTGGGGCCTAATTGATGTGAAAAGGGAGAGGGGAGGGGAGGGGAAAGGGGGGAAAAAAAAAGGGGGGGGAGGGAAATGTGAGGAAGTGGGACGGGGGCTGGTGAAGGGAAAAAGGGGAAAGTGGGGTAAAAGGACAGGACATAGTGGGAAAGGGAACAAGGGAAAATTATGTGGCCAGAAGAAATGACCGGCCGAAATGGCCGTACAGAATCATTATAGGTGCAAAGTGTGATTTTTTTATATAGTTTCTATTTTGTTCATTTGACCAGCCCGGCCTGCTTGATTGTGTGGCGCTGTATAGGGTTAATTCCCTCCCCCTGTGGCGGACACGAGCCACTCCAGCCAGGGGCGGGTGCGCTTTGGTCCTTTCGCACCGCCCCTGTCTTTTTCCCCGCATCGCGGCCTTCAGCCCATGAGCGGGGGTCAAGGCGCGTGCGCGGATTGTATGTCCGACGCATGCGCCCTGGGATCGGCGGACACAGGCGTCGCCCTATGCTGACTTCAGCCGGCGGCGCGATGACGCCTGTTGTTTGGAGGATACAAGAGGCGAGTGAGACTCGCCTCTTGGTATGGACTGCCATCACCCGGGACATGCTCATATGCTCTTGGTTCAAGGTAAGTTTGGCATTGATTACATTCATATCTACAGATTAGGGACCCTATCCTCAGGTTCATTTATTTACGTGCACCTCCCCCCCTCAATTACCTTCGGATAGGAGGGGGGACCCTCGACATTAACTAACTCTAGTGTTACTCAGTAATCTAATAATCCCTGTTTACTTTGCCCCTTATAGATCTGCCACTGCAACTCATAGTACCGCAAGGCCGGCTCGCCCTCAGCTCTGATTTACTGACGGCTACAGATGGATAACATCTGTACATCAAGAGCTCACCAGGCCATCCCGGTCTTTAAAACCGGTGTCCTATGTACCAATACTGACCCACTTACTTGTTGCAATTTTGTCCCGGCTATCTGAAGTTCTTCCACACCACAGGGTTGGTTCTTTTGATTTTCCTTCTTTCCCCAGAGCACATGCTTTATGCAGCCACCACCTCACTATTACTGTGTACCACCTACTATTACCCCACTCTTTCCCCACCACTCACCCCCTTGTCCCCCAATTCCCCCCCCCCCTTATTTCCCCCCCCTTCTTTTCTTTTCCTGCTTCCCCCCCTCTTTTTTTTTTTCTCATCAACTTCCCCATTCTCTTTTTTCCCCTTTCCTTTTATCCCTTCCTTTACCCACCCTTTGCTATTGTACTATTTTTGTCACCCATTTTTCGTTTTTTTTTTTTTTTTCACGTATCATACCTGTTCACCTACCTGTCATTACAGGTTACATCACACTTTGCACCTATAATGATTCTGTACGGCCATTTCGGCCGGTCATTTCTTCTGGCCACATAATTTTCCCTTGTCCCCTTTCCCACTATGTCCTGTCCTTTTACCCCGCTTTCCCCTTTTTCCCTTCACCAGCCCCCGTCCCACTTCCTCACATTTCCCTCCCCCCCCCCCTTTTTTCCCCCCTTTCCCCTCCCCCCCTCTCTCCATTTTCACATCAATTAGGCCCCAACTCATGTTGTGTTATTAATTTTTCAGTGCCATCCTAATCCTCTCGTGTCCGTCCCAGGGGGCAGCACCCCCCTCAAGGTGCTTCAGCTTGCTATACAATTTTCTTTGGTCTGTATTGATCAAACTGGTGAGCCAGGTCTGTATATGTTCCTTACCATTTTACTCCTACATTACTGTTTTTCAAACAATTATGACAGTGTATTTACACCAAGTTTATTGATTACATTATAGACTGTACTGTTATGTGACGCCTCCAGAAGAAGCGGTATACACCGCGAAACATGTCGGGGAATCGTCAATCGCATCAGTACCATATCTCTGCACACCTGCAGAGTTTATAAACCCCCCTTTTTCTATTGTTATGTAAATGTGCCTTTCTGTATTAATTATTGTTTTTGTTTTGATTTTTACTGTTCTTAAATAAAATGTTTTAAACTTTATACTTATGCTGTGCATGGGTGTCACAATAGTCCCAACCATTCATTGGGTGATAAGGAAGTTAGGAGTTATCCCTATACATATCCCCATTTTCTTCTTATCTAGTCCATTCGGGATGATGGCACCCTCTCCTACTTCAATATTTACTGTAGAGGCAATTCTTATTATATAACTGGATGCTTAATGGACTCCCACTGGAGCTCAAGGAAGGACATGGATGTCGTGAACTAGTAATTTAAAAACTATTTGGGGCACGTCTGTTATTTGATTGTTATGTCATTTAAAACCATGTGATAGACTTTGGTTGTTATGTATTTTAAAAATGTAAATGACTGATGTTAAAGAGTTTAAAACCCAACTGTGACAGGATTCAATTTGGGTGGGGGGCTTGTGGAACCCAGCTTACCTTGGAGAGCTCTGAAAATTCCTTGTCTAGCTCCCCCCACCCCTCCTATGTGTGAATCACCCTGTGTTCATTAGGGGCACAGGGTAACTGAGAACCCCAGTCTGATCTGTGCTAGTCGGACTCACTGTACAGTCACACTGGAATGTTGTATATATGTAATATGTTGTGTGTTGTCTCATGCTGTTGGACTCTTTGCTGTGGTCGTTTGGGGTGTTGCTGTATTCCAATGTTCTATTGTTTGTGTCTGGCTTGTGAGAAATGTATTATGGAATGGATATTTATTTGTGTTCCTTATTGTTGATTAGACAGTTTACCCCACCCTGAATCCAAGGGAGAGGGCATTGTCCCTGAGAGGATATCTGTTGTTACATGTGTTTCAATAAACAGTTCATGTCCAGCTTTGTAACTGAGCTAGTCTTGTCTGGTTCTTACAATATTCAGCTGTAAAATCTAATATCTATATCCAGACTGGGAGGAAGTGGTATATGACAAAAGCACTCAAGCAGAGTGTGGGACATTTTGTTACATTGGTGGCAAGCAGTGAGATGCTTCATGCAGTCTGGGACATCCAAATCTCCACCTGGATCCAAGAGCAGGATAGCAGACTTCGATTACCCCAGCGGAGATATGTATCTAGCATCAGAATTCCTGGGGCTGCTGCGGATCATCCTTTCAGCATACTCCAGGACTTTGTCTGCGGATGAATACCTGGAGCTCAGGCAACAAATTCGGGTGGAGCTCTGGATTGGAGCCCTCCAGGTCGCTGGTATGCAACAGGGCAAGTGCTTTCCAACCCCAGAGCAACGAGACAGTGACCAATGGAAGTTATGGCTGTCATTCCTGGGAGAGACATGGGTGTCCGTGTTGGACAGGCTGGTCCAGCAGGAGATAGAGCTTGACAATCATTATTGGGCTCTGCAATGGCACGCAGAGCGGGAATATTTACGGGAGACAACAGAAATCTCTCCGGAGGGATATGACTTTGGCGGCCCTGGATTGCTCTGGGAGAGCCTTACAGATGGTTTTGTGTTTGGCGATGAAGGAGAACCTACCCTTGAGAACCTGCGAGAGGCTATGCTCGGTCTTGCAGGGGTCTCAGAGGTTAAACCTGATCTGGACAATTTGCTAAGGAAAGAACAACATCTGGAAAAGGCATATAGGAAACTGCTAGAACACGTTTAGCAGCATGCCAGAGAATCAGCAGTGGAAAATACAGAGATTCCTGTCCCCAAAGCTGAAGTGCTGACAACAAGAAAGAGCTCTGATAACCTCTGAACAGCACCAATAACATCTTCTGGGTTCTACGGACAGGAGATGGTGAACCTCTATCCCCAGACACCAGTTATAGAGACTGGGGATTTGATAGACTTTTCTGCTGAGGAAGAACAACCTGGTGAGCATCCAGCAGAAGAGCTGGCATCAGGGCCAGACGTCACTGAGCTATGCCCAGAACCAACAGCAGCTTCAGCCTCCCTGAGAGAAGAGGCAGTCGGCCTTTCTCCCACAATGCTGACAGAGACATGGGATTTCCTGGTGTACTTTTTCTAATATGCTTCAGGCAGGCAGGTTATTCAGTTAGCTGCAGTGTATTTAATATATATATATATATATATATATATATATATACAGTTGCAGAAAAAAGTATGTGAACCCTTTTGGAATGATATGGATTTCTGCACAAATTGGTCATAACATGTGATCTGATCTACATCTAAGAGCCCATTCACACAGGGGCAACACGACTTCCAGCGCGATTTTATGAGGCAACTCAGACACGACCTGAGTATGAATCACAGCACGACCTGGAGCTATTTACAAGGCAACTCCAAGTTGCCTGCAGGACAGGAGACATTCCAGTGGCCAATCAAACAAGAATCAGCTCTGTGGGAGGGAGGGGGGAGGGAGGGGTTTTCAGGAGAAATGTGTGTTTTCTTCCTGGAGAGTCGCTCCTATTAAGACAGTGAGAGGCGACTCCCATTGAAATGAATGGTTACAGGTCGCCTAGGAGTCGGATTGAAGTAGTACAGGGACCTTTTTTGAAGTCGGAGCGACTGCAGTAGTGTGCATAAGGACGGCTCCATTAACTTACATTGATTTCTTCAGCCAGCACGACCTGAGGTGACTAGGGGCGACCTGGGGCATTTTGGAGTCGGATCCAAAGACGCCCCTGTGTGAATGGGCTCTAAGTCACAACAATAGACAATCACAGTCTGCTTAAACTAATAACACACAAAGAATTAAATGTTACCATGTTTTTATTGAACACACCATGTAAACATTCACAGTGCAGGTGGAAAAAGTATGTGACCCTTGGATTTAATAACTGGTTGAACCTCCTTTGGCAGCAATAACTTCAACCAAATGTTTCCTGTAGTTGCAGATCAGACGTGCACAACGGTCAGGAGTAATTCTTGACCATTCCTCTTTACAGAGCTGTTTCAGTTCAGCAATATTCTTGGGATGTCTGGTGTGAATCGCTTTCTTGAGGTCGTGCCACAGCATCTCAATCGGGTTGAGGTCAGGACTCTGACTGGGCCACTTCAGAAGGCGTATTTTCTTCTTTTTAAGCCATTCTGTTGTTGACTTACTTCTATGCTTCGGGTCGTTGTCCTGTTTCAACACCCATCTTCTGTTGAGCTTCAGCTGGTGGACAGATGGCCTTAAGTTCTCCTGCAAAATGTATTGAGAATTCATTTTTCCTTCGATGATAGCAATCCGTCCAGGCTCTGACGCAGCAAAGCAGCCCCAAACCATGATGTCCCCACCACCATACTTCACAGTTGGGATGAGGTTTTGATGTTGGTGTGCTGTGCCTCTTTTTCTCCACACTTAGTGTTGTGTGTTTCTTCCAAAACAACTCAACTTTGGTTTCATCTGTCCACATAATATTTTGCCAGTACTGCTGTGGAAGATCCAGGTGCCCTTGTGCAAACTGTAAACGTGCAGCAATGTTTTTTTTGGACAGCAGTGGCTTCCTCTGCGGTATCCTCCCATGAAATCCATTCTTGTTTAGTGTTTTACGTATCATAGATTCGCTAACAGGGATGTTAGCATATGCCAGAGACTTTTGTAAGTCTTTAGCTGACACTCTAGGATTCTTCTTCACCTCACTGAGCAGTCTGCGCTGTGCTCTTGCAGTCATCTTTACAGGATGCCCACTCCTAGGGAGAGTAGCAGCAGTGCTGAACTTTCTCCATTTATAGACAATTTATCTTACCGTGGACTGATGAACAGCAAGGCTTTTGGAGATACTTTTATAACCCTTTCCAGCTTTATACAAGTCAACAATTCTTAATCGTAGGTCTTCTGAGAGCTCTTTTGTGCGAGGCATCATTCACATCAGGCAATGCTTCTTGTGAAAAGCAAACCCAGAACTGGTGTGTGTTTTTTATAGGGCAGGGCACCTGTAACCAACACCTCCAATCTCATCTCATTGATTGGACTCCAGTTGGCTGACACCTCACTCCAATTAGCTCTTGGAGATCTCATTAGTCTATGGGGTTCACATACTTTTTCCACCTGCACTGTGAATGTTTACATGGTGTGTTCAATAAAAACATGGTAACATTTAATTATTTGTGTGTTATTAGTTTAAGCAGACTGTGATTGTCTATTGTTGTGACTTAGATGAAGATCAGATCACATTTTATGACCAATTTGTGCACAAATCCATATCATTCCAAAAGGGTTCACATACTTTTTTTTGCAACTGTATATATATATATATATATATATATATATATATATATATATATATACACTGTATCCAGTGTAGCCTATATCTGACTGCAGGCCATTCCTGGTGTTCTTTTTCTAATATTACTTCAGGCGGTGTGCACAGTACACGATACAGTGCACCCCTAGTGCAGTTGCTATTACTTTTCTGGTTGTGTACACAGTACACAATACAGTGCACCCATAGTTGCTATTACACTTATGGTGGTGTACACAATACCATGCACCCATAGTGCAGTTGTTACTACTTTTCTGGCACGCTTGTCCTTTTTTTCTGCAGCTGGCCGTGTTATTGAGCCACAACATGCAGAAGAGTTGGTGGAATAGATAACAAAGCCGTCCTCATCCTCCTCATCCTCTGTCACCCAGGCTCAGAGTAGTTTGCCTGCCAGTGCAGCTGCCAAAGTGGCCTATTCCATCAGCTCCTTGTCAACAGTCACTCCTTCCCTAGCCCCACCATCATGCACGGAGGAGTCCCCTGAACTATTCGACCACAGTGTCGGGTACATGCTGCTGGAGGATGCACAGCGATTTGAAGGCTCCAATGATGGTACCCAGGTTGAGGAAGGGAGTAACGTGAGCCTAGAGAGAGGGGGTGCCCAAGAAGGACAAGAAACTGGCAGTCAGGTTCCCCCAGCTGCAGCATACTGGCAAGTTTGCTCCAGTGACTAGCAGTGAGGGGATGATGAGGTCACTGACTCTACTTGGCTCCCTGATAGAAGAGAGGAGGAGGAGGCACATCTCCAGTGAGGCAGTATGCCCTCCAGGGGGCAGATTAAGGACAGCCACCCTATTGCATCACACCGCAGAGCTAAGCAGGTGAAGGTCGCTGCTGACTCCCCGCTTATTTTGAAAAGTTCTTTGGTCTGGGCCTTTTTTGACACGTGTGCAGCGGATCGCACCATTGCTGTTTGCAACCCATGTCTGAAGCGGATCAAGCGTGGCCAAAACAGCAGCCGCTTGGGCACAACATGCTTGACCAGACATATGACGACCACCCATGCAGTCCGTTGGCAAGACCCACATCAAAGAACAAAGCGGACCTCTCCTTGCTCCTTAACTGGGATCTCCAACCCCACTATACCTCCAGTCCTCTTAGAAACCTGCACTGAGAGGAATGTAGGTATAGCAATAGGTGCCTCAAGTACTTGCGGCCAATCTGCTAGCGGTACACCAAAATCCGATTTTAGCAGGCAAATTTCCCTTACCACAGATGCTAAACTATAGAAATAAATTTAGTCCCAGCCATCCACATGCTCAGCGTCTGAATTCTAGCTTGGCCAAATTGCTAGCACTGCAACTGATACCTTTTCAGCTGTAGACTCTGCCCCCTTTTGTGAATATGTGGAATGTGCAGTACCTCAGTGGCAGTTTCCCAAGCGCAATTTTTTTTCAGAGAAGGCCATTACGGCTCTCTACCAGCATGTGGAAGGCAATGTCTTGGCCTCGTTGGACAGAGAGGTCAGCAGTAAGGTCAGGGCCGGTACTACCACTAGGCAAACTAGGCAGCTGCCTAGGGTGCACTGCTGACTAGGGCGCTGGCCACTGGTGTTCCTACTCCCTTCTCTCTGCAGCAAGCAACTAAGTCTCAGCATCAGCAGGCAGCCGTCGCTCCGTTCACGCATAGTGTCAGGGGCATAGCAGCGGTGGAGGACTGTGTCTGTGTCCCCACTCACGAATGAATGGAAGCAAGCAAACATTCATTGATGGGCACTGGTGAGGCTGCATTAATGGGCGATGGTAGGCTGCATTGATGGGCGCTGGTAGGCTGCATTTGATGGGTGCTGGTAGGCTTCATTGATGGGAGCTGGTGAGGCTGCATTGATGGGTGCTGGTGAAGCTGCATTTATGGGCGCTGGGGAGGATGCATTGATGGGTGCTGGTGAGGATGCATTGATGGGTGCTGGCGAGGCTGCATTTGATGGGCACTAGTGAGGCTGCATTTGATGGGCACTGGTAGGCTCCATTGATGGGCGCTGGTAAGGCTGCATTTGATGGGCACTGGTGAGGCTGCATTTGATGGGCACTGGTGGGCTGCATTTGATGGGCGCTTCATTAAAAAGGTGGGATATACATGGTCTGGGTAAAGGGGAGTCAGGGGTGGAGCCAAGTGGGTGGCAAAATTAGGTTTTGCCTAGGGTGTCAAAAATCCTTGCACCAGCCCTGAGTAAGGTTCATATTACCACTGACTCATGGTCCAGCAGGCATGGACAGGATCTCCTGAGGCAGGCCAGGAAAGTGTGTGGTCATTTCCGCTGGTCATATAATGCCAGTGCTCGGCTGGCTGACATTCAAAGAGAATGCAACCTTCTCAAGAACCGCCTCAACGAGTACCTGTGTGAGTATGGCACCAGGACAGGGTCAGGGGAGCTTTACTTTTTTTCGCCACGCCAGTGGCTACTGATCAAGGATGCATGCACTGTCCTGTCACCATTTAAGGAGGCCACAAGGATGGTGAGCAGTGACAGTGCATGCATCAGTGATACTATCCTTTTTGTCTGCCTGTTGGAGCACACGCTTCATGGAATAATGGACAGGGCATTTGAGGGAGAACAGCGGGAGGAAGAGGAGGACTTCCTTACCTCTCAAGGCCCCCTTTATCCTGATAGGATTCCTGCGTGCCCGGCGAACACACAGGAAGAAGAGGAGGAGGATTATGTCAGCATGGAGGTGGAGGATAACACTCAGCAGCAGTCTTCAAGGGATCGTTTTCAGTCCCCAGAAACCCATGGAATTGTACGTGGCTGGGAGGAGGTGGTTGCGGATCATGTGATCCTTAGTGACCCAGAGGACTCAGGATTGAATTCCTCTGCAAACTTATTCTGCATGGCCTCCCTGATCCTGCAAAGCCTGTGAAAGGACCCTATAATTCTTGGTATCAAGGAGAGGGATCATTACTGGCTGGAAACCCTTCTTAAACCACGTTACAAGGGTAAGGTTGCAGAACTTATCCAGCCTTCGCAGAGGGAACAGAGGATAAAACATCTTCAGGAGGCCTTAAAGAAAGGTTTGTGCAATGCGTTTCAAGAGCCTGGGAGGTTACAATTTCCTGGTGCTGGACAACGTGTTGCTGAGGCTTCAATCAGTCACAGAAAGAGCGGTGGACAAGGGGGCCGGCTGACCGATGTCTTCAGACCTCAGCGCAGAGGTCTAATTGGTTTCAGCAACCATCGCCAGCGTCTGCATTACATGGTGCAGGAATATATAGGGGCAAGATCAGGCTTGGAGACCTTTCCAACGGACCATCCACTGGGTTATTGGGTCTTGAGAATGGACCACTGGCCAGAGCTTGCTCAATATGCAATTGAGCTACTGGCCTGCATCCAGCATTCTTTCTGAATGCACATTTAGTGGTGCTGGAGGCTTTGTAACTGATCACAGAGTGCGCCTGTCCACAGACTCTGTTGATTGGCTCACATTCATAAAAATTAATCAGTCTTGGATCACCAGCTACCAAGCACCTGATGCTGATGTAACCAATTGATTTTTCTATGGATGTGGTATCCCTTGAAGACTGCCTATGCTAAGTGACTATCCTATTATGCTGAGTGACTATCCTATTCTTCCTCAATATTGATGATGCTAGCGTCTAAGAATATTTTTGGTTCAGGGCACCACCACCACTGCCTAAGGCCCAATTTTTCTGTCCCTGTTTAACAGGGGCATGTAATTACAATTTTTGATCCAATATTTCACAGCAGGGCTCATTCCTTCACTCAACAAGAGTATCTGTGATGGGTTACAGTGTTGTGGCACCACCACCACCACTGCCTAAGACCCATTTTTCTGCTCCTGTTTAACAGGGGCGTGTAATTAAAATTTTTGATCTAATATTTCACAGCAGGGACCGTTCCTGCGCTCAACAAGAATATCTGTGAGGGCTTACAGTGTTGTGGCACCACCACCACCAAAGGCCCAATTTTTCTGCCCCTGTTTAACAGGGCATGTAATTACAATTCTTGAAATAATATTTCACAGCAGGGCCCGTTCTTGTGCTCACCAAGAGTAACTGTGAGGGCTTACAGTGTTGTGGCACCACCACCACCACCAAAGGCCCAATTTTTCTGCCCCTGTTTAACGGGGCATGTAATTACAATTCTTGATATAATATTTCACAGCAGGGCCGTTCCTGCGCCCACCAAGAGTAACTGTGAGGGCTTACAGTGTTGTGGCACCACCACCACCACCAAAGGCCCAATTTTTCTGCCCCTGTTTAACAGTGGGATGTAATTACAATTCTTGATATAATATTTCACAGCAGGGCCCGTTCTTGCGCTCACCAAGAGTAACTGTGAGGGCTTAAAGTGTTGTGGCATCACCACCAAAGGCCCAATTTTTCTGCCCCTGTTTACCAGTGGCATGTAATTATAATTCTTGATATAATATTTCACAGCAGGGCCCGTTCCAGCGCCCACCAAGAGTAACTGTGCAGGCTTACAGTGTTCTGGTACCACCAACACCTAAGGCCCAATTTTCTGCAGAGTATATAGGGCAGGCCGCATAGTATATACAGGCGGTCCCCTACTTTCAAACATCCGACTTACAAACGACTCCTACTTACAAACAGAGGGAGACAACAGGGAGTGAGAGGAAATATTCCCCTAGGAAGGGAAATTCTCTCCTGTAAGTGTTAATATGGGAAAAAGGTGTCTCCACGGATGTTTTATCACCAATCCTTGCTTCCCTACTAACCCAATATTTTCAAAATCAAATTGTCATTGGGACAGAAAGTGAGGTGAAATCTTCTGAACAGGGGCACAGACAGCAAAACAAATGTTACAGGGGTGATAACCCTTCCCTATGCTATCCAAAAAGCTTAAAAATAGATTTTTTGGGGGCGTGGCTTGGACATGGCCGAGTGAGGAAGCAGACCTCCAGTCCCAGTACCGGAGAGCCTCCTCCAGACACAGAGTCCCTGCACAGTACGGTACATGCATCATAGGCTTGTATTTCGGCGGCGGAGTGCAGCTGCGTGGTGGGACACCTAAGATGGCGACCGGGAAGGGCAGAGGGATGGACGCTGCAGCAAAGAATACAGCATAGCCTCCAACACAGCCAAAACCTAGTATGTCCCCCATCCAGACGCCACAACTGGTAAGTGCCAAAACCCCCCCTGAATCCCTTGGTTCCTCGGCCTCATTAGATCAGGGCTCAGACGTTTCTGCACTGGTGGGGGACCGGGACTTAGGGCAGCATATATGGTCTCTCCCCACAAGAGAGGACCTGGATCATTTTGCTACCAGAGTTGAGAAGGCCTTTAAACAGGACATAGAGCAGCTGAAAACTGATACCACTCAGCTTGGCAACAGGTTAGAGACATTGGAATAGACTGTGGAGGAAGCCCTGCGTGCTATCACTCAGCTTAGGGACAAGTGTGCAGCTCAGAATCACCACACAGAGACTCTAATCTCACAGCTTGATTATTATGAGAATCGCAGTCGCAGGTCCAATATACGCATACAGGGGTTGCCTGAGGCAACAGGAGCCAAGGACATTATCCCCACACTGCAAGGCATATTTAAGGAACTCCTAGGCCTCCCCCCAATGAAGCTGTTGAGATTGATAGGGCACACAGGGCCCTCAGACCCTCCTCAAAGGATGCTGAAAACCCATGTGAAATAATCTGCAAACTCCACCGATATACGGTCAAAGATCAAATCATGCAGCTTATGCGCAAACGCCCCTATTTTGACTTTGATGGAGTCTGCCTGTTCTTTTATCAGGACTTGTCATGCCGCACTTTGATGCAGCGCAGAGCATTACACCCCCTCCTGGAATCACTACGCTCAACGGGCATCACCTATAGGTGGGAGTTCCCCTTTAGCCTCCATTCTGGCAGGGATGGTAAATCCGCCACCCTACGCACTAAGGATGACCTTCCACGATTCCTGTCACAGCTGAGCTTGGAACCTGTTTATTTCCCAGACTGGAGACTATCCATGGATATCCAAATGGTACCAGCACCCCAGCCCTGGCAGCAAGCTCAATCCCAGCGGAACTCACGGAACCGCAAGTGCTGTTAGTCTACCACTGTGAGGCAGGAGTCCCTCGCAGGGGACTGAAGAACCCACATGGATCCTCACATCCTCAGGGACACACCAATGACAGCCTTCAGACTTGCTCATTGACTGATAATGGCTTCTCCAGTTACGTACGCGTAAGGACCGTACGACACAGCCACCTCATATGGAGCCCCCTTTTTTTTTTTCCTCCTTTTTTTCTTGCTACTCACTGCAAATTATGCGCAAGGGCAAATAGTTTATGAGGTTGTTAATGGACACCGTCATTTATGGACTTTACTCAGTGCCCTGGCATGTCCAGGGCCTCACCGAGAGCCAATTCCCAGAACAACCACCGCTTCTACCCCTGTAGGGAGCAGGAACTTCCTGGCTTCCCATGTCCGATCACGACTCCCACATAGGACTACCCGTATTGGGTGTTAGCCTGGATATGGGCACTTTGCCTCACTTCTGTGACCCCCCTACATCAGGGGGGCTGCATGAGTCGGGCAAACAGTTTAGGGTACCACCACATATGGCCTTTGGAGGTGTTAGTGGACCCACACTATAAAATGTTATGTTTACTTTTTGCTATGATAACCTTTTTATGTCTTTCTACCCCCCCTTTTTTCTCTCCCCACCCTCTTTCTATCTCTTTCCTTTTTTGTTTCGAAGGCAGAACTGCACTCACCGGCCACAACAGATTGGAGATGGACGCCTGGACGACCCTCCCTGCCGCACCATGGCCACAATTAGGGTAGTGTCATACAATGTACGTGGTATGTGCTCCTCCAACAAGCGGAATAGGCTTTGGTTAGAGCTGAAAAGATTGGGGGCTCAGGTGCTATTTTTACAGGAGACCCATTTTACCGACTCCTCACTCCCGAAACTGCCCACCCACTTATTTTCACAATGATACCTTAGCAACTCCCCAAAACCTAAATCCAGGGGTACGGCCATTGCTATCCACAAACACTGGCAGTTCCAACCCACTGACCACAGAGTAGATCCTCAGGGACGCTACGTGTTCCTAAAAGGCACCATAATGGGTCAAAAGTACTCATATGCTACACTATACGCCCCTAATGCTCAACAACTCACATTTATTGACCAGATACTGGCCCAGTTGGCAGACTTTCGGGAGGGCAGACTAATCCTGCGAGAGGATTTCAACATTAGCCCTGACCCTGTGTTAGATACCTCGGCAAATAAATCCACACGCTCAGATGCCTTCTTGCGGCATTTTAGAAAGACCCTTCAGGGACATACCTTGGTGGACTTCTGGAGAGCACTACACGCCTCTGAGAAGGACTATAGCTACTTCTCCAGTGTCCACAAAGTGTACACTAGAATTTACCTATTACTAGTGGATCAGGATACCCTTGACTTTTTACTGGGGGCGACCATTGACCAGATTACTATATCTGACCATGCCCCGGTGACATTCACACTCTCGTTAACCCAAGCCCTGGCTAAGACACGGACCTTGAAACTGAACGAAAACTATCTGGACGACCCGGGGGTGGTGGCAGGGGTTCAGGAGACTCTGACGCACTATTTTGCAGAAAACGCCAACGGTGAGGTCAGCAACGGACTCCTTTGGGAAGGCCACAAAGCAGTGGTCCGTGGCACTCTTATTGCCATGAGAGCCAAACTTAATAAAGAGAGGCAGGCGGACTTCCAGAGAGTACTGCAGGCTTTACAACGAGCTGAGCTCAGCCATAAACGGTCATCGGATCCTGATGAGTTCCGCCGTCTGAATGAACTAAGACAGCTTTTCTCAAAACTACTAGACCGCAAAATTAACCGCAAGCTACGCTATATGGCCCATGCATACTATGAGCACGGCAACAAGTGTGGCCGGTTATTGGCCCGCGCTCACCGTAAAAAGAGACTCCTAGCGCATGTGCATAAGCTACACTCCCCTACGGGAGAAACAGCACACCTCAAAAATAGCCTCCGCGACTATTATGCGACTTTATAAAATCTGGTCTCCGCCTCCTCTCCAGCAGAAGTAGCTCTTAAGCAGACCCGAATAACCGCTCACCTCTCCTCAATAGGGCTCCCTACCCCATCCCCAGAACAAGCGACTGACCTGGAACACCCTATTACCACAGCAGAATTATTGGCCACCATCAAGTCCCTACCCACTTTCAAAAGCCCTGGGCCTGATGGCTTCACCAGGGCCTACTATTTAAAATGTTTTGGTAAACTACAGGCTCATTTCTGCACCTTCCTCAACTCCCTAGCGACCAATGGGCACCTCCCCCAGGAGACCTCACTGGCACACATTACTGTGCTCCCAAAAGAGGGCAAAGACCCCACTCAGCCGCAGAGCTATCGCCCAATTTCCCTTCTGAACACGGACCTTAAGATCCTTTCTAAAATCCATGCCAACCGCTGAAAACCTTTACTTCCTGACTTGATACACACTGACCAGACCGGTTTTATAGTGGGACGGGAAGCCAGGGACAACTCCAATAGGGTCATCCAGCTTATCCACTGGGCGCACACACGCGATCGAATCCCTCCATACCTGATTTTGTCTACAGACGCGGAGAAGGCATTTAATTGCGTGGATTGGGATTTTCTTAATGCTGTGCTTCGGGGCACCGGCTTGGGCCCGCATATGTCACGTTAGATTTCTGCACTTTACGTGTCTCCTACTGCCCAGGTTAAGGTGAATGGTGGCCTCTCCGCAACGTTTCCCATCCGGGACGGCATGAGACAGGGATGCCCCCTCTCTCCCCTTTCTGTTCGCATTGGTTTTGGAACCACTACTACAGAGGGTCAGAACCAATCAAAGCATCAGGGGGGTACATGCGGGCTCCCTTGAACACAAACTCTCTACTTATGCAGATGACATACTATTCCATGTAGTAGACCCCCTTGTCTCGTTGCCGAACCTGATGGGAGAACTGACTGCCTACGGAGAGGTATCCAACTTCTGGATAAATTACACCAAATCAGAGATTCTGCCGATCACTGTCCCCCCAACTTTAGCAGCCTTCCTAATGGGATCTTTCCCTTTTGCGTGGTCCGCCCCCTCTATGAAATATCTAGGCGTCCAGCTTACGGATTGCCTAGACTCCCTGTATTCACACAATTACATCCCCCTACTCAAGAAGAATACCCAAGACCTCCAGGCATGGGATAAAGCTCTCTTTACATGGGTTGGCCGGACGAACATTTTAAAAATGACTATACTGCCCCGCATCCTATTCCTCTTGCAAATGATACCATTGCATTTACCAAAATGCTTCTTTATGGATCTTCGCAGCCTCTTTATTAAATTTGTATGGGGGGGCAAGAAGCCTCGCCTTGCCATGGCAACGCTGCAAAGATCCAAACTAAAGGGGGGACTGGGAATACCTAATATATTTCAATACTATCAGGCGATCGCTCTACAGCGCATTTTGAACTGGAAGTTCCACACGCCCTTTAAGTTATGGGCTCCCCTTGAAAAAACAATGGCAGGTAGGGATTTGTCCTTTGTGCCATGGGTTCCTGCAGAAGACAGGGGGCTCTCCGACTGGGTCTCCCCATTGACAATACACTCCCTGACGATGTGGGACAAACTGAATGACCGCTTAGCACTGGCACCATGGACATCTCCGCTGGCACCTATGGGTGGGTACCCATGGTTTCCTACCGGGGAGCAGAAAGCTTCCCTTGGAACATGGGCAAGCGATGGGATTGTAAGTCTGGCAAGATTCGTGGAAGGGGGCTAATTGACGCCACTTGCCACCCTACGAGAACGATATGCTAGCTTCCCCTTTGACTTCTGGAGACACTGCCAGTTAGAGACTTTCATCGCCAAATGCCACAAACAAGCACGGATCAGAACCACTTTAACAGAATTTGAAAGCATGTGGGCATCTGCGGACCCCCTGCCCCATATGATCTCGGCACTATATGGGATGTTGGAGGCGGTGACGCCTAGCCCCACACCCCTTTATGTTAAAGAATGGGAAAGGGACCTCCAGTCTCAATTCACAGAGGAGCAGCTCCACCACCTATACCGTTTGACTCACTCGAGCTCCGTAGATTGTAAGACCCAAGAAACTACAAACTACTATCGCAGTGGTACAGGGTGCCTACTACCCTGGCTAGAATTTACCCCACTGCTTCCGATAGGTGCTGGAGGGGGTGTGGAATGACAGGCATATTCCTCCATATTTGGTGGGAGTGCCCTGTGCTACAGCCGTTTTGGGGTATGGTTGGCAAACACATACATATGTGCCGGGCTTTTTTTCAGCAGGATGCGGGGGAACACAGTTCCGGCACCTTCAGAACTGAATGTATGTAATGGGAAGGGGAGCTGGGGTGTACTGGAGGGTCTATTGATGCTGGCTGCTGGGGAATCTATTGTTGCTGGAGGGGATTTATTTTTTCAGAGGAAGGGGATCTGTTTTTGCTGGGGAAGTCTTCTGTTGGGCATGGGGGATCTATTGTTGCTGGGTCAGGCCTTATGTTGCTGGGGGTCAGTTGTTTCTGGTAGGGACTTACTGTTGAGGCAGGGGTCTTTGTTGCTGGCTGCTGAAGGGTCTATTGATGTTGGCTACTGGGAAATCTGTTGTTGCTGGAGAGGATCTATTCTTGCAGGGGGGAGTCTATTGAGAAGGTCTATTGTTGCTGGCAGGGGATCTATTGTTGCTGGGGTAGGTCTTATGTTGCAAGGGGGTTAGTTGTTGCTGGGAGGGGATTAATTTTTTGCTGGCTGCTGGAGATCTATTGTTGCTGGCAGGGGATCTATTGTTGCTGGTGTAGGTCTTATGTTGTGAGGGGGTCAGTCGTTGCTGAGAGGGATCTACTGTTGAGGGAGGGGTCTATTGTTGCTGGCTGCTGGAGGGTCTATTGATGCTGGCTGCTGGAGGGTCTATTGTTTCTGGCTGCTGGAGGGTCTATTGATGCTGGCTGCTGGAGGGTCTATTGTTTCTGGCTGCTAGACTGTCTATGGTTTCTGGCTGCTGGAGGGTCTATTGATGCTGGTTGCTGTAGGGTCTATTGATGCTGGCTTTTGGGAATCCTTTTTTGCTGCGGTGGATCTATTGTCACAGGGATGTCCATTGTTGCTAGATCTATTTTTGTTATCATTAACAAGTCCCATACAAAATACTTAGCACTAAAAAATGATAATTGGTTCCGTATTCTCTAAAAGGGTGGTACTGGGAGGTGGGTAAGGGGTGGAGCCAAGGAACAGTGCTCGGAGGTGGGTTGGGGGCGGAGACAAGAGGTGACGCAGAAGGGAGGAGTTCCTGAACCTATTCCCTGAGAAAAAAGCCCTGCATATGTGTATATATATATTGGGAGAGCTGAGAGAGAAAACACTGCTGAGCTCTGAGGAAAAAGACTTGTCTTTGAAACGCGTAAGCCGGCAGTGACCCCCGTCAATCCCTCTGTGACTTATTGGAGTGGGTTTGGTTCGGACGCATTGCTGCAATTTTGTGGACTCTTTTAATGTGAGACACTCACGTATGTTTGTAAGTAGTTTTATTTTATTAATTTTTAATAAATCCACCCAAGGATAATGCACGAGGCTGGTGCGCCTTTCTTTTTTCTCTTTGACACATATCAGATAAAAAAGAAGGGGAAGCCCAAAGGGCTAACGTTGCGCTAGTGATAATAAATGATAATAAGTGGAAAAAAATGACAAATACTGAAAATTAACACCTAAAAGCAGCTAGCATAGAAAGTCCTATACAACAAAGACCAAATAACAGAAAAGAAAAAAATAGAATATGCAGTGCTAAATAGGTGAACATAGGACCAGTTAACCTAATCTAGTCCAAACAATAATAAACAAAAATAAATAAGTGACTAAAAATCACTAAAAATACACCGTGAAGTGATATAAATAATGAAAAGATTACCAGACAAGGTAAATAGAACAACATTAATAAAGTGATGCTGTGTATAATTAGTGAAATAAACACAATAATTAGAACATTATGAACAAAAGTCCAAAAAATGACAAGGTAAAAAGGTGAGTGACTAGAAAAGCTTCTTCCCAATAGAGCTGTGCAGACTGGCAAACGTGACACCCAAATGTGTGGTGGTCCTGCTTACCGGATAGCCGTGACTGTATCCACAGTCTCACCCAACACAGGGAATAAGGCTTCCCCACAGCCCAACGATATCCTGAACAGTATCTCGCCAGCCAGTGATTATTCCAAATGGGAGAGAGAACAGAGAAACTCCATGGTATAGTATGTAAAAATCCAGTTTTAATGGTAAGGTAAGGGTTACACTTACAGTTAGTAGGTGGTCAATCAGCGGTAAAAGGCACCTTTTTACCTTGCCATTTTTTGGACTTTTGTTCATAATGTTCTAATTATTGTGTTTATTTCACTAATTATACACAGCATCACTTTATTAATGTTGTTCTATTTACCTTGTCTGGTAATCTTTTCATTATTTATATCACTTCACGGTGTATTTTTAGTGATTTTTAGTCACTTATTTATTTTTGTTTATTATTGATTGGACTAGATTAGGTTAACTGGTCCTATGTTCACCTATTTAGCGCTGCATATTCTATTTTTTTCTATACATATCAGATAGCCTGGTCATAGATATACCGGCTTTGCCAAAACATTTTCTGCTCCACCTCCCCCTCATGCCCCTGTCTCGCAACAAACAAAGTGCTCTCCCCCACCTCCTCAATGCAGCAAAATGCCTCATACCAATACACTGGAAGAGCTTGCATATTCCAAGAGAGCAGGATTGGTTGGGGAAGGTGGGGGAGATCATGGAGGCAGAGAGTTGGCTCGCTACTTGTAGAGATACTCGCAAGAGATTTGACCTTACATGGACCTCATCTTGTTTAGATATTGCACTACTTACTTTAGCGGATCCTAGCTTCCGGAGACTCGTCCAGGCGAACCATCCTTCAACTACTAAAGACTCCACTTAAATGTGGACATAACACATCAACTAATCTGATGAGAGCTATTCCACTTGCCTTCTTCTCCTTTGTTATCTCCTCTTTTTTTCCCCTGCTATTTATTTTAATTTTATTTTTATGCCTTTTTTTTTCTCTCCCCTTTCTTCTTTTGATCGTTATATATTTGTTTTGTTTTGCTGTGTTATATTCATGGGTTACCTTGAGTATCCTTTTTCTTTGAACTACCTGGACGGTCTTCAGGTTTCTGACCGATCTAAGTACTTCAAGTTAATTTATGATGTTTATAATAAGGGAGCCATGCTTGCAACAACTCTAGTCCTCAAGCATATGGCCACCCTACCCCCTTCCAGTTTGGAGGGGAGGCCTGTCATCATGGATCGAATATCTGGGACAGGAAGGGTGCCCCTTTGTTTGTTTATTACCAATAGATATATCTCCCTGCTGATATGGTTGTCGGTACTTGGACCATGCTATATGTACCCCCTTTTATCCCCCGCCCCCTCCCCCTTTCTCTTCCCCCGTGTCCCCTCCTCTACTCCCACCCCCCCTCTATTAATGTGACTTTGTTGTGATGTCAAATTGTTTATACAGCTTGAAAATGAAAATAAAATTAATATAAAAAAAATATAGATTTTTTGGCTGGAGCTACACTTAAAAAATGTACCTGTTCTAAATTACAAACAGATTCAACTTAAGAACAAACCTACAGTCCCTATCTTTTTTGTAACCCGGGCACCGCCTGTATACTGCAGTTCAGAGTATATAGGGCCTGTGGGCCCCACGCCTTTTTTTTTTATTTGGGTGCGGGGTTCCCCTAATATCCATACCAGACCCAAAGAATCTGGTAATGGACTGGGGGGGATCCATAGCGTTTTTCTCAATGATTTTCATCTATATTGTCGAAACCCAACAATACATTACCGCCGCAAGCAGTTTTAAATGACTTTTTTTCCTTTAGAAATGTCACTTTGCTGCAGGGACTGTTCTAAACACGGGGAAAATGCGCCACTTTACAGGTATACTATTGACACCCCCCAGGTAAGAAATTTTAAGGAATATTTCACTTTTATTGTTTCACTTTAAGCATTATTAACCACTTAAGCCCCGGACCATTTTGGCTGGTTAAAGACCAGGCCCCTTTTTGCGATTCGGCACTGTGTCGCTTTAACTGACAATTGCGCGGTCGTGCGACGTGGCTTCCAAACAAAATTGACGTCCTTTTTTTCCCACAAATAGAGCTTTCTTTTGGTGGTATTTGATCACCTCTGCAGTTTTTATTTTTTGCGCTATAAACAAAAATAGAGTGACAATTTTGAAAAAAATTCTATAATAAATATCCCCAAAAAATATATATAAAAAAACATTTTTTCCTCAGTTTAGGCCGATACGTATTCTTCTACATATTTTTGGTAAAAAAATTTGCAAAAAGAGTTTATTAATTGGTTTGCGCAAAGGTTGTAGCGTTTACAAAATAGGGGATAATTTTATGTAATTTTTATAAAAATTTTTTTTTACTAGTAATGGCGGTGATCAGTGATTTTTTTCCGTGACTGCGACATTATGGCGGACACATCGGACACTTTTGACACATTTTTGGGACCATTGTCATTTTCATTGTCATTTTCACAGCGATCAGTGCTATAAAAATGCACTGGATACTGTGAAAATGACACTGGCAGTGAAGGGGTTAACCGCTAGGTGGCGCTGTAGGGGTTAAGTGTTCCCTGCATAGTGTTTCTAACTGTAGGAGGGATGGGCTCTGTGTCACATGACACTGATCTCCGCTCCGAGTACACGGAGCCGAGATCCGTGTCATTGTCACTAGGCAGAGCCGGGAGATGCTTGTTTACACAAGCATCTCCATGCTCTATACCTCCGTGAGACAATCCCGCGGTCCGACTCACGAGGATGGCGGCAGGGTCGCGAGTGCGCCGCCGGCGGCTAGCGTGTGACCACATGGACAGGCACTTAAAGGGGACATACAGGTACGTTAATGTGCCTGTCCATGCCATTCTGCCAACGTAAATGTACAGGAGGCAGTCGGCAAGCGTTTAAAATCACTGCTCCGGAAAAAACTGCAGTTTTTAAAACTTTTTTTTGCATTGATACATGCCCCTGGGGCAGGTTCCAGGTCCCCAAACACTTCTTATGGCAATAACTTGCATATTAGCCTTTACAATTTGCACTTTTGATTTTTCATGTTCGTGTTCCCATAGACTTTAACGGTGTTCGCACAAACTTTTTGCCAGTTCGCATGTTCTGCCATGAACCGAACCGGGGGTGTTCGGCTCATCCCTAGTGGTAATGAATAAGCGCACTTGTTAGTGTGTGAAACGCGTCTATCATATTATCTGTTTGTAACACTTGGGATGTTCGGATATTAAAGAATTTTGATGGATCTTGGAGTGCAGCCATTTCTTCATTATTTGATTTGTGTACGGAGGCGAGCCGGGGTGGGCACCCATGAAATCACTAGGCTTCCTGTCTCACCTGCAGCAGCGAGTTCTTTTGTTTGGACATGCTTTGTGAGCACTGGGGGATTTTCATGCAGAAAAATTGGATGAGTTTTCAGTCTCCACCTGTATACTCCAGGGACGCTGGACAGTCGGCCAAGATGCCCGACAGCATGAGGGAGCCAGCCACTCTGTCTTTTCTCCAGCGCTGAAAGTACTCCAGGGAGAAGGGCTAGTCCACACCTCTCCCCAGCAGCGGGTATGTTCTTTGAGAGATGCAGAGGTTGGCTGGGTAAGTAATGCTCTATTTGGGACAATTTACTTGGGGTACTGTGTGGATACTGGCAATTGGGGATTGGAATTACTGACTAACTTTGGAGTCAACACATGTTGGGTCTCCTCCTGTGTTAGTCCCCTGCCAAAAGGGGAGATGTGTGACGGGAGTCAGTTTGGAGGGGCTTGTGGAACCTAGCTTACCTTGGAGAGCTCTGGAAACTCCTTGTCTAGCTCCCCCCACTCCTCCTAATTGTAAATCACCCTGTGTCCATTAGGGGCACAGGGTAACCGAGAACCCCAGTCTGATCTGTGCTAGTCAAACTCGCTGTACAGTCACACTGGAATGTTGTATATATGTATATATTGTATGTTGTCTCATGCTGTTGGACTCTTTGCTGGGGTAGTTTGGGGTGTGGCTGTATTCCATTGTTCTATTGTTTGTGTCTGCCTTGTGAGAAATGTATTATGGGATAGATATTTGTATTTGTGTTCCTTTTTGCTGATTGGACAGTTTACCCTGGGGGCATTGTCCCTGAGTGAATACCTGTTCTTACATGTGTTTCAATAAACAGTTCATGTCCAGCTTTGTAACTGAGCTAGTCTCATCTGGTACTTACAATATTCGGCTGTAAAATCTGATATCTATATTCAGACTGGGAGGAATCGGTATATGATGAAAGCACTCAAGCAGAGTGTGGGACATTTCGTTACACCAACTCCAAGCAAAAATAATGTTTCCAATGCAGCGGGGCTGTACCTGCATTGCATGGGTTAACTGCTTGTTTTTGCCTAGGGGAGAGGATATTAGAAATATACTTACCTAAACCTCTGATCCTTCCAGCACAAGACCTGTCTGGCACCCCCTCACTCCTGCAGTCTTGAATTGTGGACTGTTCTTGAAGTAATCAAGCCCAGAGCAGGCTCCATAGACTAGACCAGTGTTTCTCAACTCCAGTCCTCAAGGCGCCCCAACAGGTCATGATTTCAGGATTTCCCTCAGATGAAACAGCTGTGGTAATTACAAGGCAGTGAAACTGATCAAATCACCTGTGCAAAATAATGGAAAGCTTGAAAACATGACCTGTTGAGGCGCCTTGAGGACTGGAGTTGAGAAACCCTGGACTAGACCATGAACAGTCCAGTGTTGGGCTGTATGATGACTTGCCTGTAAACAAATGATTTTATTTTAGAGAATGTTTCTCAGTGCTTAATTTTATGAGGTATATTTGGGAACTATAGTTTTGGATTATACACAGGAGTTTTTAACATTTAGATTTGTGAATAAGAACTTTAGTTGACATATACCCTTTAATTGACTTGCTTTGAGTATTAAGTAATGAGAAAGATCTGCTTAAAATCAATCGTACACTGATAAGTACTTCCTGGTTCCCCAGGAAAAAAAAACGACAATCATCTCTTTTTAATATGATGGAGGATTCCTGGATGGATTGTATTTTAAGGCTACAGTCACATTGGTGTTAAAATGTTACTAATCTTATTATACATGTTTTTTCTAGAACAACATTTTCTACATATTGATCAGGAAATACTGTTTAAAGCAAATTTGTCTTGTTTTTTTTTTTTCTTTCCCCAATACCTGCACCTGACATATGTCTATACGTATGTCCTCAGATGCAGATTTTTGGATTTTGTGTTAAAGATCTTAATGCAGTGCATGTTTACACACCTGTGTGAATGTCTCCATTGAAAAAAATGCAGCTGCATTGAGCTCTGTAAATAAAAAAGGCTTGCAAATGTGAATGAGGCCTAAAATTGTGTGAATGAAGCCTAGAACTGTATGAATAAAGACATTTTTTTTTCAAAGTTAGCTGTAACAATTAGTTATTTCCCTCTTTTTAATCATGAATACACTTTAAAACAAAGTTTATCATTTATTGATTTTGTTCAGCATCCTGTACCCCCTTTTTTTTCTTCTTTTTTTTTTTGTTAGAAAGATAGAATGACATTTTACTACCTTGAAGTACAGTGGGATTGATAGAAGACATCAAATACAACTACATCAAATATCTACAAACCTCAGCATTCAAGAAAGAGCAAAAATGGCACTACATTTTCATCAGTATTATTACCATATGCAATTAAAAGTATCATCACTCAAATACAATTTCTGAAGATCAAAAAAAGACACTGGAAATTACTTTTCTTTTTTTAATCTTTATTAATTTTCAAAGGTTACAGTATAATACAAAACAGAGCCTATTGGGCACACCCAGACTCAACACGTACATAAAAACAAGAAACAACCTAGGTACCTTGTCTAATATTATTGTAACAGTGTACGTCTCTACCTGGACAACCTATTTTTTAATAGATAATTGCCTATATTTTGTCTTTACATGAAGACTCCATGTGTATATACGGGCCTGCTACGGGGGCGATCCCCCGATTTGAGGAGTCACGTAAAGCCCTGTAGCGCATTCGCACACACGCTGCCCCCTCAGAGGCAGGTGTGATATGATTTACTTTATTTGATTTTTCCTTTCCCCTCCCCTCTGTATGACAAGGTCCAAGGTGCTAGAGCTCATTTGTTCCCTTTACATTACCCCTTTTCCCCCTCCTCCCCCATACCACTTCAGTCTGCTCTGCAAAATATATTGCTTTACAGTCATTCCTTGCCTAGAGGGGAGAGCATATACTGTATATCTGATTTTCAAAGATGGCAATATTTGCACATGAAAATGTCTCTGCCTCTAGGTTTTAATTTTAATTAATATCAATACAACAGATATATTTTTTTCTGAAGTTTACATTAAACTATTTGGATGTGTCTACAACATCACACAAATAATAATACATTAACAAAAAAATAAAAATTAAGAGGATCGTGTAGATTCCATTTTTGTTTACATTTACATTACATTTTTCCATGAGGGTTTATGAACAGTTATGAACAAAGTGACGCAGTTCTTCTAGCAAAAATAACTTTAACTTTGAAATTCATGTGCAAGGGATATAAAAAAAAGGAACTTCTTAATGCCTGTGATAATTGATTGATTTGAGCAGTTTCACATTATTTACTAAGTTCAGTGAACATTCACTTTGCAAAGAGAACATTAACTTGTATAAGTTAACAGTCTCAACTGCTTTAGTAAATCAACCCCGATGGACATGAGAATTATTTTCAAATGTTGGCAACTGTAAATGGAAGGTTTAAACTAACATGATGATTGCTTGTGATTTTATTACAAAAAATTTCACGTAAAATTACCACTTCAATCTACTACAAGCAACAAGGAATGATGCCTACTTCTCAATTATTTATATGTAATATGTTTAGTAACTGTATGGTTACTCATTGTATATTCATCTGGAATTTTAAGGTGATGACATATTCTTTAAGCATGCCAAGACTTGTTGATACATCAGCTGTAACAACGAAGAAATTGTCCTCAATGTCCTCTCTAATAGTTCAGTCCAATAGCTGGATATTTGTCAAATCACTTCACTTGTTCTCACCTTTTCACATATGGCAGGAAACAGCTTTGTTGTTATGCCAGATAGCCTAGACCTGACCCTCAACCCTCCCCTTAATCAATTATTAACATTCTCCACCTTAGGAGAAGTATTATGCTTCAAAGTTTCACTGTTTGTGTAACATCTAATGGCATGTTTACATGGTGGCTTCAAAAGGCTCTTTAAGTGGTCTGAAACACTTGTGGTTGACTAGCTGGTATAGTAAAGCATTTAAAATTGTTTAGAGAATTAGACTGCCTGTAATAGACAATAACATCTAAGACTTTTAAAGAAACATTTTTAGCATTGCGTTAAACAATATGGTACAAATTTGTAACATGCAAAAGTTACATTTTAATTATAAAATTAGATGGTGATCTGTGTCACTCCCTGGCTTCTTATATTTCTTTGGGGCTCCAGCAGCTTGACGTTTTTATACCTATTCTTAGGTTAGGGTTTTGGAGGTCTTTGCCCACCTATAGTTTCTGACTGGAAAAGGTACAGATTGTGATATCTCTACACCGCATCTAATCAGAAACCAATGAGGTGTTCTATAATGGCAGCAGTGCCAAGCGAGTGTCCCCCTATGGTCAGGGGACAAAAGGAAAGCTGATTGCAGAGAGCCTGTGCAGGACCCGGAAGATTGCATCTATCATTGTAGCAATGCCAACAACTGATTTTAAGCCTCGCCAATGACCCATCAGGTTTGAGATATGAATACTTACATTTTGCCAAGCTGTACCAATGTATGCAGTACAGGTAGTTCCTGGAATTCCGCTTTAAATATTCAACTGAACAAAACTGTCTTTTTTTTAAAGTCTGTTTAGTTTATGACTGATAGGTAAATTAAATAATGAGTAAAAATAGAATTAGGTGCGCAACCTGCATGTCAAATGATATCCACATAGAGAAATTTGCTGTAATTAAGTCCTTCTAGTAGTAGAAAGCAGGTGTATTCTCTTCACCATATACATTCACAAACCAAGCCAGAAATAATACATGAAAGGGCCGCTTACCAGATCTGTAGGAGCTCTATTATGGAGATCTTTTGGGCTCACACAGGAGGGATCACTCAGGCCAGGATAGCTAGTTCTCAGACTACAACGATTTCCATGATATCCTCGTGAAGGTAATGATCACTCATGGAGCATGGTATGAAAGCGTGTTTAAAAGAGGAAGAAGAAGCTCTTCATGGTGCAGTAGGTTTCATTCAAAAATCCCTTTATTCCATATACTGGGCAACTGACAGTTTAAAAGCATTTAGCACTGAGCGGAAAAATGAAAACAAAACTCACAGCCGTGGCTCAAGCCAGTCAGCTGGAGCGTGGTGACATCAGATCCTGTAGCTCCTGGAGCTACAGGATCTGACATCACCACGCTCCAGCTGACTGGCTTGAGCCGCGGCTGTGAGTTTTGTTTGAATTTTAAGATGTCAGAGTCCCTTTCTCTGCAGGCTCAGCTGCAATGCATATTGATGAATTGAAGTCTCTGCATAGAGGCTCCTATTCATTCGTAAAAAGGGACACTGTTTACTATGCCACAGTGATGACTGAACATAGGAGCAATCGGTACTGATCTCTCACAATGCTCATCTAGGAAAGGAAGGGAGCTGGTAAACACATGTTTACCAGCTCCCCCTTCTCCATCCTGACAGCAATCTCCCTCCCTTACAGCAGCTGCAGCCGGTGTGGAGGGAAAGTCGGTTGCACTGCAGGGAGGGATGCCGGGAAATTGTGGATGGGGGCACTACAGGAGGGGTCAGAATGTCAGAGGGGGGCAATATAGCTGTACTGTTCCCCTCTGAGGCTCCCCTTCAGCATAAAACCCCAGCGGGATGGCAGAGGAGGGAAGCTGCAGGGGTGAATTGGTGTTGTGGGGAGGGGCTGGATTAGTGCAGGGGTGTTTGGGGGGTGAGTGTATAGAGATGGTGAGAGGTGCTGCAGTGCAGGAATTAGAGCAGAGGGGAGGGGTGAATTTTAGGTTAAATCATGGGACAAATGTCACTGTACTAGTGGCTGGAGTGGTGGGGGGGCACCTTTTTGGGGGAATAGCTCTTTTTAGCAGATTGTCATTCACTGATCAGAGCTATTGTTTTGTTCAGCAGAGTCTAAAATAAGTTCTAAAATAAGCACATGGTCACCAGGGATGAGCCGAACACCCCCCTGTTCGGTTCGCACCAGAACCTGCGAACAGACAGAATGTTCGCGTGAACTTTAGAACCCTATTAAATACAATGGACTCGAACGTTCGAAATCTAAAGTGCTAATTATAAAGGCTTATATACAAGTTATTGTCCTAAAAAGTGTTTGGGGACCCGGGTTCTGCCCCAGGGGACATGTATCAATGCAAAAAAAAAGTTTTAAAAACAGCCGTTTTTTTCAGGAGCAGTGATTTTAATAATGCTTAAAATGAAAAAATAAAAGTGAAATATTCCTTTAAATTTCGTACCTAGGGGGTGTGTATGATATGCATGTAAAGTGGCGCATGTTTCCCGTGCTTAGAACTGTCCCTGCATAAAATGTCATTTTTGAAGGAAAAAACCCCCCAGATCCCACCCCCCCCTATGTGAATTGGTAAGGGGTACATTATTGTACCCCTACCATTTCACGAAGAAAGTGTAACAAAATGTAAAAAAAAAAAAAACACACACACCTTGGAAAAGTCCTTTATTAAAAAAAAAAAACATTCCAGCGGTGAAATCCAGTGTCCCGCGGCGATCCGATGTCCAGCGCTGTCCGTCATTGGCTGAGCCTGAGCGGACCTGATGGGGAACTTCCTCCGCAGTCTATTACATGTATAGACCCGCCCCTTCTAAAGTTCCCCATCAGGTCCGCTCAGCCAATGACTCGGTGTAAGGCTGAGCCACTTTACATGCCTATCATACACACCCCCTAGGTACGAAATTTAAAAGGAATATTTCACTTTTATTGTTTCACTTTAACCACTTAACGACCGCCCACTGTAAATATACGTCAGCAGAATGGCACCGACAGGCAGAATCACGTACATATACGTGATTGCCTTTGTATAGTTGGGGGGTCCGATCGGACCCCCCTTCTTTACAGTGGGTGGTCGTTTTACCTTCGGGAGCGATCCGGCATGAGGGGACGGCCGTTCGATTCTGGCCACCCCCTCTTGATCGCTCCCGGCGAATGAGAGAGCTTCCCCTGCCTGCCAGGAAGGAGGAAGTGATGTCATCTCTCCTGCGGCGCTCACATATACCGAGCGCCGTACAGGAGAAGATGCAGGTTAGTACACACAACACTACACTGACATCAGGACACATAGGCACATAAATCGCCCCCCCAGGCCCCCCCAGACACCCCCGGATCACCCCCCCAGCCCCCAGTCACAGTGTCACTGATTGCAGTGACCATTTATTTAGTGATCACTGCAATCAGTGACATTTGTGACTGTAAAAGTGTCACTACATTTAGTTTTAGGTCCAGTGTAGCCCCCTAACCCCCCCTAATAAAGGTTTAACCCCCTGATCACCCCCCAGATAACCCTTTCACCCCCTAGCACCGCCGTCGCTATGCGATCATTTTTCTGATCGATGTCTTAGCGTCGGTGATGCTGATCGGTAGCCAGTAATTTTTTTTAGGTTCGCCGCAGGTTTTTATAGCGTCGGGTACCCCCATATATTACCTAATAAAGGTTTAACCCCCTTGATCGCCCCCCAGGTAACCCTTTCACCCCCTATCACCACTGTCACTAGGCGATAATTTTTCTGATCAATGTCTTAGCGTCGGCGATGCTGATCGGTAGCCAGTAATTTTTTTTAGGTTCGCCGCAGGTTTTTATAGCGTCGGGTACCCCCATATATTACCTAATAAAGGTTTAACCCCCTTGATCGCCCCCCAGGTAACCCTTTCACCCCCTATCACCACTGTCACTAGGCGATAATTTTTCTGATCAATGTCTTAGCGTCGGCGATGCTGATCGGTAGCCAGTAATTTTTTTTAGGTTCGCCGCAGGTTTTTATAGCGTCAGGTACCCCCATATATTATCTAATAAAGGTTTAACCCCCTGATCGCCCCCCAGGTAACCCTTTCACCCCCTATCACCACTGTCGCTAAGCAATCGTTTTTATGATCGTTGTCTTAGTGTCGGTGATGCCGATAGGTAGCCAGTAATTTTTTTTTAGGTTCGCCGTCAGGTTTTTATAGCGTCAGGTACCCCCATATATTACCTAATAAAGGTTTTAACCCCCTAATTGCCCCTAGTTAACCCTTTCACCAGTGATCATCATATAAGTGTTACGGGTGACGCTGGTTAGTTAGTTTGCTTTTTATAGTGTCAGGGCACCCGCCGTATATAACCCAATAAAGGTTTAACCCCCTGATCACCCGGCGGGTGATATCAATTAGGTTTTAGCGTCAGAGAGGGTCTGCGTCACACCCCAGGCAGCGTCAGGTTAGTGCCAGTAGCGCTAACACCCACGCGTGAAGCATACACCCCCCTTAGTGGTTTAGTATCTGATCAGCTCATTATCTGATCTGATCAGATCTATACTAGCGTCTCCAGCAGTTTAGGGTTCCCAAAAACGCAGTGTTAGCGGGATCAGCCCAGATACCTGCTGGCACCTGCGTTTTGCCCCTCCGTCCAGCCCAGGCCACCCAAGTGCAGTATCGATCGATCACTGTCACTTGCAAAACACTACACACATAACTGCAGCGTTCGCAGAGACAGGCCTGATCCCTGCAACTCCAGTGCTGTAGGAGGTGATTTCACCACCACAGTTAAAAAAAAAAAAAGCATATATGCGGAAGCATTGGGGCAGCAGGGGCGGAGGAGTGATTTTGCTCCTAATGCCGTGTACATACGGTCGAAATTCTGACGGAGGCTTGCCCGTGAAAAAGTCTGACCATGTGTACGCGGCATAACTTTTGCGAAAAGATGCCCCTATGCTTCGGCATATATAAATGGTGCATGTATGCCCATCATTAGAAGTGGGTGGATGAAGGGCGGTATTCTAATGGTGGGCATACCCACCGATCAATCTTTTTTTTTCGTTCAGCCAACAGGCTGCATGAAAAAAAAGATTACAATACATGTCCAACAAGGACCAGCAACGTACTGGTATGTTGCTGGACTTTGAATGTTTATACCAGAATGATGCCTGCAGGTTTAGGTATCATCTTGGTATCATTCTTTTCAGCCAGCGGCCGGCTTTCATGTAAAAGCAATCCTAGTGGCTAATTAGCCTCTGGACTGCTTTTACAAGCAGTAGGAGGGAATGTCCCCCCCCGGATATAAAAAGCGCCATTGGGAAATTGGGAAAGCATTTTATCACACCGATCTTGGTGTGGTCAGATGCTTTGAGGGCAGAGGAAAGATCTAGGGTCCAATAGACCCCAGTTTTTTCAAAAAAGAGTACCTGTCATTACCTATTGCTATCATAGGGGATATTTACATTCCCTGAGATAACAATAAAAGTGATAAAAATAAATAAATATGGAAGCAACAGTTTAAAAATAAAATAAAAAATCAAAATTAATAATAAAAAAAAAAAAAAAAGCACCCCTGTCCTGCCCTGCTCTTGCCCAATGGCGAACGCAAGCGTCGGTCTGGCGTCATATGTAAATAGCAATTGCACCATGCATGTGAGGTATCACCGCGAAGGTCAGATCCAGGGCAGTAATTTTAGCAGTAGACCTCCTCTGTAAATCTAACGGGGTAACCTGTAAATGCTTTTAAAGGCTTTTAAAAATGTATGTAGTTTGTCGCCAATGCGCGTTTGTGCGAAATTTTAAAGCATGTCGTGTTTGGTATCTATGTACTCGGCCTAAGATAATCTTTTTTATTTCATCAAACATTTGGGCAATATAGTGCATTAAAATTAAAAAAGTGTATTTTTCCCCAAAAAATGCGTTTGAAAAATCGCTGCGCAAATACTGTGTAGAAAAAAAAATGCAACACCCACCATTTTATTCTGCAGGGCCTTTGCTTTAAAAATATATATAATGTTTGGGGGTTCAACATAATTTTCTTGCAAAAAAAAATATGTTTTCATGTAAACAAAAAGTGTCAAAAAGGGCTTTGTCTTCAAGTGGTTAGAAGAGTGGATGTAAGCTTCCTAATGTTGTGTATAAAATGCCAGAACAGTTCAAAACCCCCCCAAATGACCCCATTTTGGAAAGTAGACACCCCAAGCTATATACTGAGAGGCATGTCGAGTCCATGGAATATTTTATATGTTGACACAAGTTGCGGAAAAAATACAATTTTTTTTTTTTTTTGCACAAAGTTGTCACTAAATGATATATTGCTCAAACATGCCATGGGCATATGGGAATTACACCCCAAAATACATTCTGTTGCTTCTCCTGAGTACGGGGATACCACATGTGTGAGACTTTTTGGGAGCCTAGCCGCGTACGGGACCCCAAAAACCAAGCACCGCCTTCAGGCTTTCTAAGGGTGTCAATTTTTGATTTCACTTCTCACTGCCTATCACAGTTTCGGAGGCCATGGAATGCCCAGATGGCACAAAACCCCCCCAAATGACCCCATTTTAGAAAGTAGACACCCCAAGCTATTTGCTGAGAGGTATTGTGAGTATTTTGCAGATCTCACTTTTTGTCACAAAGTTTTGAAAATTGAAAAAAAAAAAGAAAAAAAAAATGTTCTTTCTTCATTTTCAAAAACAAATGAGAGCTGTAAAATACTCACCATGCCTCTCAGCAAACAGCTTGGGGTGTCTACTTTCCAAAATGGGGTAATTTGGGGGGGTTTTGTGCTATTTTGGCATTTTATGGCCTTCAAAACTGTGATAGGTAGTGAGGAGTGAAATCAAAAATTTGCGCCCTTAGAAATCCTGAAGGCGGTGCTTGGTTTCCGGGGTCCCGTACGTGGCTAGGCTCCTAAAAAGTCCCACACATGTGGTATCCCCATACTCAGGAGAAGCAGCAGAATGTATTTTTAGGTGCAATTCCACATATAACCATGGCATGTGTGAGCAATATATCATTTAGTGACAACTTTTTGTAATTTTTTTTTTTTGTCATTATTCAATCACTTGGGACAAAAAAAAAAAATATTCAATGGGCTCAACAGGCCTCTCAGCAATTTCCTTGGGGTGTCTACTTTCTAAAATGGGGTCATTTGGGGGGGTTTTGTGCTATTTTGGCATTTTATGGCCTTCAAAACTGTGATAGGTAGTGAGGAGTCAAATCAAAAATTTGCGCCCTTAGAAATCCTGAAGGCGGTGCTTGGTTTCCGGGGTCCCGTACGTGGCTAGGCTCCTAAAAAGTCCCACACATGTGGTATCCCCGTACTCAGGAGAAGCAGCAGAATGTATTTTGGGGTGCAATTCCACATATAACCATGGCATGTGTGAGCAATATATCATTTAGTGACAACTTTTTGTAATTTTTTTTTTTTTTGTCATTATTCAATCACTTGGGACAAAAAAAAAAAAATATTCAATGGGCTCAACATGCCTCTCAGCAATTTCCTTGGGGTGTCTACTTTCTAAAATGGGGTCATTTGGGGGGGTTTTGTACTGCCCTGCCATTTTAGCACCTCAAGAAATGAGATAGGCAGTCATAAATTTAAAGCTGTGTAAATTCCAGAAAATGTACCCTAGTTTGTAAACGCTATAACTTTTGCGCAAACCAATAAATATACGCTTATTGACATTTTTTTACTAAAGACATGTGGCTGAATACATTTTGGCCTAAATGTATGACTAAAATTGAGTTCATTCGATTTTTCTTATAACAAAAAGTAGAAAATATCATTTTTTTTTCAAAAGTTTCGGTCTTTTTCCGTTTATATCGCAAAAAAGAAAAATCGCAGAGGCAATCAAATACCATTAAAAGAAAGCTCTATTTGTGGGAAGAAAAGGACGCAAATTTCGTTTGGGTACAACATTGCATGTCCGCACAATTTACAGTTAAAGCAGCGCAGTGCAAAATTCAGAATTCACCTCTGGTCCTTTAGCTACCAAATGGTCCGGGGCTTAAGTGGTTAAGCATTATTAAAATCACTGCTCCCGAAAAAACGTCCGTTTTTAAAACTTTTTTTTGCATTGATACATGTTCCCTGGGGCAGGACCCGTGTCCCCAAACACTTTTTATGACAATCACTTGCATATAAGCCTTTAGATTTCTCCCATAGACTTTTCGAATTTGCCGCAAACACCCCAATTTGCTCGCTGTTCGGTGAACGGGCGAACAGGCAACTCGAAGCTCATCCCTAATGGTCACTGAAGAGACCATGAGCTTATAACAGAAGAAGGAATGTCAGAAATATCAGGTCCATACGTAGTACAGTACATACCTGGCCAGTTGGAAGCAGTGCTGTAGGTCCGTACATGGTATGGACCTGGCAGCAAAAGGGTTAAGGCATGAGACATAGCACAGTGCTTTTGCCATGTCAATTGTCCCTTTTATGTTGTACAATACCTGATTGATCCTGCCTGTTCCTATGTTCTCCTGTTTACACTGCCCATGTTTATCATGACTGCTGATCCATGATAGCATGGTCAGATTACGTGCCTCTGTCATACTGCTCTCTCCTTAGTGTCTCTGCATCTCCCCCTATCCCCCTCCCTATCTTTCTGTCATTTATGTAGTCTGTTTGGGAAGTCCATCTCCTCCCAGCCCCTCTCATCCTTCCTTCATTGAGTAATACTATTCCCTGGCAGCTGCTCCTCCCCTTCCTCTATGATGCCGAAAAGAAGAAACTGAAACCAGTTCTCACAAGGTCAGAGTGAGAGAGGAATAACAGCCCCTCCCACTTCAGTCCCTCTGCTCGAGAGTGAGAGCAGACTGAACCATGTGACCGCACAGAAAGGCTCCTATCTAAAAAGGTACTTAGAGAAGATTTTGCAAAAAAAAAGAAAACCACACTCCCATTACTATTGCCACATAAGAGAATGGATAATGGGAGAGTATGTATGAGACTATATAGCTACTTTAAGTTTTTTTTCTCTTTTTGTTTAGATTACCTGCTGATAGGACTTTCACATCCATACATGTCTCTAAGAGACTACTTACGTAGCATCCTTCTTATTATGGAGCACCTTCTCTCTGATGCAAAGGTTTTAGGGGGTTCTACTTAAGTTTCCTGATGTAGAATAGTTGCTTATTTTTCCAGACATACCTTTTCTATCCATGCAAGTAAACATTACTTCTTGTTTACCACCTTAGCTGTTGGTCCAAGTTTTTTATTCTGTTTACATAGTTCTTTCATTCTTTTTGATGGATAATTGGGTGTCCTGTCCATTGCTAATTGAGGCACATCATTATATTTCTAGCAGTGTCCTTATTACTGGTGATTACCCGAGCTGGCCTGAAAAACCAGGTTGATACTCTGTACCCTCCTCCGAGTCATAGCAATTCCATATTTGGTTGGCTCTGGTTTTTCCTTTGCTCAAGTGTTTCTCCCGTCAGATATTCTTTATAAATTGATTTACACATCTGTTATGTGGCTATTGCCCATTAATCAGTTGGACTGCCTTTGAACATACCAACTGTCTAATAAAGAATTAAGTTCTGTTATTCTAAATGTAAAATAAAAAATATATTTTTTAACTTACTGTAAAATCTGCTCCTGAAGTCCACAGAGGGACACACATTCCACCCCTTCTGTGTTTTTGGCCTTATGTCCTGCTTGCTCAAAAGGCATGGTTTGCAGTAGCCAGGGCTAGAATGGCCTACTGGGATACTGGGACATTTTACGGTAGGCCACCTGCCTTGGGGCCGCTTTGAGCTGATCTATGGCTGCAGTAATTCCCTCCCTCCTCTTGTCTACATGTCATGCACAGCGGAAGACCGCTGTGTCACAGAGCTGAGTGTTAAATGTTCAGCCGCACTGTGACAAAAGTCCCGCCCTCCTCCTAGACCAGTTTGTGTGATAGACACAGTGTTCTGTCTATCACACAAGCTGGTCTAGGAGAAGGGCGGTACTTTTTTCACAGTGTGACCGAACATTTTACACTCAGCTTCATGACACAGCAGGAGATGCCCGCTGTGCGTAATCCAGGCACTGACTGGTGAGGTTGCATGGACGGGCACAGTTAATGTAGTGAGGCTACATTGATGGACATGATGAGGCTGCAATGATGGGCATGGTGAGGCTGCAATGATGGGCACAGTAAGGCTGCAAAGATGGGCACCGTTAGGCTGCAATGCTGAGCATGATGAGGCTGCAATGATGGGCAGTGTAAGGCTGCAATGATGGGCATGGTGAGGCTACAATTATTTGCACTATGATGCTGAAATGATGGGCATGGTGAGGCTGCAATTATGGGCACAGTAAGGCTGCAATGATGGGCATGGTGAGGCTGCAATGATGGGCATGGTGAGATTGCAATGATGGGCACAGTAAGGCTGCAATGATGGGCACCATTAGGCTGAAATGATGGGCACCGTTAGGCTGAAATGATGGGCATGGTGAGGCTGCAATGATGGGCATGGTAAAACTGGAATGATGGGCTCAGTGAGGTTGCAATGATGGGCACAGTGAGGCTGCAATGATGTGCACAGTGAGGCTGCAATGATGGGCACGGTGAGGCTGCAATGATGTGCACAGTGAGGCTGCAATGATGGGCACGGTGAGGCTGCAATGATGGGCATGGTGAGGCTGCAATAATGGGCACAGTGAGGCTGCATTGATGGGTACAGTGAGGCTGCATCGATGGGCGCAGTAAGGCTGCAATGGTGGGCACAGTGAGGCTGAATTTATGGGCGCAGTGAGGCTGCAATGATGGGCACAGTGAGGCTGCATTGATGGGCAGTGAGGCTGCAGTTATGGGTACAGTGAGGCTACATTGATGGGTACAATGAGGCTGCAATGATGGGCACAGTGAGGCTGCAATGATGTGCACAGTGAGGCTGCATTGATGTGCACAGTGAGGCTGCATTGATGGGCACAGTGAGGCTGCATTGATAAGCAGTAAGGCTGCAATGATGGGCATGGTGAGATTGCAATGATGGGCACAGTAAGGCTGCAATTATGGGCACAGTAAGGCTGCAATGATGGGCACCGTTAGGCTGAAATGATGGGCATGGTGAGGCTGCAATGATGGGCATGGTAAAACTGGAATGATGGGCTCGGTGAGACTGCAATGATGGGCACAGTGAGGCTGCAATGATGGGCACAGTGAGGCTGCAATGATGGGCACAGTGAGGCTGCAATGATGGGCATGGTGAGGCTGCAATGATGGGCACGGTGAGGCTGCAATGATGGGCATGGTGACTCTGCAATGGTGGGCATGGTGAGGCTGCAATGATGGGCATGGTGAGGCTGCAATAATGGGCACATTGAGGCTGCATTGATGGGTACAGTGAGGCTGCATCGATGGGTGCAGTAAAGCTGCAATGGTGGGCACAGTGAGGCTGAATTGATGGGCACAGTAAGGCTGCAATGATGGGCACAGTGAGGCTGCATTTATGGGCAGTGAGGCTGCAGTTATGGGTACAGTGAGGCTACATTGATGGGTGCAATGATGGGCACAGTGAGGCTGCAATGATATGCACAGTGAGGCTGCATTGATGGGCAGTAAGGCTGCATTGATGGGCACAGTGAGGCTGTAATGATGGGGACAGTGAGGCTGCATTGATAGGCAGTGAGGCTGCATTGATGGGTACAGTGAGGCTGCATGGATGGGCACAGTAAGGCTGCATGGAAGAGCACAGTGAGGCTGCATGGACTGGCATAGGGGCTGCATTGATGGGCACAGTGAGGCTGCGTTGATGGGCACAGTGAGGCTGCATTGATGGGCACAGTGAGGCTGCATTTGATGGGCACTGGTGATGCTGCATTGTTCTCTTGTATCATGTCTTCAGTCTCTGACCATCTCTTGTACCATGTCTGCAGTCTCTGACCATCTCCTGTATCATGTCTATATTCTCTTATGATCTTAAGTATCATGTCCTCAGTCTCTAACATCTCCTGTACCATGCCCACATCCTCTGACATCTTGACATCTCCTGCACCATGCCCACAGCCTCTGACATCTTGACATCTCCTGTACCATGCCCACAGCCTCTGACATCTTGACATCTCCTGTACCATGCCCACAGCCTCTGACATCTCCTGTACCATGCCCACAGACTCTGACATCTCCTGTATCATGTCTGCAACCTCTGACCATCTCCTGTACTATGCCCGCAGCCTCTAACCATCTCTTGTATCATGTCCACAACCTCTGACCATCTCTTGTCTTATATCATGTCTGCAGTCTCTGAGGGAGTCTGGCGAGGAGTCAAGAATGGGAGCACCGCCAGAATGGGGGTCATGGGAGAAGTCAGACATGTGTGGATTGTGGAGAGGAGACTATAGGAAAATCAGAGCCACCAAGCAGGAGCCGACTGACTGAGCAATGCTAGGTGCACCTGAGAGGAGGTCAGAGGGGGATCACTCATCTAAGGGGGGAGTGAATACAATAATAATGTAAGGGGGCACTGATATAAAGGTTTCCCCCTTATATCAGTAACCCACCCCCTTACTTTAGTGTATTCTTTCTGCGGAAGATGGTCTCTGGTCACCAGAGTCCCCCCCCACATTCCCAGAGTCCCAGGTGTCCCCCTTGATGATTGCTCCACTTTTACTACTTTTAACTGGAATTTGCTGTTATATATATAGATCTATATATATATATATAGATCTATATATATATATATATATATATATATATATATATATATATAGATACAGATATAGATATAGATATAGATATATATATATATATATATATATATATATATATATATATTATATATTGTAGCGGCGTGCCTGTGAAACAAGTTAAAATCACAGGAGAAGTAGTTGATGGGATATATGTTCCTCCACTGATTTTTAGATTTATAATCTAAGATAATTCCAGCAGAGACTTCAGGGTAAAGAAGGATAGTTTTTTACCCTGTGTTGGTAAAGTCAGTTTCGGGGCTGGTTTTATTGGGAGTCTGATAGAGCTCTGGGTGGGACAGACTCCCATGTCCGTGGACCGCAGTTTATGTTTTCCTTTCAGGTCTTGATTAAGGCAGCTGGTCTTAGCTCTCAGAGAGAGAGTGTGGGTTTCCATGTTAGGAGGCATATTGGAGCATGGCTGCCTATCCCTGATTTTGGATCCAAGTATGTGTGATTGTAAGGACACGTACTACCAAACAAAAGGACTGGTCAGACTATGAACACAGTAAGGCTCGGTAGAGCAGAAGTTTATTTTGTTTGTTTGATGGCAAGATGCCCTTCTTTTCTTCTGTTGGAAATATCCTGTGCTTTAAACATGGTGTTTTCCTAAAGAGACTGTGAGTTGTCCCTGCCTTGAGTCTGACCCCCCTACAAATATATATATATATATATATATATACATACACACACACGGTATATATGTATGTATATCCCTAGCCCTATGTGCTTTCATATCTGTCTTATCTATATATAATATGTTCTTCAAATGTGCTTTAAAATGCATGGTTGTCAGGTCACCTGAGGCCAGGTGACAGATGCACACCGTTGGGGTCAGGAGTGCACCGCTAAGGTAGTGGACCCTATGGCTGACTGCTGCGGATGGAACACTAACAGGGATCCCACAGGGAGCTAGAGCCTAAGATTCCCCAGGGCAAGGAGTCTAAGAGCCAGCAGGTGTTCACCAGAGCCTCTAGTGGTGAGGATGGACTGGGCTGCAACTGGATCCAGGTTGCGGCCGCCAGAGTCTCCCAGCTCACGCTCACAGTAGGCTATAGAGGATAGAGGTGAAGCAGAAGATCAGGATAACAAGAGATAGTAAGGGGATAAGCCAAAGGCCAGGGCGACTAGCAGACAAGGATAAACAAGCAGGCAGGGATAGTCGAGAACAACCCAAGATCGATAAAACAGAGACAAACGTAGAGCACACAGCATGCAGGAAACCGAACACACAATAGCTTAACAAACAATGTTGATCAGCACGGCTGGCTTGTAGTGCACAGGTTAATATAGAGTTCCCTGATAGAGCCTGGGGTGGAGCCATGCTTAGAGGAGAGATTACTTAAGCAGCCAGGTGAGAGTGGCTGGCCTCTAAAGCAGAACACATGGAGGGGAGGTAAGCTAACAGACAAACATTACTGCATAACCATGACAACGGTTTTCCCTTTTATGAACAAGAAAATAATGACTAGGGATGAGCCGAACACCCCCCGGTTCGGTTCGTACCAGAACCTGCGAACAGACCTAAAGTTTGCGAAAACTTTAGAACCCTATTAAATACAATGGACTCGAACGTTCAAAATCAAAAGTACTAATTATCAAGGCTAATATGCAAGTTATTGTCCTAAAAAGGGTTTGGGGACCAGGGTCCTGCCCCATGGGGACATGTATCAATGCAAAAAAAAGTTTTAAGAATGGCCGTTTTTTCGGGAGCAGTGATTTTAATAATGCTTAAAGTGAAACAATAAAAGTGAAATATTCCTTTAAATTTCGTACCTGGGGGGGGGGGGGGGGTGTATAGTATGCCTGTAAAGCAGCGTTTGTTTCCCGTGCTTAGAACTGTCCCTACACAAAGTGTAATTTCTGAAGGAAAAAAATCATTTAAAAGCACTCGCGGCTATAATGAATTGTCGGCTCCCGGCACGAGGGGGCGGGGTCACCCGTCACATCATAGGGTAAGCCCCAGCTTTCCCCGCTTGCCGGGGAATAGTCAATGACGTAGGCGGGATCCTGCCTATGTCATTGGCTATTCCCTGCAAGCGGGGAAAGCCGGGGCTTACCCCTATGATCTGATGGGTGACCCTGCCCCCTCGTACGTCAGACTGCTCCTACGTCATTGGCTGAGCTGACCTGATGGGGAACGTGATTTGATTCCTCTGCAGTGTAATAAATGAATAGACCCGCCCCTCTCATGTTCCCCATCAGGTCCACTCAGCCAATGACGTAAGGGGGTGGGGTCACCTTCACTGGGTGTAAGGCTGAGCAGACCTGATGGGGAACATGATAAGGGGCGAGGTCTATTTATTTATTACACTGCAGAGGAATCAAATCACCTTCCCCATCAGGTCCTCTCAGCCAATGACATAGGTGGGGTCTGACGTACGAGGAGGCGGTGTCACCCATCAGATCATAGGGGTAAGCCCGGCTTTCCCCACTTGCAGGGAATAGCCAATGATGTAGGCGGGATCCCACCTACTTCATTGGCTATTCCCGGCAAGCAGGGAAAGCTGGGGCTTACCCCTATGATCTGACGGGTGACCCCGCCCCCTCGTACGTCATGGGGGTTTCGTGTGGAGTGGAAACTGGAGGAGACTGCAGAGCTGGACATCGGATCACCGCGGGACACTGGATTACACCGCTGGAATGGGTTTTTTATTTTTTTATTTTTAATAAAGGACTTTCCCAACTGTGTCTGTGTTTTTTTGTTTTTTTTTACACTTTCTTTGTGAAATGGTAGGGGTACAATGTACCCCTTACCAATTCACATAGGGGGGGCTGGGATCTGGGGTCCCCTTTGTTAAAGGGGTCTTCCAGATTCCGATAAGCCCCCCACCCGCAGACCTCCACAACCACCGGGCAAGGGTTGTGGGGATGAGGCCCTTGTCCCATCAACATGGGAAAATGGTGCTTTGAGTGGTCACAGACCCCCAAAGCATCCTCCCCATGTTGAGGGCATGTGGCCTGGTACGGTTCAGGAGGGGGGGCGCTCTCTCGTCCCCCCTCTTTTCCTGCGGCCTGCCAGGTTGCGTGCTCGGATAAAGGGTCTGGTATGGATTTTTGGGGGGAGCTCCACGCCATTTTTTTTTCATTTGACGCAGGGTTCCCCTTAATATCCATACCAGACCTGAAGGTCCTGGTAATGGAATTTGGGGGGACCCCTACGCATTTTTTTTTTTTTAATCATTGACTTTCAATGACTGTTCTCTGTATTGCTGGGAGCCGACAATTCATTATAGCCGCGAGTGCTTTTAAATTACTTTTTTTCCTTCAGAAATTACACTTTGTGCAGGGACAGTTCTAAGCACGGGAAACATGCGCTACTTTACAGGTATACTATACACACATCCTAGGTACGAAATTTAAAGGAATATTTCACTTTTATTGTTTCACTTTAAGCATTATTAAAATCACTGCTCCCGAAAAAACAGCCGTTTTTAAAACTTTTTTTTTGCATTGATACATGTCCCCTGGGGTAGGACTCGGGTCTCCAAACACTTTTGTAGCGACCTCACCCCATCTCTTTCGTCTAGGGGTATCACACACGACAGGGTGAGATGCGCTACGGCCCATGTCCTCCCCATAGCTGTGGGTGAGGTGAAGGCCAGTACCAGATATTTCCTCGGGCCTATGTGCTTCTGTAAAGGATTAAGTCCTGTTGTGCCAACACTTCCCTTTGCTCCCATTAACCAGAGTTCCACACACCGATCACAGTCCAACTCTTGTTTTATTGCATTTCTCACAATAAACAGTGCTTCCGTAGCCAACTGGTTGCGACTTGTTAACATTTTGATACAGGGGATGAGCAGGCCGAGGCACTATCCCAATTCTCAGCTAAACCACTGCGATCTCACCAGCGGTTTCTATAGCCATATCTTGAAAGGACTTAGAACTTGAGAGTCTCTACCAGCGACTCAAGAGAACATAGATAGAACCTCCAGAAGAGCAAGACCTCGTAACCAGGGCGTCTCCCCCTTTTATCCCCTCCAATGACGCCATGGCAGGTTCCCTGCCCTCGCCGTACCATCTCCGAGAAGGGACAAAAAGCCCAGCACTATCGCAGTGAATCTACCTTGAGCCTGCGGGCACTCACCACCCACCGGCCAAGGAGATTATTACACCGCCCAATCCTCCACGAATACAAATGGTCATTACTCCCATACCTACACACCTGAATTTCCACCCAGGTGTACCTCACCTAAATCTAAAGACCCCGCTACACTTTTTATGACAATAACTTGCATATAAGCCTTTAAAAATTGCACTTTAGATTTCTCCCATAGACTTTTACAGGGTGTTCCGTGGCATTTCGAATTTGCCGCAAACACCCCAAATTGTTCGCTGTTCAGTGAACGGGCAAACAGGCAATGTTCGAGTCGAACATGAGTTCGATTCGAACTTAAAGCTCATCCCTAATAATGATGTTATGCTGTTGGGCTGGTATAATAATCTATGGGGCAAGTATGCAATTATTTCCAGGGCTGGTTTTTATTCACAGTCCGGCCCTGGCAGTAGCTGGTTTAAAATGTTTTGTTTGCCAGTGTTTCAAACTCCTGTAGGCAGTAAAACCGTATTGTCTAAAATGTACTGTACTAATGTACTAATGTAAAGTTCCGTGTCCCTCAATGGACTTCAAGAAAAACATTTTATGGAAAGTACCCATTTTTTTTTTTTTTTCAGAGAGAAACGACAATTAACATGCATAGTTGTTTCCACTTTTTCACAGGAAATAGTCCTTTCAACCCTTCATTTAATGGTTGAACAATTTTTAACAGAAATAGGGGTGTGAAAATCCATTATCGATGGCAAAGAAGTCAGAGATAATGCACAGGTAGGCAGACATTAGGGATGACATTGAGATATTAGTTGCAACAGTGGAAAATGTTCTCCACTGTATGAAAAAGAAAACACCTAAACTACTGTTTGAGTATTTGCTTTCCTCTAGTGACTGAGCTGCAATGGTATTGTAAAAATCTCAGAGATTGTTATAAAAAAAAGTTTGTGAGAGATGAAAGGGAAAGCAGGAGCAAATAAGCAGGCTCATGTCAGGAAGAAATATATCTTCCCCATTCATATGGAGAGCTAATCTCTAAAAAGTCAGTAAACATGGCCCACCTGTTTTGTATTCTTAACAGAAGATGGGTAGTAGGATAAAGGAATTCTGTCATAAGGGTTGATGTTTCTCATGCCTCGTACACACGACTGGGATTTCCCACGGGAAAAAGTCCATCGGGAATCCCGACAGGAAAAAAGAGAGCTTGTTCTCTTTTTTTTGCCGGCGGTTTTCTGCAGTTTTCCCTTTGGAAAAACTGCGAGGGAGCATACACACGGCCGGGATTCCCAGCCAAAAACTCTCGTCGCAGTTTTCCCGTTGGAAAACCCGGTCGTGTGTACGAGGCATTACTCTACCTTTTAGTCAAAACAGAATCAAAAAAAATATCTGACTACATTAAGAGTTTCTAAATTGTACACAAGCTTCAGGTCAAAACTTGACTGCTAGTAAGTGAAAAACAGGGCCGGGCTAGCCTATCAGGATACTGGGAAATTTCCCCTTGAGGCCGCCTGCCCTGGGGCCACTTTGAGCTGTGGTTGCAGCGGCGCCCATTGCCGATCCTGGGCGGGTGAACAGGATGCACAGCACCCGTGCGCCAAAGCTCAAGTGCAGAGTCCTCTCTTCTCTCCTCCTATCTTTGTGTGTGTCACGCACAGCGGGCATCTCCTGCTGTGTCACGGAGCTTGGGTCTGAAATGTTTGGCGACCACTGTAACAAAGTCCCACCTCCTAGACTGACTCTTGTGAAATATGGCACACTAATACAATGCTGGGTAATCTAATAAGTGTGATGTGTATCATAAGAGCTGGTCTAGGAGCTGGGACTTTGTTACAGTGGCCGTCTGGGCAATTCAAATCCAAGCTTTGTGACACAGCGTGAGATCGCTGCTCTTTGTAATCCAGGCACTGGCAGGCTGCATTTTGTGGGCACTGATGAGGCTGCATTTCATGGGTACTGGTGGGCTGCATTTGATGGCACTGATAAGGCTGCATTTGGTGGGCACTGATGAGGCTGCATTTGGTTGGCACTGATGAGGCTGCATTTGGTTGGCACTGATGAGGCTGCATTTGGTGGGCACTGATAAGACTGTATTTGGTTGGCACTGATAAAGCTGTATTTGGTTGGCACTGATAAGGCTTCATTTGGTGCGCACTGATAAGCTGCATTTAATGGGCACTGGTAGGCTGCATTTGATGGGCACTGATAAGTTACATTTGGTGGGCACTGATAAGCTGCATTTGATGGGCACTGGTAGGCTACAGTTGATGATGAGGCTGCATTTGATGGGCACTGATGAGGCTACATTCGATGGGCACGGGTAGGCTGCATTGGTGCATTGTATCATATTCGCAGTCTCTGACCATCTCTTGTATCATGTGGGCAGTCTCTGACCATCTCTTGTATCATGTCTGCAGTGTCTAACCATCTCCTATATTATGTCCTAAGTCTCTAACTATCTCCTGTAGTATGTCTGCAGTCTCTGACCATCTATTGTATCATGTCTACAGTGTCTAATCATCTCCTATACTATGTTTGCAGTCTCTGACCATCTCCTGTAGTATGTCTGCAGTCCCTGACCATCTCTTGTATCATGTCCGCAGTCTCTGACCATCTCTTGTATCATGTCCGCAGTCTCTGACCATCTCTTTTACCATGTCTGCAGTATCTAGCCATCTCCTATATTATGTCTTCAGTCTCTAACTATCTCCTGTACCATGTCCACAGCCTCTGACATCTTCGGTACCATGTCCGCAACCTCTGACCATCTCCTTTACCATGTCCGCAGCCTCTAACCATTTCTTTTATCATATCCACAACCTCTGACCATCTCTTGTTCTATATAATTTCTGCAGTCTCTGAGGGGAAGTTTGGAGAGGAGTCAAGAGTGGGAGTACCCCTGGGATGGGGGTCATGGTCAAGTCAGACATGTGGACTGTGGAGAGGAGACTATAGGATAAAACTTTGAGCCACCAAGCTGGAGCCGACTGACTGAGCCCTGCATAGTGCACCTGAGAGGAGATCAGTGACAGCGCGCCAGGCCAGAGTGAGGGGGTTCAGTGATGTGAAGGGGGAGTAAATACAATAATGTAAGGGGGCACTAATATTAAGGTTATTCCCTTATATCAGTATCCCCCCTATCTTTGTGTATTCTTTCTGCGGAAAGTGGTCTCTGGTCACCAGAGCCCCCCCCCCTCACATTCCCAGAATTTCTGGGGTCCCCTTAAATGATTGCTCCACTTTTACCACTTTTATATGAGCCCTATGTGCTTTCATATCTGTCTTATCTATATATATATATATATATATATATATATATATATATATATATAATACACTATTCAAATGTGCTTTAAAATGCATTGTTTTCCCTTCTATAAACAAGAAAATAATGATGGTATGCTGTTGGGTTAGTATAATAATGCAATGGGGCTGGTATATAATAATTTCCAGGGCTAGTTTTTATTCCCAGTCTGGCCCTGTATGTGTTTGAAGGCTGGTGTCAATAAAATGATGAACTCTTATGACTAGCATAGCAAAAAAGTGCTGCACTGAGAACCTCACACATAACATGTCTTGATTCTTTATTTGAGGCAAATTATCAAATATATACAAATATTGCACAGTGGCAGCACAGTGCAGCCCCAGATAGCAGTGGGTGACTGCGGCCTCTTGGAGATGCAAAAAAAGCTACACTACAACCATCCCACATGGAGTCATCAGAGCTCCACTTAGTCCAAGCTCCTTGCGCTAAAACCCCACTTGTGTAATCTAATCAAAATCTTTTGATTTTGGTTGAACTGCACATAGAAGAGGCCAGGAACATCTGTAACTCCACTGTTTTACCAGCACACTGTATTATTTTTCTTCCCAGACACTTAGCTGTAATTTGTTTATATTTCTTTATTTTATTGTTGCCAGTCCACTGGAGGCACAATGCAGGGGGGGGGGGGGGCTGGTAGCAGCAAATTTAACAGGCATTTCTACAGGTAGTGGAAAGGGTAGGCAACAGCAAAAATTAAGTGTAGATTTCTACAGCCACGGGCTGCCGACCCATCAACAAATCAGGACCATCCAAAAAAAAAAAAGAGAGACTGAAAGTAAAGGTAGAGATGCTGTGGCAGTAGATGCCAAACTGAACATTGCTAATGTGACATCTTCCTCCTCCTTCCACTCCTCTTCTTTCTCCTCTGTCTACTTTACCCTATGGCATTATCCAAGACTCTTGAATCATTTTGGCCACTTTTGAAGAGACAACTACAATGGTGAGCTGCAATGAGGTAGGCATACCTTTACTTTTCCCCCTGAACACACACATAAAGGCCTAATAAATGGGATCACTTGCAATAAACATTCATTGAAACTTCTCCCAGAATGAATTTCCTGGCCTGGGCAGTCCTGCATTAACATATATCTACCAGCAGTTACTTTTTTATTACAAATTGTATATAAAGCAATCTTATCACACAATTTTGTGTGCAATATGACTTTCCCTTAGCGCACATATGTAGTGCACAGACCCCTTTCCTTACCTGCATCAACTTTGGATCCTCGCAGGAAGAGAGAGGCACACCGCACCACAAGTCCGTACCCTCCTATGTGAAGAGGTCACCCCTTTATGCATTAATTAGATTAGTCTAATATGTGTTACTCCCTATTCACACCCAAGCATCGTTGAACGCCAGGGAGTCACCTCCACAAATACACTGCAGCTCCACTGCGGTTGTACTATTTGTGGGGTCTCGGACTTCTCCCACGCCCTCTGTGAGTCACCCCCTACCGGGATATTTACCATCAGGGTTTAGGGGCCTTTATGACACCCACTGGTATGATCTCAAGGCGAAAAAATCCAGTGTAAAACAAGAATCACTGTGCCTATTTTAATCCTCTGCTACGATCAAGAAATACGTACACAACTTTATGGTCCGTACTTTAACAATATTGATAATGTGCTATTTATGCATGTATATAATTGTCACTCTTGGTCGGCATTCATCAATGGGCATGCTCTGACAACTGTTTTTGTTCTGTTTTTGTTCTGTTCCATCTCTCATTTATTTTTTATTTGAATACAGATACCATTTGCCATCTAAGGTGCAGCACCCCATCCCTGAAGAAGAGGTTACACCATTAAAAAGCCTCGAAACGTTGGGTCTCTGTCTTACCTCATAGACAGAGCAGGGTCCTGTACTGTAATCCTTTTTTGTTTATGTTATCTGGTATACGCGCCTGTGCCTGTTTTTCAGCTTGTGTAAGCATTTACTTGGATATGCACTGTGCATATGTAGTAGCAAATAACTAAAAGAGTGCAGCGCAACAAATTTATCAATAAAAGTCCATATAGGAACAGAAGTCCATAGGTATTAATTCATAAACAAGCACAGAGTCCATATAGGGTGAGTGGTGAAAATTAACAAAGCATGCGATGTGTATCACAGAAAATTGACCATAGAAAAGATCCCTCCACCGCACACTGAGTGGCCTCTCACCTCTATAATTTGACCTTCAAGAGGTCACAGGGCATAGAACAGTAATGCAGATGACATCAATCGGCTTCTAACCCCCAAACGCCAGTATCAGCTTGGCATGGATAGTAGTCACTTCCAAAACACTTGCTCCACCATGATCTGGAGAGACAAAACTCTAAACCATGGATATGCAATTAGCGGACCTCCAGCTGTTGCAAAACTACAAGTCCCATCATACCTCTGCCTCTGGGTGTCATGCTTGCTGCTGTCAGAGTCTCGCTATGCCTCATGGGACTTGTAGTTTGGCAACAGCTGGAGGTCCGCTAATTGCATATCCCTGCTCTAAACTATCCACCATAAACTGTAAATGGTCGGGAGTAAAGTCAGTGCGTGTTAAAGCCCACCTCACAGCAGCAATGGCTGCATCATGATCTATAATCGTATACAGGGATCCAAAGTCCGCAGTAATAAGGAAAGAATTAGATGTACACGGCAGGGTATTCAATATCTGGATAATTTGTTTGGTGTCACGGAGATAAGCCTCAGTTCCATGCACCAAAGGCTGTAAGAAAAAATCCAGATATTGATCCAGCCTAGAGGTTACTGAGTCGATGCCATTAATAATAGGACGGCCAGGTGGCCGTTCTGCATCTTTATGTAACTTGGGCAAAAAGTAGATAATAGGAGTGCGGCAATAAAAGGGGTCGAGATACGAAGCTTGTTTAGCATTCAGAACATCCACACTTTTACCTTTCTCAATCAAAGAATGAAGTTCATTCTTGAATTCAACCATAGGGTTATCATTCAAGAGTAGGTAAGTACTACGGTCATTTAATAACCGTTTCATCTCTTCTTGGTAATAAATTTTACTAAGTACCACCAGGCCCCCCCCCCCTTATCCGCAGGCCAGATTACAATATCGTTTCTCTGCTCAAGAGATAAGATACCCCACTTAATGTGTTGAGAATCCCTGACCTTTTTCATCTTAAGGGAATCTAAATCACTACACACCATATTCTTAAAGACATCAAGATGTCTATTATCATTCGCCTGTGGGTTAAAGACAGAGTGATTCCTAAGATTAGAATGGCTAGTAATTTGAGAAGAATTCCTCTGAATAGGATCAGAGAGAAAATACTTCTTCATATTTAAACCCCTAACAAATTTCTGAACATTCACATATGTTTGAAATTTGTTGAGATTGCGTATAGGGGCGAATTTTAGGCCTTTATCCAAGACACGTATCTCGTCTTCAGAGAGAGGGACACCACTTAGGTTAAAGATACCCGTACCTAGTACGGTCTTTGCCTTTTGGGCTCGTCTCCCCCCCCCCTTGATTCCTCTCGGTTTTTTCTTTTTTGACTGGGCGGACCATTTCCATTGGGGCCTAGGGGCACAGGATACTCCCTCCAATCCCCCATCCATGCAGGGGTATGTGGCGGAGGTCCCCTCCAAGGGGTCCTCTCCTGACCTAAGCTTAAGCCCCGCCCCACGCTGAAGAAGTCACGCCCATTGATGTAATGCGTACGGGGTGAGGAGCTACGCCGGACGCTGCTACGATCGTCTCTCACTACCGAGGTGTACATGCTGTTGTGTCCGCACTCACATGGAGTGCTTCGGAATGTGAGTATTTTAACTTTGATTACAAGCAAATAAACAGTTTATGTCAGAGAGCACTAGGAGTTTTCCCCTTCTTTATTTGCATAAACCGGATCATGGTGGAGCAAGTGTTTTGGAAGTGACTACTATCCATGCCAAGCTGATACTGGCGTTTGGGGGTTAGAAGCCGATTGATGTCATCTGCATTACTGTTCTATGCCCTGTGACCTCTTGAAGGTCGAATTATAGAGGTGAGAGGCCACTCTGTGTGCGGTGGAGGGATCTTTTCTATGGTCAATTTTCTGTGATCCACATCGCATGCTTTGTTAATTTTCACCACTCACCCTATATGGACTCTGTGCTTGTTTATGAACTAATACCTATGGACTTCTGTTCCTATATGGACTTTTATTGATTAATTTTTTGCGCTGCACTCTTTTAGTTATTTGTTCTGTTTAAGGGATTTTTCATGAATTACCCTAAAGTGCTGGCTGCAATATTTTTTGGTTTATTTATTTTCTTTGGTTTTACTTTTCAGCGCTGAATACTGTCTTTTTATTGTTCATATGTAGTAGCAGCCTTTCATATACATATATTTTGGAATCGCTCTCTTCGGAGTGCACTTTTGATTTATATGCATTTAGGGATGTGGGTTGACTGACCTCCATATCAGGGGCGGATCCAGAGTCTTTTCTCGGGAGGGGCACTGCCAAAAAATATGTTTTTTTTTGTGGGAAATTTATCGGGGAAATGGCTGGTGTCAGCGCTTCAATCATCCCGGCACCATGGTTGTTATGGTGTCAGGATGATTGAAGCGCATTATTTCTATTATTACATTGTAATATAAAATTAAATAGTTCAATGCAGAATCAGTGGGAGCCCCGAGTGTGTCACTTGCCACCGTCGCCTGCAATTAGTGGGAGCCCTGAGCGTGTCACTTGCCACACGTTGCGGATTGACACTTGCCACGTCACCTGCCACATCTTGTGGATTGTCACTTGCCACACCTTGTGGACAGGGATGAGCCGAACACCCCCCTGTTCGGTTCGCACCAGAACCTGCGAACAGACAAAATGTTCGTGTGAACTTTAGAACCCTATTAAATACAATGGACTCAAACGTTCGAAATCTGAAGTGTTAATTATAAAGGCTAATATGCAAGTTATTGTCCTAAAAAGTGTTTGGGGACCCGGGTCCTGCCCCAGGGGACATGTATTAATGCAAAAAAAAGTTTTAAAAATGGCCGTTTTTTCGGGAGCAGTGATCTTAATAATGCTTAAAATGAAAAAATAAAAGTGAAATATTCCTTTAAATTTCGTACCTGGGGGGGTGTGTATGATATGCATGTGAAGTGGCGCATGTTTCCCGTGCTTAGAACTGTCCCTGCAAAAAATGTCATTTTTGAAAGAAAAAAAGTCATTTAAAACTAGACATGTGCACACTGAAATATTTCGTTTCGGAATTTCGTTTTTGTCCGAAAAATAAATTTATTTAGTTACTCCCGAAATTCGTTTTTATTTATTTCGTTTTTCGTTAGAAATTGCATTCGTCCGAAAATCTGAATTAATTAAGGTCGAATCTGTCATTGAAGGCTTATGGTGTCTGTCGAATGTTCAAAGAAGATTCGACGGAGCAGTGAAACTGTACGACGCTGCAATCATACATTTCCGGTCGAATGTTCCGCCCACAAGCTATAGAAGAATTCTAATGTTGTATGACTAGTAATAATTATATTTATTCATTACTATTACTAGTCAACCAACATTAGAATTCTTCTATAGCCTATGGGCGGATGCATTTGACCGGAAATGTACGATTGCAGCGTCGTACAGTTTTGCTGCACCGTCGAATCTTCTAACTTTCGATGCTTTGTCGAATCTTTGTCATTCTAGCTATTTTACTGCTCCTCCTCTTTGGTTACAATCAGCCAATAACATTCATCATCAACTTTATTTTTATTTTACTTCCCCCACCCAATTCCAGCAGTGATCTTTTCTCTCTATGTCGAATCTTTTCTCTCTATAATAACAAATCTTTTCTCTCCTATGTCGAATCTTTTCTCTCCTATGTCGAATCTTTTCTCTCTATAATGTCGAATCTTTTCTCTCCTATGTCGAATCTTTTCTCTCCTATGTCGAATCTTTTCTCTCCTATGTCGAATCTTTCTCTCCTATGTCGAATCTTTTCTCTCTATAATGTCGAATCTTTTCTCTCCTATGTAGAATAATCTTGGACTAATAGAGTTAAGGTTAGGCACATTCGACCACAGGTTCGATAGACACAGATTGTTATTGTCAGCATCACGTCGAATCTCCTATCTATATCGAACTGTTGTAGCAACGAAAACGAAAATAAAGCATTTGTTTATGTCGGATCTTTCGGTTTTCGGATTCTGTGCTTTCGTTTTCGTTTGTTAAAACAATAACGAAAATAGCTGAAATTCGGACGAAAATGCATTCGGACGAAAACGAATGCACATGTCTATTTAAAACTGACTCGCGGCTATTAATGAATTGTCGGCTCCCGGAAATACATACAAAAGTCATTGATAAAAAAAAAAAAAAAAGCGTTGGGGTTCCCCAGAATTCAATTACCAGGCCCTTCAGGTCTGGAACGGATATTAAGGGGAACCCCGCCGCAAATTTAAAAAAAAATTGACGTGGGGTTCCCCCAAATATCCATTCCAGGCCCTTCAGATCTGGCATGGATTTTAAGGGGAACTCCCCCCAAAATTTTTTAAAAAATGGCGTGGAGTCCCCCTAAAAATCCATACCAGACCCCTTATCCGAGCACACAACCTGGCCGGCCGCAGGGGAAAAGGGGGGATGAGAGAGCGGCCCCCCCTCCCTCCTGAACCGTACCAGGTCACATGCCCTCAACATGGGGAGGATGTCCCCATGTTGATGGGGACAAGGGCCTCATCCCCACAACCCTTGCCCGGTGGTTGTGGGGGTCTGCGGGCGGGGGGCTTATCGGAATCTGGAAGACCCCTTTAACAAAGGGGACCCCCAGATCCCGCCCCCCCCTATGTGAATTGGTAAGGGGTACATTGTACCCCTACTATTTCACGAAGAAAGCGTCATTTAAAAAAAAAAAAAAACACACAAACACCTTGAAAAAGTCCTTTATTTAAAAAAAAACAGACAAAAACATTCCAGCGGTGAAATCCAGTGTCCCGGATTAAAATCACTGCTCCCGAAAAAACGTCAGTTTTTAAAACTTCTTTTTGCATTGATACATGTCCCCTGGGGCAGGACCCGGGTCCCCAAACACTTTTTAGGACAATAACTTGCATATAAGCCTTTATAATTAGCACTTTAGATTTCTCCCATAGATTTTTCGAATTTGCCGCGAACACCCCAATTTGTTCGCTGTTCGGCGAACGGGCGAACAGGCAATGTTCGAGTCGAACATGAGTTCGACTCGAACTCGAAGCTCATCCCTACTTGTGGATTGTCACTTGCCACATCACCTGCCACACCTTGCGGATTGTTACTAGCCACACCTTGCGGATTGTCACTTGCCACGTCACCTGCCACACCTTGCTGATTGTCACTTGCCTGCCACCAGATGCAGATTTTCATTTGCCACGTCACCTGACACAATTTGCGGATTGTCACTTGCCACGGCGCCTGCCACACCTTGCGGATTGTCACTAACTTGTCTGCTAAGGTGTAGTTTTGGTTGTCTCTTGCTGTGTCCCAGACTCCCAGAGTCAGGCAGCAGAGAGATAATGTAATCTCTCTGCTGCCTGCACAGTGAGGGCAGAAGTCACTGCAGGGCAGGCACGGGCGGTGAGAGATAATCTCATCTCTCTGATCCCCCGCTTCTGGCTAGCTGATTGGCCAGCTGCCACACTGAGCCTGCTCTCTCACTCTCACCTGCGCTGCCAACACACTGAGCAGCACGGTCTTCCCACGAACCGCGCCGCCCGCCCACAAACCGCGCCGCAAGTGGAGCCGCCCACTTTCTTACCCGTCTGTGGAGCCGCACGCTATCGCACCTGCCCACAGAGCGGCCCGACGTGACTCACTGACGTCACCCATTGCTAGACGCCAAGCGTGCAGGGAAGAGACTCCTACCCACCTCCTCCTCCGCTCCTGGTATCGTGTCAGTGCGCCGCGTAACTACATTAAACAAATCTCTCTCTCTGCGCCACTGATCGGCTGATGTGAGAAACTGAGAGAGAGACTCAGAGAGGCAGCGGCAACCGCAGAACAAGTACTGTATATACTCGAGTATAAGCCGACCCGAATATAAGCCGAGGCACCTAATTTTACCCCAAAAAACTGCGAAAACGTATTGACTCGAGTATAAGCCTAGGGTGTCCATCTGCATGCCTCACTGTGCCTCACTGTGCCCATGCCTCACTGTGCCCATGCTTCACTGTGCCCATGACTAGACTGATGTTTAACATGGGAGTCTATGGAAGGAGTGCCCGGCTTTGAAAAATCAGTTCTCCCCGGCCATAGGTCTCCCAGACACCAAACATTGGGCTACATGTGTGCTAAGTTTGGGGTCCAGGGGACCTATGACCGGCCGGTAGCGGGTCCTAAAGTTCACCGGAGAAATTACCGTTTAACATTGGAGTCTATGGAAGGGGTGCCCGGTTTAAAAAATCAGTGCTCCCCGGCCGTAGGTCTCCCAGACACCAAACTTTGTACACTTATAGAGGAAACATGGGGCTACATGTGTGCCAAGTTTGGGGTCCAGGAGACTTACGACTGGCCGGTAACGGGTCCCCAAAGTCCGGGAGATCAGGCGCAAAAAGAAAAAAATGAGCAAGCAAGTGAGTGTGACAGATGGTCTCGGGGGGGGGGGGGGCAATTGCCCTGTTGCCCCCCCCTGGATCCGCCCCTGCTCCATATCCATGCATTTGAGACACCGCCTCTTGTATTTTGTATCCAGGGTAGCAAATACCTATATCCTCTATTGGTGCCTCATCTGCAAGGATTTACTCCTTTCAATTTTTCCCCTTTTTCTCTCCAACTGTGTTTAATATTTTTTTTTGAAAGGCTGCACAGTGCATTATATCCAAGATGACTAATTATGTGGGTAGCAACTGGGAAAGTGCCATGTCAGGCGCATATCAAAACTTCACTCTGAAAGAACAGAGAGATACGGAACTTCTGTCTATTTTTCTGTCCCTCCGTAAGCTATTGGAAAATAAGTCACTTAATCACTGGCACATACACTCTTTTGAGTTTTATCTAAAAAACAAGATTAACCCATATGGACTTAGAGTTCAAATATTCCCTACTATGGAGAATATAGATCCATCCTTCAAAGAAGCATGGGAAGCCAACCTTTTAAAGTGCTCAGCAGGCATGATGTCCCTCTTAATAGAGGAGTACCAGAGAACAATTTTAGGTATAGACCGAGAGCTTGAATCCCTATATACACAATTGACAGCCTATAACAGTCACGATTCCTTTAAACAACTAGATGAGGAACTTAATGAACACTTGAGACAGTTCAACAGGGATATTCTGGTCAAAAAAAAAAAAAAAAAGCTCCTTAGGGACCAATCCGCCTTCTCTGAGCACAAGGCGTATAATTGGAAGAATACACAGAATAGACCCAAACAACAATCTAAACCAAGATCCTACTATCAGGATCAAGGCCACTCAGATGCCTCCTCTGCCTCCTTTGTCTCCTCTAGGGGACAGACAAGGACGAAGAGATCTGGGAAGACTAAGAGGAGATCAAATGAAAGTGAGGGCTCAAATGAAAAGCTTAACAAAAACACATTATAGAAACAAGTGGCTCCAACCCTAAATACAGTGGCCCTCGTGGAGCATGAGGGAATTCCACACCAAATGTCACCCTGGGGGTAGTCCCACCTAACCAAGATGTGAATTCATTTTTTCCCAGAACATTGCCAGCAAGTAGTAAAATACTTCCTATGAATGTGGTACAGGATACAGGCTCTATCCAAGGAAATCCCAACATCGCATCATCATGAACTCAGGATGGGGTAAGCCTTACAACCGGTTACACCTGTATCAATCAACAAACTATTTCTGATCTCAATGTAATTAATTTGTCCTCCCATACCTTATCTGATCCAGAATTATATGTATTATCAAAAGGCCTTAGTTTCTGTCCGAATTAAGATTTCGACAAATTCGAGGCGATTAAAGACTTGCAATTACTCGCACGGAAACTAATTCTAAAGCAGCTGTATTCAAAATAAGTTCCCCCTCAACCAAAATTTGAGTCTTTGGAGCTAAAAGCACTAGACGCTCTCGTAAGTTTACTTGAAGAATACGATACCCCAGACCTAATTGAACAAATCGATCTAGATAAATTATTGGGTCGCTTTGACCAAACTGAGCCCCCACCCCCACCTATATTTAATAAAAAATCAGACAAATTCCCGGCATTGAATACCGATCTTAATGTCCTGGCCTTTGTCAAACTGGTGGGTGGAGACATATGTAAATTAAAAGGATCACATAGTGAGAGAGACAACCTGTCAGAGTCTGAAAGACAGGCTCTTAAAGCTCTGAAGGACAATTCAGATATAACAATCAAGCCCTCCGACAAGGGGGGCAACATTGTAATCATGGATAACTCTTTCTACATTGATATGTGTGAAAAAATTGTGCACAACAACTCATGGTACTGCAAAATCAATGCCAGTAAATTTGACAGGTTTAACCAGGAATTCTATTCCTTAATAGACGCTGCCCACACCCAAAATATTCTGAACAAATCGGAATGGGAATTCATCAGGATGAAGACACCAAGAACCCCTACGTTTTATGCACTCCCAAAACTACACAAATGCATGAAGAATCCTACAGGAAGGCCCATAGTGTCCGGGAATGGCTGTATCACAGAAAATCTCAGCACCTTTGTGGACGCTCATCTGCGTCCCTATGTGACTGAGATACCTAGTTATATTCGAGACACTCTCCATCTTTTACAGATCCTAGACGGACTGTGCATTGCCCCGACGTCATTCCTTGTTGCCATCGATGTCAAGGCACTGTACAGCTCCATTCCCCATGACAAAGGGATGGCTTGTGTGGGGACACATCCTGTCTCAGAACAGTCGTCTTGAGCGTAAGACCAACCAGTTCTTGCTTAGTGCGTTGGAGTTCATCCTACACCACAACCATTTCATGTTCAACGGTTCCCACTACCTCCAGGTGCAAGGCTTTGCGTTGGGGACCTTGTGTGCCCCATCGTATGTCAACCTGTACCTGGGGGAGTGGGAACGTATGATCAGACAGTCGGATGACATGGCTCCATTTATGTGCAACATCAATTTATGGTACAGATATATTGATGACGTCTTGCTGGTGTGAGATGGACCAATGGACCAACTGGATCATTTCCTCACTCAATTGAATCTAAATGATTTCAACCTTAGATTCACTATGACTTCAAACGAGTCTTCAATCAACTTTTTGGATATAACGATCAACAAAGATGCTACGGGTCATCTAAGTAGAAGTCTTTATAGGAAGCAGACTGCTGGCAATTCTATTCTACATGCCAGCAGCTTCCACCCTAAAAATCTGATAGCCTCCATTCCATACAGTCAGTATCTGAGGATACGCAGGAACTGTACCGAAGAGGAGAACTTTAAAAAGGAAGCAGATATACTGAGAGAAAGGTTATCCTTACGAGGCTACTTTAAAAGTATTCTGAAAAAGGCCTATAAAAGAGCCATTTCAAAAACGACACGCTCTACAATCCAGCATCCAAAATGAAGAAAACAAATCCCATCTCCATTATCACAAAATTTTCCAACCAAAATGAAGCTATCAAGAAAATCACCAAAAGATACTGGCATGTCCTTACCATGGACCCTGTCATCGGTCCCTATGTAACCAAAAACCCCTCTTTCACTTTCAAAAGGGCCAGATCTCTTAAGGACCTCTTGGTTTCCAGCGAGTTTAGGCCGGCTGGCAAACGGTGCCCCTGAAAATGTCCGGGGACGTTCACATGTGGAGGATGTAGATACTGCCGGTATATGAACACTTCACGGAACACAAAACTACCTAATGGGGACCGATACGTTCCCAAACATTACGCCAACTGCCAGACCACAGCAGTGGTCTACCTTTTGTTATGTGAATGCCATTGTTTTTACATAGGCAAGACCATTCAGCAATTCTGACAAAGGGCCTATCGCCACATCTTGTCCATGAAAGCCTGCAACCCAGACTTACCTCTGGAAAGGCATGTGACAGACTTCCACAATGGACTTTTCCCCAAGATCTCATTCATAATCTTGGATAGACTGCATTCAGGCCTAAGAGGAGGTGACCTCAACAAAATGCTCTTGCAGTCTGAACAACGGTGGATATTCTATCAGAATGCCACCATACCGCCAGGCTTGAATGGATCAATTTCCTATAGACCATTCTTGGAGGGTTTCTCATCTGGGGGTTCCGAATGGGAGCCTCCAGAGTGAGCCCTTTCTATCCCCATTGGGTTACCTAGAATCCACATACCACCATGTCCTGCTTCATTCAGGAATGCCCATTCCTTCATTTCACCCCTCCCCCCTCCATCTTGGGGTGTCTCCTTTGCTCTCCCCCCCCCCCGAGACTCCTATGTGTTAGCTGATAGGTGGGGTATTTTATTTTTTCCCTTTTCTTCTTCCTTTTATAAAGGATTTATATTTATCTATATACAAACCTTCTTTTAAATTGCCTCTTGTGATTGGATGTGTGGCATGTGACGAGATGTACTCCTCCTTTCCACACCCACCAATAGTTTTTACTTCTCAGAATCCTGTATGTTATTGTATATATTTTTTGTTTTAGATTGTTTATTCAATCACTCTTTGTTTAGGTACCTTCCTCTTTTGCAACGAGCTCCCATTGATATAACAAGCCTGACCAACACTGCCATTTTCCGCTTCAGATGTACTTTTAACTAATATTTCCTTATTTATTTACCTTTATTTACCTTCAGGTTGGACCGCAGTGGGCCCGTTAGTATGCCTCCTCCCCTTTCCTGGTTGCCTGACTCACTCTGCACAGGTAGGGCCGGTCTGTGTTCCCTAACACGCCCGGCCCTTTCTCCCTGGCTAGACCACGCATGTCTGGTTGCCATGACCGTGGTCCTAGCCATTCCTGCGCCGCGAGCCCCTGACGTGTGACGTAATTTCTTCGGGGCTACGCCGCTTCAAGTGACGCATTCACGCCGGACGCTCCCCACACGCAGAGCGTCATGGTCTCTATAACAACTTCCTGCCCTTGGGGACGGGAGGTCACCTTGCGCGCCACTGAGCTTGAGGGGCGTGAACCTAGTCCGCCCTTCTGACTTCCTCCTCCCTTCCAGCTGTTTCCAAGCACAAATCAGCCATGGATTACATAAAACCCTGCACTCACTAATGCTCTGTCTGCCTGGGACACAGTCGCAATTTCACTAGCCCGTGGATCTAGATCAGGTAAGCTGCCATCACTTGGCCATTAAGCACGCCAACCTCTAAAACCTGCTTAATGCTAATACTTACACATGGGTCCCATCCCTCTCTCTCCCCTGTCTCATTATAGACTGCTAGGTACCTTCCAAATTTATGGACGTTCCGAATCTTGGAGATATAGCTGTAGGTATACACTCCTTCCAGCTCTGGGACTAGGTAAGCATCTGCAAACTTTAGAAATATTCCATACTACCAGACACACTGACTGACACTAGGAAATATTTTTTTTCCTAGGTACTACAAGTGTCATCACTGGGCTCTCCCCTCCTCCCCTGGTCCTCCCTGTGGCCTTTGTTAAGTGCGGCTCGTGTGGGGCAGTATCATTACCTTAGGTAGACTGTGTTTCCTCTCCCCTGTTTTAATGAGAGTCACCCCTTTATGCATTAATTAGATTAGTCTAATATGTGTTACTCCCTATTCATACCCAGGCATCGTTGAATAGCAGGGAGTCACCTCCACAAATACACTGCAGCTCCACTGCGGTTGTACTGTTTGTGGGGTCTTGGACTTCTCCCACGCCCTCTGTGAGTCACCCCCTACTGGGATATTTATCATCGGGGTTTAGGGGCCTTTCTGCCCCCCGCTGGTCCGATCTCAAGGCGAAAAAATCCAGTGTAAAACAAGAATCGCTGTGCCTTTATTTAATCCTCTGCTACGATCAAGAAATACGTACACAACTTGCGTTTATGGTCATCAGTACTCTAACAATATTGATAATGTGCTATTTATGCATGTATATAATTGTCACTCTTGGTCGGCATTCATCAATGGGCATGCTCTGACAACTGTTTTTGTTCTGTTTTTGTTCTGTTCCATCTCTCATTTATTTTTTATTTGAATACAGATACCATTTGCCATCTAAGGTGCAGCACCCCATCCCTGAAGAAGAGGTTACACCATTAAAAAGCCTCAAAACGTTGGATTTCTGTCTTACCTCATAGACAGAGCTGGGTCCTGTACTGTAATTCTTTTTTGTTTATGTTATCTGTTATACGCGCCTGTGCCTGTTTTTCAGTTGGTGTAAGCATTTACTTGGATATGCACTGTACATATGTAGTAGCAGCCTTTCATATACATATATTTTTCGAATAAAACAAATTTTCAAGACAAACCCTCTTCTTTGATACCTAACCAATTTTTTGTGAGGTTTTAACAGTCACCTTCTAAAGTCCCACTTGAGGAATCGCTCTCTTCGGAGTGCACTTTTCATTTATATGCATTTAGGGATGTGGGTTGACTGACCTCCATATCCATGCATTTAAGACACCGCCTCTTGTATGTGAAGAGGTTGAGCGGTATTGTTGTTGGGTCTTCCACAGTTTTTTAATAAAGGACTTTCCCAACAGTGTCTGTGTTTTTTTTTTTTACAATTTGTTACACTTTCTTTGTGAAATGGTAGGGGTACAATGTACCCCATTACCAATTCACATAGGGGGGGCGGGATCTGGGGGTCCCCTTTGTTAAAGGGGTCTTCCAGATTCCGATAAGCCCCCTGCCCGCAGACCCCCACAACCACCGGGCAAGAGTTGTGGGGATGAGGCCCTTGTCCCCATCAACATGGGGACATCCTCCCCATGTTGAGGGCATGTGGCCTGGTTCAGGAGGGGGGGGCTCTCTCTCGTCCCCCCTCTTTTACTGCGGCCTGCCAGGTTGTGTGCTCAGATAAAGGGTCTTATATGGATTTTTGGGGGAACTCCACGCCATTTTTTTTTTTTATTTGGGGTGGAGTTCCCCTTAAAATCCATACCAGACCTGAAGGGCTTGGTATGGACATTTAGGGGAACCCCACACATTTTTTTTTATTTGCGGCAGGGTTCCCCTTAATATCCATACCAGACCTGAAGGGCCTGGCAATTGAATTTGGGGGGACCGCCACGTTTTTTTTTTTACCAATGACTCTTCTATGTATAGCCGCGAGTGGTTTTAAATGGCTTTTTTTTCCTTCAGAAATGACATTTTGTGCAGGGACAGTTCTAAGCAAGGGAAACAAGCGCTGCTTTACAGGCATACTATACACCCCCCCCCCCCCCCAGGTACGAAATTTAAAGGAATATTTCAGTTTTTATTGCTTCACTTTATGCATTATTTAAATCACTGCTCCCGAAAAAACGTCCGTTTTTAAAACTTTTTTTTGCATTGATACATGTCCCCTGGGGCAGGACCTGGGTCCCCAAACACTTTTTATGACAATAACTTGCATATAAGCCTTTAAAATTATCACTTTATATTTCAAACTATTGTATTTAATAGGGTTCTAAAGTTCACGCGAACTTTAGGTCTGTTCGCAGGTTCTGGTGCGAACCGAACAGGGGGGTGTTCGGCTCATCCCTATTAAACATATATTTATTTCTTAGATCACTGTCAATACCTATTGTTGCTAATTGTGTTCTATCTACAGTATTTATCTTATTACCCAGGAAATATTTTTTCATGTTAATTTTCCTGATGTATTTATGCATATCGATATATACACTGAATTTGTTAATTGGCTTTTTCACCGCATACTATAATCCTGCATTTAGTACATTTACTTCTTTACTATTTAATTCTATGTTGGCAAGATTATAAATCCCTGCTGTTGATCTCTCTTTTTTTGTTGGACCCTGCTCTACAGCCTCTCCATCCCCTTTCCTTGTGGGTCCTGTGGAATTTTGGAGTCTTTCCTAATATTGTGGTTTCCACAACCCCTGATCTCTGAAAGGTTGTTAGGGAATGACCTCTTCAGAGCCTGCCCGCCCCGTCCCCTTATTCGTCCTCTTCCACCTCTCACTAAAAAAGGACGCAGTGACATAGAAGCTGTTTCCGTTTGATAATTATAAAGGACATCAAATCTATTAGAAGTAGTAATTGGATACGGACTCCAATGATCAATTTTAGGTTGTCCATAACCTGACCGTGGCTGGGGATATTGATTGGCAACTTGACTACCCATAGCCCTTTGTTGATTTGGGTAAGTGCAGGATTGTCCATTACCACCTCGTATAGGCTGTTTGTTACCCCTTCCTCTGTCATTCTGAACTAATGTAACTGGTTTAAATGCAATTTGGGACAGTGGTCTAGTTCACATATTTCCAGAGGGATTAAAGGGCTTGTTACTAGGAGGATCCAATTCATTAACTCCTCCCTGATGAACTACAGAAGAAGGCACTGTATTTTTCCATAAATAAACAAAACCGTTCCTAAAATCCCCTATGACATTTTTTAAGTTTTAGGAACTTTTTATTATTCTCACTATTTGCATATTTCCAATGTTTTACTTTTGTATTTAATTTATTTATGTTGGGGTAAGCCAAGACAATACTGCCCCTTAGTTATACGTACATGAATAACTGGCAAAGACAGCCCCCTCCTACCAATTCCTTTTCTTTCTTTTTTTTAATTATGAGTAAAATATTGAACAGAACCAAATAATAAATTTTTAAACGCATCCAAAAAGAGTATATAATCCAACGGCTTATAACAGAGTGTAGCGCACCCCTTTAAGGGCTGCAGATGACTGAGATCCCCCACCTTGCACAGCCAGGCACACTGAATTTTCACAGGCACTCTTGAGGCAGAGAACAGTGCATGTCTTTGTTGTGTTTTTTTATTAGGGAGTAATAACTTAGAAAGGGATGGGAGGTTATGGGATGCCCACTTAACTTTGGTAAAACTTCAGGGACATTCTTCCTTTATACAGTCTCTAAATATAACTCCACTTCTTCCTCCAGCACACACTTGCTTGCAGAACCCAGCTGGACTGCTGTATGAAGATCTGACAGTCACCCAGTCAGAATAAAGGTAATAGCCCATCAAAAGGCAGGAACCCTAGGCCCCTTGGTTGTGTAGCAACATTACAATATCCAGCTTGTGCTTTTCTTCCTGTGGCTACTAATCCCAGCACCACCTCTTCAGGCACTGCCAAACCACCTGGCTGCAGCTGCCCCTTTACTATCTCTCCAGGCTAACTTCTTTACCACAGTCCTCCAGACTGACACTCACCAGCCCACTTGGCTGACTCTCAGGAGATCTCCCAGTAGTGCTGACCTGCTCCTGCTGTCTTCTCTCCTTGCTCCCATGCCTCCAGGAAGACTTCCTCCATGTGTTATGGCAGGATCCCTCCAGCACCCAAGCCCCGGCCCAAGGTAACCCCCCAGACTAGGGGGCACCCATGAGGGCTACAGAGAGCCTCCTCAGCACTACATCTTCATCTTCCACCCGCCTAAGCCCCCCCCGGCATTACTCATGCCTATTTATGAGATGGCCTGCCCCCTGCTAGCCCTTTACCAAGGATTGGCTAAAGCCCTTATAACTTTTTTTATATATATTTTATTTACTTATTTACAATTTTTAAATACTTTTTGTTTACATTTTTTTTTCTCATCGGAAGCCCGTCCCTGCTGAAGTCAAGCAAACACAAGCAGGGATGGCAATGGCCATATTTTATGAGTACAATAGTGGCAGTTGGGACTGATGTTGAAGATGGTACAAAACAGATTATAACGCACACATGCAAAAATGACATTTATTCTGTAAGGCTAGTTAAAAACACCTGAATAGGGTTGAGCGAACCCGAACTGTAAAGTTCGGGTTCATACCAGACTTTTGGATTTTTGGTACCCGGACCCAAACCCGAACAATTTACTGTATGTTCGGGTTCGGGTTCGGTGTCCAGCAATGTAATGGCGCGCTGCAGGGCAGCCAATCAACATTTTTTTTTTTTTTTTCCTTTCAAAGTTTATTAAGCTTTAGAAACAGCACAGAAAGGGTTACAGTCAGCTATTATGCATCGACAAATGTAACAGTAGAAATCATGTGCTCAAAAATATTCCTATAAAAGTTCAGTAACAGTAGATTCAAATCAGCTAAAATGTACGATTCAACAGCTTGTTCAGATTAAGTTGGCACCACTGAGTGGTCAGTGGCAGCAGTAATCTGCAGTAATCTGCTCCAAAAACCAGCTATGAGAATTTAAGCATCTGTTCATAGCGTCTATTGGATTCTGCAAACCATCCTATACCTGTATAACTATGTTAGCCTAAGTAAAGAGTTCAAGGAAGAAAAAGAAGAAAGAAAAAAGGAAATATCGGATTAGGAGGGGGGAGAAAGAGAGGTATTGCCGCACAATGAGATTATTCAAAAAAGTGAAAAAAATCTTGCAGAACTATAAGTCAGTTACATGAACTAAGGTACTCCAGTTAAGTGTTTAACAAATCCGTATAGGCGTCTGAGTATCTGAATCCAAACCAAGGGCTCCAGGTGTCATGGAAGTTTTCCACCCTGTCTGAAGCCTGGGCTAGCGTGTCCTCCATTTCACAGATCTCAGAGATTTTCGCCAGCCAGTGGGTGATAGTGGGTACTTGAGTGGTTCTCCAGTGAGCCGGGATCAGCGTCTTGGCTGCGTTAAGCAAATGTTTGGTTAGTGAACCTTTGTAGCGTTTAAGAGAGAACGAGGAGATATGTAGGAGACAGCAGGCAGCATCGAGCTCTAGACTGGTTTCTGTAATAGTTTTTATTGCCTCTCTGACCTGTCGCCAAAAAGTGGCCAGGTGAGGGCAATGCCACCAAATATGCACTAGCGTGCCTGTGTCTCCCCCACATCTCCAGCATACGTCGGGGGTCTGAACACACCAGGAATGTAGTTTTGCTGGCGTAATGTACCAGTCCGTGAGTAATTTATATGAAGTTTCTTGTGTCTTGGTACTGATAGAGCATTTGTGTGCCAGGATGCAATCATTCGCCCATTGTTTGTCAGAGAAGGTTTGCTCTAGAGCGGCAGACCAGCGTCCTCGGGGGCAGGGTTTTGGAGCCACTTATAGGTAGTTGAAGTAGCCTTTTGCATTTGCTCCCCTCCCGCGCACACCCTCTCTAAGTCAGTTAGATGTCTGGAAAAGTGGCCATGTCTGGCCGAGCCATTTACATAGCTGCGTAGCTGGAGATATGTCCAGAATGGTAAGTTCGTCAGTCCACTCGTCCCGTTAATTGACCTATGGTCCATGATTTTCCCATCCTGAAAGCAGTCACCCGTGTGTAGTGTTTTGTTGGTGGAAGGATGTCGAAACATCTGGTTACCCACACCAGGTTGGAAGTCTGGGTTGTCGGAGAGTGGCGTGAGAGGGCTCAGAAGAGTGAGCAGACTTGTGTGTTTAGCCACTTCCCTACATACCGCCAGTGTGTTAGCCAGTAGGGGTTGGTGCAGAGACGTACTGTTTTTTTGCAGTCCTGGGTTCCAGGGAGAGAAGAGGAGGGGGTATGTACCCAAAATGTCTTCTAGCGCCACCCAGTCCTTGACCCGCCCGTGGCAGTGCCAGTCAATCACTCTCATCAGGTGAGCCGCAAGGTAGTACTTTCTGAAGTCCGGAAGCCCCATTCCCCCCAGCTCTTTGGGCCTGGTCAGTAGGGTGAATTTGATCCTGACCCTTCTGTGTGCCCACAGGAAAGCCAGGAGTTTGGAATTCAGGTTGTTGAAAAAAGACTTCGGAAGACTGATCGGCAGAGCCCTTAGGAGGTACAAAAGTCTAGGGAGTATTACCATCTTTAAGATGGCTGCTCTCCCGAACCACGAGTAGTAACCTGCATTCCAGCGTTTAAGATCTCTATCTACTTTCTGAAGGAGTGGTGGGAAATTTGCTTCGAATAGAGAGGACAATTTGGGGGTTATCCATATACCCAGGTATTTTAAAGCTTTCTCCTCTCATTTGAAGGGGCAGTTGGACCTAGTTCTGGATAAGATAGAGGGGGGCAGGTTAACATTCATAGCTTCCGACTTTGATAGGTTAATTTTGAGATTAGAGAGATAACCATAAGAGGTGAAAGCTGCTAGAAGGTTGGGGAGGGTCGTGTGCGGGCTTGTCACGAAAAACAGGAGGTCATCGGCATAAGCTGCCAACTTATACTCCTTATTGTGAATTGGGATACCTTTCACTGAGTTATCCATGTTAATCGTGCGAATAAAGGGTTCTAGTGAAAGGATAAACAGCAGGGGGCAACCCTGTCTCGTTCCATTCAGTATCTGTACAATCTCCAACAACGACCCATTAATTCTTATCCTAGCTGAGAGCTGTTGGTACAGTGACATGATCCACGCCATCATGTGGTAGCTGAGACCAATGTGAGTGCAGGTTGCGAACATAAAGTCCCAGGCCACCCTATTGAAAGCCTTCTCCGCGTCCGTAGACAGGAGAAGACTCTCAATGCCCCTGGAGCGGGGTGAGTGCGTGAGGAGGAGTGCTTTTATGACATTGTCCCGTGCCTCCCTCCCTGGCATAAAGCCCACCTGTTCCGGGCCTATTACAATGGACAGCGGGGGTCTGAGTCTGTTTGCCAGGATATTGGCCAGCAGCTTCAGGTCCACATTTAGCAAGGAGATGGGCCTATAGCTGGCACATACAGCCCTGTCTTTATCAGATTTAGGGATGACCGTTATGTGGGCAGATAGAAAGTCCGGTGGAATTGGTCTAGTCCCTGTCAGTGAGTTAAAGGTTTTCTGCAAGGGGTATGTCAGTAAATCAATGAAAGTCTTATAATAGACAGAAGTATACCCGTCCGGGCCCGGGCTCTTCCCAGGCTTTAGGGCTTTTATGGCTTGTTGAATTTCTGTGGTGGAGATCTGTTCTTCTAATAGGGATATGTCTTCGTCGGATAGTCGGGGCAGTCTGTTGTAGGTAATCCTGTATGGCCTGGGTTCTATCTCCCGGCAAACCCGGTGGTTTGTGTTGTGTCGGTAAGTTGTACAATGTTGAATAATATGTGTGGAAATGTCTCGCAATGTCTTCCGTTTTGGCGTCTAAAGTCCCGTCCGCCTTCCGTATTCCTGAGATGTGAGTGGAGGAATTTGGTTCTCGCAGGGATCTCGCTAATAGCTTGCCCGATTTGTCTCCTGCCTCATAGTAAACCTTTTTCTTAAAAAATAGGAGACGTTTCGTTTTAGTGTCTAGGAGGAGTTGCAGTTTTTCCCTAGCTTCTAGGAGCTCCGAAGCAGAAGCCTCAGACAGGGATTGTTTGTGTTTTAATTCTAGATTGGCGATTAAGGCCGTAAGTCTGTTAGTTTCAGCCTCCTGAAGCCTCTTACGCTTGGCCCCCATATGTATCAGTTCACCTCTAAAGGAGCACTTATGGGCACCCCAGATCATCAGGGGATCTGCGCCTGGGGTCTCGTTCGTTCGGAAGAAGTCCTGAAGCTTCGCTCTAATTTGGGGTAGAAGTTCAGGATCTGTCAGGAGGGACGCATTTAGTCTCCAGGAGGCTGAACGGGCTTTGGGAGCAGTCCCCGCTATGGACAAGGAGATAGGAGCATGATCCCAGATAGACCCAATCCCAATCCTAGCTCAGTCACCCTGGAAAGATCCCTCTGGGATATGTACAAATGGTCTATACGGGAGTAACGGTTATGTGGGATAGAATGGAAAGTGTAATCGGGTGCAGGAACCGCCAGGCGTCAATTAAGTGTAGGGAGTGTAGCAGGGCTTTAATCCTTTTAAGTATCGTGTATGTGATGCAAGTCTTCCCTGTCGATGTGTCTAATAGGGGGATAAGTGGGATGTTGAAATCCCCTCCTAATATCAGGCAACCAGATGCAAATCCCACCAGCGTGCGCACAACGCGCCGGCAGAAATCTACATGGGCTGAGTTGGGGAAGTACACATTTGCGAGGGTGATCAGAGAGCCTGCGTATGTGCCCTTTATGAAAAGATATTGTCCGGCTGGGTCTACTAGTCTGTCCATCAGTTGGAATGGGGCATCCCTGCTAATCAGGATCGACACTCCCTTTGACTTGTTCATGTCATTTGTGGCATGCAAGGCTTCCGTGAAGTACTTGCTAGTCAGCTTAGGAATCCGATTGGTCTGGAAGTGCGTCTCTTGAAGAAAGGCAAAGTGAGGCTTACCATTCTTGAGTTCCCTAAGTAGCGTGGACCTTTTTTCAGGTATGTTCAGCCCCCGAATGTTGTGGGAGATGATTGTAGGGCCTAGGTCGATCGTAGAATAGGCCATCCGGAGAACTCACAGGATCCCTGTAGTAGTGAAAGTCTTGGAGTAGAACTAAAACTTGTCAAACAGAAAATTAGTGCGTACAATACCAGCAATCAAGAAATAGAGATAGAAAAAAGGGGGAGAGAGGGGGGTAAGAGGTGGAGGAGAGGAAAGTTTGGAGAGGAATAGAACTTAAAGTAGTACTAAGGAAGAGTAGTCTGAGCACTGCAGAACGTGACCAACGCTCTGCGGTAAGTAAATAGTGGCCCTGGAGCCAAAACTCTCAGCACCAGGGTCACTCTGTGGTAGCGTGGAAGGCTACTGTACAGCAACGGAAGGAGATGGTGAGCACTTACACCCTCTATCGGTCAGTAAACTATCAAAAATTATTATTTGAAAAATAAAGAAAAGTACAAGTACAGCCAAACATAGGAGAATCCCGGCCTATTTAGAACATAGAAGTCTGGCCCCCAGGTATATGGGCATGGAGGCCAGATTGTAAAAGAAAAATTTAGAAACCCAGCAAAGTAGCAGAACAGATAAACAAGAAGTTTCAGCGAGGTCCACCTCGGCATGCAGGAGGTTCTGAAACATAAAACAGTGTAAGCTAGTATCTACAAAACAAGTAGTGCAATGTCCAAACTGACTGAAGAGTCTCACGGCCGTATACCTCCACCTACAACCTGGCTTCACAACAATAGTAAGGGCCACCTGCTGGAGCAAATTCCGTGTGGGCAAGCTGTGGGCCGTAGCAGGGGTACAAGTCCTAAGGAGTGGTGGAGAGTCAGGGATCTTTCAGTTCAGTTCTTCAAAAACAGATAAGGCAAGCCTCCAAGTGCACCCCTAACAAAAAACCTGGATTGGGGGGTAAAAGTTCTGACCTGGGGCATGGTTCGGAAGTGTGAGCACTGAGAAAAATAACTGAAGTGTAGATGCGGCAACAATGAAATATTCCCTTAACACATGTCCGAGGTGAGTAGATCCAATGGGACGCAACAGTTTACCAGACAGGCGGATCCCCTCTTCCGTCGTTTGGAGCTGATACAGCCGCCGGTCTCGGGTTAGGGGTTCCACCATGAGTGCCATGTCCCCAGTTTTGTTTTGGGTTCTTAGACAGTCTCTTCTTGGGGGTTGAGAGCGGGGATCTGTGTGAGCTCCCTTCTGGCCCTGGAAGAGCAAACTCCTTGTACCAGTCCAGGAGTGACACCGGGGCCATGTTTAGGGATTCAAAGAAGTCAGGCAGATCAGCCGGAACGCGCAAGACATGTTGTTTGCCTGCACGTGTCACTGTGAGGGCGAAAGGGAAGCGCCATTAATAGTTCAGGTCTTCCGCCCTCAATTGATCAAGAAGGGGTCGCAGAGCCCTGCGGTTTCGTAGCGTGATCTGTGACAGGTCATGGAATAACATGATGGTCTCCCCATTGAATACAACACTGTCATTCCTCCTGGTCTTTTGCATGATTTCCTCTTTAAGTGGGAAGCTTTGCAAACAGCAGATTATATCCCTGGGAGGTGCGGCGTCAGGGCCTTTAGGTCTGGGGGCTCTGTGAGCGCGCACAAAGTCAATGGTGTCCTCTTCCGGCCTCTCAAGCAGGCGATTAAAGACTCTGCGTAGTGCTGGGATTATTTGGGCTGGCTCCACTGATTCAGGGAACCCCCTCACCCTGATGTTGGACCTCCGGCCCCTATTGTCCAGATCCTCCAGGTGCCTGTTCATCTCTATAAGGTGGGATGAGTGGGACATAGCTACAGTTTCCAGTCTATGCAGTCTTTAGGCCCTATGTTTCCCCTGTGTCTCCACCGCAGTCAGCTTTTCTGTGAGAACTAGCAGGTTAGATTTGAGGTCAGTGATAGCAGCCGAAAATGTGGATTTTATATCCGCTGCGAAGCCCGACATGTCGGCATAGGTTAGGGGGTGATCAGGCTGATTATAGCCCCTACCTGAGCCTCCCAGTGCAGGCAGCGAGTCCTCGCTGGATTCGTCATCCTTCCACTGTGTGCGCGCCATTTTGTTCCCCGCCATGCTGCTGCTGGAGATCGCCTGTTGTTTAAACAGGTCTGAGATGTTCCTGGCTGAAGTAGTTGCCGTGCTTCGCTTGGAACAAGTCTGAGGGGTCTGGGTAAGCTTTCTGCCCATCGCTGAGGTGCGGAGTGCAGGGTTTCAGGCTGTAGGCTGGGTATCCTCACGGAGCTCAGCTAGTGTGCGTCCGTCGCCATCAAGCGCCAAGCCACGCCCCAATTAACATTTGTTTAACTCGTGTGCCCTTAGAAGCCATCACAGCCATGCCTACTAATGGCATGGCTGTGATTGGCCAGTGCAGCATGTGACCCAGCCTCTATATAAGCTAGAGGTACATAGCACAGCACGTCACTCTGCTTTAGATATTGTAGGGAAAGCTTGCTGCTGCTGCTGCTGCTGCTGCTGCTGCTGCTTAGCGAGAGCATTAGATAGGAGTCCTCCTGATTCAGAAATCAAATTACACTTTTTCAGAAAGCGTAGGGAAAGGTTGCTGTCTGCTGCTTTTTAGGGAGAGAATTAGATAGGAGTCCTGATTCAGAAATCAAATTACTCAGCGATCTACCTTGATTGTGTTGTGTGGGTGCAGTGCACAATCTTTTTACCCTGCCCTGAGCCCAGTGCCAGAGAAAACCTAACTTTTATCCGTCTGTTAGTTAGGTTGGCGTCGGCGAGCATTTTATGCAAGCTCAGTGCACCAGCACTGCATATGTTACTGTGAGATACACCCTTTATATACTGTTCTCCTATTGTGCTATTCCCCAAAAAATTATTTAGGGCAAATACATTTTTTTTTATGCGTTTTCTGCATATCTGCTGTACGTATGAGATACACCCTTTAGATACTGCTCTATTGTGCTATTCAATTTTTTTTATTTAGGGCAAATAAATTATTTTTGGTGCGTTTTCTGCATATCTGCTGTACGTGTGAGATACACCCTTTACATACATACTGTTCTATTGTGCTATTCAAAAAATAATTATTTAGGGCAAATTCATTTTTTTTGGTGCATTTTCTGCATATCTGCTGTAAGTATGAGATACACCCTTTAGATACTGTTCTATTGTGCTATTCAAATTTTTTTTATTTAGGGCAAATATTTTTTTTTTGGAAGCGTTTTCTGCATATCTGCTGTATGTGTGAGATACACCCTTTACATACATACTGTTCTATTGTGCTATTCAAAAAATGTTTATTTAGGGCAAATAAAAAAAATTTGGTTTGTTTTCTGCATATCTGCTGTACATGTGAGATACACCCTTTACATACTGTTCTATTGTGTTATTCAAAAAAAAGAATATTTAGGGCAAATACATTTTTTTTTTGGTGCGTTTTCTGCATATCTACTGTACGTGTGAGATACACACTATAGATACTGTTCTATTGTGCTATTCCCAAAAAAATTAAATATGAGGAGAACGTCAAAGGGACGCGGCCCCGGTCGTGGTGCTGCTGGTGGAGCTCCTGTTGCAGGGAGAGGACGTGGTCGATCTGTGCCAGCTACACGCACAAGTGAAACACCTTCCTCAGGTGCGAGTAGACGACAGAGCCTGCAGCGTTATTTGGTCGGGCCTAATGCGGCTCTACGAATGTTGAGGCCAGGACAAGTACAGGCGATAGTAGATTGGGTTGCTGACAGTGCCTCCAGTTCCTTCACATTGTCTCCCACCCAGTCTCCTGCTGAAAGGTCAGAGTTGGCACCTGCAGCCGATGTCCATCAGTCTTTCACCTCACCCCCTTGCAAATCAGCCAAGCAGTCTGAGCCCCAAATCATGCAGCAGTCTCTTCTGCTTTTTGATGACTCTGTTAGCAGGATTTCCCAGGGCCATCCACCTAGCCCTGCCCCAGAAGTGGAAGAGATTGAGTGCACCGATGCCCAACCACTTATGTTTCAAGATGAGTACATGGGAGGACCATCGCAGCACGTCTCGGATGATGATGAAACACAGGTGCCAACTGCTGCTGCTTTCGCAATTGTGCAGACCGACAAGGAGGGCAGGGGTGAAGACTGGGTGGAAGATGATGTGGAGGACGATGAGGTCCTCGACCCCACATGGAATCAACATCATGCAGGTGACCTGTGTAGTTCGGAGGAAGAGGCGGTGGGCACACAGAGCCACCAGCACAGCAGAAGAGGGATCAGGGAGCAAAAGCAGAGCGTCCGTCCCCTAGACAGTATGCCTGCTACTGCCCAACGCAGCAAGGGACCGAGCACACCAAAGCCAGGTCCAAGGAGTTCCCTAGCATGGCAGTTCTTCAGACAATGTGCTGATGACAAGACACAAGTGGTTTGCACGCTGTGCAATCAGAGCCTGAAGCGAGGCATAAACATTCTCAACCTGAGCACAACCTGCATGACCAGGCATCTAAGTGCAAAGCACGAGCTGCAGTGGAGTAGACACCTCAAAAACCAAGAAAGTTTTTTGGCTCCTCCTGCTTCCTCTTCTGCTGCAGTCTCGGCATCTTCATCCACCTTTGTAGTGACAGTGGCACCTGCCACCCCGTAAACAGAGGATCTGCCAGCAACGCTACCACCTGGGTCACCAACCATCTCCACAATGTCCCATGGAAGCGTTCAGCTCTCTATCTCCCAAACACTGGAGCGGAAGAGGAAGTACCCTCCTACCCACCCGCGATCCCTGGACCTGAATGCCAGCATTTTAAAATTCCTGCCCTTTGAAATGTTGTCATTCCGTCTGGTGGAGACACAGAGTTTTAAAAGCCTGATGGCATTGGCTGTCCCACAGTACGTCGTGCCCAGCCGCCACTACTTTTCCAGGCGAGCCATCCCTTCCCTGCACAACCAAGTGGGGGACAAAATCAGGCGTGCACTGCGCAACGCCATCTGTGGCAAGGTCCACCTAACTACGGATACGTGGATCAGTAAGCACGGTCAGGGACGTTATATCTCCCTAACAGCACACTGGGTAAATGCAGTGGGGCTGGGCCTGAGGCGGATAGCAGTTTGGCGCATATCCTTCCACCACCAAGGATTGTAGGGTGCTTCAGTTTGCCTCCTGTTGCTAACTCCTCCTACTCCGCTTCCTCATCCTCTACCGCCTCCTCATCCGGCCAGCGTAACACCTTCACCACCAACTTCAGCACAGCCATGGGTAAACGACAGCAGGCAGTTTTAAAACTTTGCTGTTTGGGGGAAAAACCCCACACCGCGCAGGAGTTGTGGAGGGACATGGAACAACAGACCGATGAGTGTTTGGTGGAATGTGAGCCTCAAGCCCGGCCTGGTGGTGTGCGATAATGGGCAAAATCTCGTAGCAGCTCTGGGCCTAGCCGGTTTGACGCACATCCCTTGCCTCGCGCATGTGCTGAATTTGGTGGTGCAGAGGTTCCTTAAAAATGACCCCGATATGCCAGAGTTGCTGCAGAAAGTGCGGGCCGTCTGTGCGCACTTTCGGCGTTCTCACCCTGCTGCTGCTTGCCTGTCAGTGCTGCAGCGTAACTTCGGCCTTCCCGCTCACTGCCTCATCTGTGACGTGCCCACAAGGTGGAACTCCACCTTGCACATGCTGGCCAGACTGTGCGAGCAGCAGCAGGCGATAGTGGAGTTTCAGCTGCAGCACGCACGCATGAGTCGCTCTGCGGAACAGCACCACTTCACCACCAATAACTGGGCCTCCATGCGAGACCTTGTTGCGCTGTTTTGAGTACTCCACCAACATGGACAGTGCCGATGACGCCGTTCTCAGCGTTACTATCCCAGTTCTATGCCTCCTTGAAAAAACGCTTTGGGCGATGATGGAAGAGGATGTGGCACAGGAGGAGGAGGAGGATGAGGAATCGGGATCATTTCCAAGGCTTTCAGGGCAGTCATTCACAAGTGGCTCCGAGGGTGGGTTCCTGCACCAAGAAACGCCAGGTATACAATTGTACAGCAAGGGCACAGTTCTGGAGGATGACGAGGTGGAGGATGAGGAGGAGGAGATGGAGGAGGAGGAACCATGTTCACAGCAGGGTGGCACCCAGACCAGGTCATGGCCATCACTGGTGCGTGGCTGGGGGGATACAGAGGACACAGACGATACGCCTCCCACAGAGGACAGCTTTTGATTGCCTCTGGGCAGCCTGGCACATATGAGCGATTACATGCTGCAGTGTCTCCGCAACGACCGCCGAGTAGCCCACATTCTAACAGGTGCTGATTACTGGGTGGCCACGCTACTGGATCTACATTACAAGCATGGGCGACCACTCCATAGGGCAAGAGGGGTCAATTGCCCCCCCCTGGAAGTCAGAGTGAAGACACACTTTCCCCCTGTGTTGCAATGGCCTCCACGGAAGCCGTGGACTTTTTTTTCTAAGTCTGCAGACTGCTGCTGGCCTGGGGGCTGGGGCTGCTCTCAGTCTTTTCCGACTATCCGTCCCTCCCTCCTCATCCCCGGCCCGAGCATTGGATTGGCTCTGCCGCTCGAGCCTCTGCTTAACATCACCGTGACCCTGACCAAACTGTTCCGTGATTGGCTGCTGCCTCAGCCTGCCTGTGTAAATGTGCCTATGCCGATCCGGCCAGCGCAGCGCCGGCTCCTCCCACAGGTGCGTGGCGTGCAGTGGTCGAGACAAGAGACTGAATACGCTGCCAGTGCCTGCTCTATCACTGAAGAACTACAGGTAACAGCAGTCCCTGTGCCATGACACCACTGTGTACATCTTTTTGTATTGCAATACATCTGTGGTGTGGGCGGTATACAGTATAGGTTGTTTTCATCAAGATCAAAATATGGCCACAACAGATGTATTGTAATACATTGCAATATAGAAAGATGTACATTCTCTAGGCTATAGTTATATGGGCATTGAGTGAAGCGGAATTATCCTCAAGAATGATGCCCCCCCTGAAAAAAGTTCAGCGGACAGCCATGGTTACAAGAACAACGTACCGTCCTTAATTCCCTCACTGGAGCGTGAATGTAAGATGCGCGAGTACAAGCGCACACTGGTAGACGCGCTGCTGGTGGCATTCCCACCTGACAGTGGGGGCACAGTGGAAGCACAAGACAAAGGCAGGGGAGGACGAAGAGGTCTCCAACGCAGCTGGGGCACCACCAGCACCTCAGAAGGCAGGGTTATTATGGCCGAAATGTGGAAAAGCTTTGTCAGCACGCCACAACAACCAGCACAAACAGCTGATATGGAACGTCTTAGCAGGAGGCAGCATTTCACCAACATGGTGGAGCAGTATGTGTGCACACGCCTACACGTACTGAATGACGGGTCTGCCCCCTTCAACTTCTGGGTCTCCAAATTGGGCACATGGCCTGAGCTTGCCCTTTACGCCTTGGAGGTGCTGGCCTGCCCTGCAGCCAGTGTATTATCTGAACGTGTTTTTAGCACGACAGGGGGCGTTATCACAGACAAGCACAGCTGCCTGTCCAGAGCCAATGTGGACAAGCTCACGTTCATTAAAATGAACAAGGCATGGACCCCACAGGACTTGTCCGTACCTTGTGCAAAAAAATTAAAACAAAAACTAGCGTTGGCTACCTCGTCCTCCTCCACCGCCCCTTCCACCTACACCGCCACATCCACCGCTACCTAGGTTTGCCACCTTTTTTTCAAGTCAAACCCAAACACTTTAACGACGCACAGCAATTTCTTTTTTATAGAATAAAATATACATATATTTTGCTATTGAATACAATTTCTAATCATATGAAGTTAATACCAAGAGTCCCTCTTTACATCAGAGTCCACAGAGATCCACTTTTACATCTGAATCCACAGAGTTCCCCTTTTACATCTGAAGTCACAGAATTCCCTTTCACTCTAAGGGGCAGACTCTGATGTAAGGGAGAACTCTGGGGCCTCTGACATAAGGGATGCTCTGGGAACCCTGATTTAAGTGGGAACACTGAGAACTCTGATGTACGGAGAGGACTCTGATGTAAGGGGGAACACTGTGGCCTCTGGTGTAAAGGGGAAATCTGATGTAAGGGGTGCTCTGAGAAGCCTGATTTACCTTTGTGTACTCATTAAGAGGCTGGAGAGAAAAGGGGGGAGACTTTAGTCACAGAGAGGGATGGATGGTGAGCTCACTCACCCCTTGGCAGTCAGTACCTCTCATCCAGATGTATCTGAGGCTGTTGGACATCAAACTTCCGGCCCCAACTTTATTTTTTTAAGGCAAAGGGATTGGAGTGTGGGCAGACACAGAGGGGAAGGGGTGGGGGGGAAGAGATGCAGATCGAGCCCTCTCTTCTCTCCTGTATGTGTGTGTGTTTGGGGGGGGTTTGTTAGTGCTGGCTTTGGGCAGTGTGAAAGAGAGTGTAAGAGCCACTCTCAGCTTAGACAACTGCAGCCAGAAATCCTGCTGGGAAGCCATAGTCCAGTCTAAATAATGTGCTCGGGTTCCAGGCAGTCTGAAACCCGGACGCGTGATTCCAAACCCGAACTGTCCGGGTGAATCCTGGACAGGTGGCAAACCTACTGCCACCTCAACCTCCTACTCCATATAGGGTTGCCACCTCATTCCTTTAAAACCAAACACATATGAATTCCACAGGTTCTGTGGCTGATTAAGGTGGTAATTAAACTCACTTGGTGCCTTATCTGCATTTAATTAGCCTCAGAACCTGTGTAATTCATATGTGTTCGGGTTTAAAGGGATGATGTGGCAATCCTAACTCCATATGGACCTTGTCCTCCTAGGTCAAGATTATTATTTTTTATTTTTATGTATTTTATGTTATTTTAAGTTATTTCCCTATCCACATTTGTTTGCAGAGCACTTGCCATGCTCTTAACAACATTTTGCTGCTATTTGCAGCCCTCTAGCCCTTTCCATTACCTTTTTAGAGCCATTTTAGTCCTCAAAAGTTCGGGTCCCCATTGACTTCAATGGGGTTCGGGTTCGGGGTCAAGTTTGGGTCAAGTTCGGGTCCCGAACTCGAACTTTTTTGCAAAGTTCGGCCGAACCCATCAAACCGGAACATCCAGGTGTCCGCTCAAGTCTACACCTGAACATATTTAAAAATACGGGGATTTGGTCACACTATATGGTCATATAGTGCTAAGCCCACTTACTGCGACAAAGTACCCAGAATTAGTGGGTCCTACCCTAGTAATAGAATGAAAGAACCTGTGTCTCAACCATGGGAGACAAACTCTTCAATGTGGGAGAACTGAAGGGATTACTCCTATGCACTGGTGGCCACTAATAAGAGGCATTGATGTTGAAGATGGGGCCCAACTGAAAATTTCACATGTGGTGGGAGACTTATTTCAATTCCCCTTCAGTCCTTGTTTGCCTTCTCTTCTTTCTCCAGGTGCAAGAGGGGAGGGTAGGCAGCAGCAAAAATTAAGCATAGGTTACGCACCTTTCCCTAAGCACGATCGGTTTTCCTGTTGGAAAAAGTCTGATGAGAGCTTTTGTGTGTATGCCTCATCAGACTTTTTCCAACGGAAAAACTTCTGGAAAAAGATAGAGAGCACGTTCTCTATTTTCCCATCAGGAAAAAAACTGATCAGAATTTCCGATCGTGTGTACAAATCCCGACGTGCTAAATTCCGACGCATGCTCGGAAACAAATCGACGCATGCTCGGAAGCATAGAACTTCATTTTTTCGGCAGTCAAAAGTTCACCAAACTTTTGTGTGACCGTGTGTAAGCAAGGCAGGCTTGAGAGGAATTCGATCGGAAAAGCCATCCAACTTTTTTCCGACTGGAAAATTGATCGTGTGTACGGAGCATTAGACTTTGAAACTCAAACCAGCACTCATCAACACCCAATTTACCATCTTCAGTAACAACCTTCTTATGCCAGATTTTTGCTGGAGTTGAAAAAAATAAATGTCCCTAACATCCCCCTCCCTTCTACCTCAAATCCAAAATGAGCTAAAGAACAGTTTTTTATTGGAAGAGAACTTAGCATCTTCTGTGTCAGCATAGCCTGGTGTCTTTACCAATGGCGGCCCGTAAATAGGGGGCGCAGGGGCGCCGCCCCCCCCCCACCCCCTAGGCTACTTTTTTTTTTGTTAAGTGTCCCTTGTGTTAAGGGCGCCGGACACGGGGTGCTATTGAGGCATGACCCGTGTGTAAACACACGATTGGGGCTAAGAACCTCTATTGGCATAGTTTAGAGTGTGTTCGGGGCGCAAATGCTGTAGCCACGAAAACTCCAACTCTAGGCTCTAGCATTAGGTTTCCAGTGCTTGTAATTGATCGGGTCCATAGGGTGGGGCTTTAATCAGACCTGCAGCGTCATTGACTCACAGGCTGCCTGTCTCCTTCAGTAAGAGAGGGGGAAATCACAAGAAGAAGAGAAATGGTCAGGGCAGACAGGGAGCTGAGGCAGCTCCATTCATCCCTGTGACACAGACTCTACATCCAGCAATGCACACAGAGGGATCACACAGAAATCTTCAGGTACATTTCAACATGCCAGGACTGTAGGGGGAGGGGGGCAGAAGGGGCTATTATCACTGTGTCCTGACTCCTGAGAGACTGTAAAGCAGCATTTTAATCTCCAACTTTACTTCACCTCTCTCCATGTAATGCAAGTCAGTACACCTTCCCTTTTCTCCCCTGCCTGTTCATCTGCTATAGAGAAACAAAAGGCATTGTTCTTAAATTAACATTATTCACATGTAAATCGCGCGGGCATTGTTATGCAAATTAGATCGGCCGCCGCGATTCAGATGGGGGGTGGGGGGGCACAGTAGGTGTACAGACCCAGGAACGCAGCACAGGGATGATGGGAACCCCTCATAATGGGCACAGCAGGTGTACAGACCCAGGAACTCAGCACAGGGATGGTGGGAACCCTCATAATGGGCACAGCAGGTGTACAGACCCAGGAACTCGTTACAGGGATGTTGGGAATCCCTCATAATGGGCACAGTAGGTGTACAGACCCGGGAACTCAGCACAGGGATGGTGGGAACCCTCATAATGGGCACAGCAGGTGTACAGACCCAGGAACTCAGCACAGGGATGGTGGGAACCCTCATAATGGGCACAGTAGGTGTACAGACCCAGGAACTCAGTACAGGGATGGTGGGAACCCTCATAATGGGCACAGCAGGTGTACAGACCCGGGAACTCAGCACAGTGATGGTGGGAACCCTCATAATGGGCACAGCAGGTGTTCAGACCCAGGAACTCGTTACAGGGATGGTGGGAACACCTCATAATAGGCACAGTAGGTGTACAGGGATGGTGGGAGGAACTATCATAATGGGCACAGCGGGTGTACAGACCAGGGAACTCGGTACAGGGATGGTGGGAACTCCTCATAATGGTCACCTCAGGTGTACAGACCAAGGAACTCTGCACAGGGATGGTGGGAACCCTCATAATGGGCACAGCAGGTGTACAGACCCAGGAACTCAGCACAGGGATGGTGGGAACCCCTCATAATGGGCACAGTAGGTGTACAGACCCAGGAACTCAGTACAGGGATGGTGGGAACCCTCATAATGGGCACAGAAGGTGTACAGACCCGGGAACTCAGCACAGTGATGGTGGGAATCCTCATAATGGGCACAGCAGGTGTTCAGACCCAGGAACTCTTTACAGGGATGGTGGGAACACCTCATAATAGGCACAGTAGGTGTACAGGGATGGTGGGAGGAACCCTCATAATGGGCACAGCAGGTGTACAGACCAGGGAACTCAGTACAGGGATGGTGGGAACTCCTCATAATGGTCACCTCAGGTGTACAGACCCAGGAACTCTGCACAGGGATGGTGGGAACCCTCATAATGGGCACAGCAGGTGTACAGACCCATGAACTCAGCACAGGGATGGTGGGAACCCCTCATAATGGGCACAGTAGTTGTACAGACCCAGGAACTCAGTACAGAGATGGTGGGAACCCTCATAATGGGCACAGCTGGTGTACAGACCCAGGAACTCAGTACAGGGATGGTGGGAACCCCTCATAATAGGCACAGTAGGTGTACAGGGATGGTGGGAGGAACCCTCATAATGAGCACAGCGGGTGTAAAGACCCAGGAACTCTGCACAGGGATTGTGGGAACCCCGCATAATGGGCAAAGTAGGTGTACAGACCCAGGAACTCAGTACAGGGATGGTGGGAACCAGTGGCGGCTGGTGAGGTTTTTGGATGGGGGGGCGCAAGACTACGCCCCTCCACGGTTGGTCCCTCCCACTTCTCATAAGCCACACCCCTTATAGAATCCACCCACTCCGTCCCCTGTATTCCACTCATAGTGTCAGCATTATACACCAGGCTCTGCACATCATATACCAGGCTGCACATTATACACAGGGCTCTCACATCATATACCAGGCTGCACATTATACATAGGGCTCTGCACATCATATACCAGGCTGCACATTATACATAGGGCTCTGCACATCATATACCAGGCTGCACATTATACACAGAGCTCTGCACATCATATACCAGGCTGCACATTATACACAGGGCTCTGCACATCATATACCAGGCTGCACATTATACACAGGGCTCTGCACATCATTTACCAGGCTGTATATTATACACAGGGCTCTGCACATCATATACCAGGCTGTACATTATACACGGGGCTCTGCACATCATATACCAGGCTGTACATTATACGCCGGGCTCTGCACATCATATACCAGGCTGTACATTATACACAGGGCTCTGCACATCATTAAGGATGAGTTCTGGTGCGTTCGCATACTCCACGTGAAGAGCCCGCCAGGAAGTCGGCACAGCACTGCGCTAATCACAGGCAGGGAGACATTTCCCAATCTCTGCAGCCGAGCATCGGGATAATGTCTCCCTGCCTGTGATTAGCGCAGTGGGCTCTGCACGTGGAGTATGCAAACACGCCAGAGCTCATCACTACACATCATATACCAGGCTGCACATTATACACAGGGCTCTGCACATCATATACCAGGCTGCACATTATACACCGACGAAGCTTCAATTTGTTTTAAAACCCAGACGATATCTGGAGATCAGACTAGGAAATGGTTTAAACTTGCATTTTAAGTTCTGACTTTATTAACCCATTGCATAGCCTCTCTACAACATTAAACGTTAGACGACAGGGGTTGCATTTAAAAGGTAATTTTGCTTTTGATAAGAAAAAAATGTAAGTACTACACTACATTTTGTATTTTTACAATTACAATTACATATGTAGTTTCATCTGCTGCCCGCTATGACTCATAAAACTGGCAAATGTTTAAACATGGTGTACATGTAGGGTGGTGTTTTGTACATGGTCAATGTACAGAACACCAACTGTGTTATGTACGTTTCAATTAGTGTTGTCCCGATACCGATACTAGTATCGGTACCGATACTGAGCATTTCCCCAAGTACTCGGGGGAAATGCTCCGATGCTTCACCCGATACCTGGGCAGTCAGGGATGATCGGTGCGGCGGGGGGAAGTTTCAAGCACTGGTCTCCCTGTATACATTTCAATACAACTGACAGCTTCTCCCCCCGGAGCCCCCCCCCTTTCAGCTGCTTTAGCGAAATATATACAGCGGCGATCGGTGCTTCTAAACTCCCCCCAAAGCCGCACCGATCACCGCTGACTGTCCCTGTAACCCCCTCCGTGCTGTTGCTGCTGTCCTTCTTCATGATCTGTGTCCCGTGTCCTCCTCCGTGATGCTGCTCTCCCCCTTCGCATTCTGTGTCCCCCTCCATGCTGCTCCCCCCCCTCTGGGTTCGTTGTCCCCTCCGTGCTGCTGTCCGCGCTCCGTGTCCCACTCCTGCTGCTCTCCCCCTCCGTGCTCCGTGTCCCCTCCATGTCCTCCTCCACTCCCTCTGTCCTCGATCTGTCAGGATGGAGAGCGGAGGTAGGAGCCGCTAAACCCGGCTCCTACCTTTTCTGAATGAACAGAGTCATCACTGACTCTGTCCATTCATATAACTGAAACATCGTAACCTGTGTTTACGATGCTTCAGTTTATGAATGGAGAGGAGCCTCCTGTCCATTCATTTTATCTGAGGCTGCAGAGAAAGGGACTGGGGGATCTGTGTCCCTAGTCCCTTTCTCTGTCTCAAAGGGGAGATGTCAGGGGTCTGTTAAGACCCCTGAAATCTCACCAAAGCCCCCCCCCCAACAGGTGTAAAAAAATAAAAATAAAAATTGCAATAAATAAAAAAAATTAATTGAAAAAAATAATAAAAATGTGAATAAAAAAAACACACTCACACAATCCAACCCCCCCCCCCCCACCAAAAAAAAAAGAAGAAAGCACTGTAAAAAAATAACAAAAAATCGTAAAAAAAAAAATTGTCAAAAAAAAATTGTAAAAAAAAAATACTGACACATGTGCCACTGTCACGTGACATTGAAAAAAAAGTATCGGTAATCGGTATCGGCGAGTACTTGAAAAAAAGTATCGGTACTTGTACTCGGTCTTAAAAAAGTGGTATCGGGACAACCCTAGTTTCAATACAAGCAATAACAAGTAGGGATCTGCAATGACATTTGCCAACTTACAACCTGGAAATATGCTTTGTTTTAGGTCCAAATGCAGGCAAAAACTCGGGCCCGATTCATCCCTGAAATGGAGAACAGGGACGCACCGGACCCCTGCTGTGAGCCTCTCTGCACAAGTGTGAATCTAGCCTGAACAGGGCCTTAAACTTACTCTGAAGCATGAATCAGAGTGATGGTATATCAAGCACAGAGACTTGTGATGATCGCTTAGGAATATGGCTACATGAGATTACAAAGGGCTCAGATTAAAGCCTAAAAAATACTGGCATTTGACATTTTTTTTCTCAGCCTGTAAAAGCACCTGTATGTTAGCTTATGTGTCCATGTGCACATAGGCATTTACAGACATATTAGAAGCAGAGCAATTACAGTCTGAAAAAAACCCCCCATGGAAAGCACGTTTAGGAGAGGAGGTGAAGCGCAGAAAAAAGCTAAACACGCTGAAACGCTAGACGCATTTAGGTGCATTTGAGAGGTAATGCATTTAAATGGCCAGAACAAATAAATATTTTGGCCAATAGGATACATTTACGATAAAACGCATGACACGCCTGCAGTGGGCTTTTCTCCTGCCAGGAGTTCTGATGTTTAGAGGAGCAAAGCAAACACCCTGTGTGCATAAGGTCTATTGGGTAGATTATGAAATTTTATGGACATTAGACTATTATTAAAGAAGTAGGGAATCCGCGCTCAGGAAAACACCAGACAGAGGTTGCAGCCCCCCTAAAAACTCCCTAGGGAGAATAGGATATAATATAAAAGAATGGGGTGTTGGCGCTACCTCCCACTATAGAGACCCACCGGGTCTAAGTGATCTCAAATAAATGTATAAGGACAGGCTGTACTGAGTTCCCAGGTCTGTACACCTACGGTGCCCATTATGAGGGGTTGCCACCAGTGGCGGCCCATCAATAGGGGGCGCAGGGGCGCCGCCCCCTCCCCTAAGCTACTTATTAAAAAAATAAAAATGTAAAAAATAAAATATATATATATATATATTTTTTAAAGTGTCCCTTTAAGTAGGTGTGTTAAGGGCACCGGACATGGGGTGCTATTGGAGGCATGACCCGTGTGTAAACACGTGATTGGGGCTAAGAAGCTCTATTGGCGTAGTTTAGAGTGTGTTCGGGGATGAGCTCTGGCGTGTTTGCATACTCCACGTGCAGAGCCCGCCAGGAAGTCAGCACGGAACTTCCTGGTGGGCTCTGCACGTGGAGCATGCGAACACACCAGAACTCATCCTTAATGATGTGCAGAGTCCTGTGTATAATGTGCAGCCTGGTATATGATGTGCAGAGCCCTGCGTATAATGTGCAGCCTGGTATATGATGTGCAGAGCCCTGTGTATAATGTGAAGCCTGGTATATGATGTGCAGAGCCCTATGTATAATGTGCAGCCTGGTATATGATGTGCAGAGCCCTGTGTATAATGTGCAGCCTGGTATATGATGTGCAGAGCCCTGTGTATAATGTACAGCCTGGTATATGATGTGCAGAACCCTGTGTATAATGTGCAGCCTGGTATATGATGTGCAGAACCCTGTGTATAATGTGCAGCTTGGTATATTATGTGCAGAGCCCTGTTTATAATATACAGCCTGGTATATGATGTGCAGAGCCCTGTGTATAATGTGCAGCCTGGTATATGATGTGCAGAGCCTGGTGTATAATGCTGACACTATGAGGGGAATACAGGGGACAGAGTGGGTGGATTCTATAAGGGGTGTGGCTTATGAGAAGTGGGAAGAACCAACCATGGAGGGCGGGGTCTTGCGCCCCCCCATCCTAAAACTTCACCAGCCGCCACTGGTCTTTACATTAGGGTCTGCACTTGTTAACTTGAAAATGTAGTGGCAGTAGCCAATTTTCCAAAATTAAATTAAAATTAAAGGAGATGCCTGGTAGTCAACACCCCACCCCACAATGAGTAAAGGACTTTGCTGCAGAATTGGCTCCTAGGTCGCGGCCACTAAGTACACTCAGACTAGCAATTATTTAGATGTTTAAACACAATAAAAATTGTTGACAAAAAAATGCCTTGTGTTTACACAGTTTGACATATTCGATCAGCTTTATTTTCCTTACAAGTTTATTTGATATATTACACTGTCATTTTTATTGTGAAAAAACACACATGCCTTGCTTGTGTCTATACATTTTGGACTGTTCTACCAGAATACATTAAAGCTGAACTCTGATAAAAAAAAAAATTATATTCCATTAAATCAATTCTAATAAGGTGCAGTCAATGTGTTGATGGCTGCTATATTACTAAAATCTGTTTCACTGAGAACTGACAGTACACTAAGCACTGAACACCTGTAAATCCAGCATCAATCTAGTCATTTCTAAAATAAATACAAATTTTCCTCTTAGATAGTCCTTATGAAAGAGAAAAACATTTGTAAAAAGCATCTTCAATACAAATCCACACTGTTCCTTAATGGTCTCTTCTAGGGATCAGCTTCGTGTTCGAGTCGAACCCATGTTCGACTCGAACATCGGCTGTTCGATCGTTTCACGAAGATCGAAGATTATGGGCCATTTGCGCAAAATTCGAGTGGCGCGTCACGGCCCATAATTCACTGCGGCATTGCAGTGCATTGTTGTCTGATGATTGGCCAAGCATGCACTATGACCCGCATGCTTTGGCCAATCACAGCGCGGTAATAACGGAGAGCCGTAATTGGCCAAAGCCAGGGAGGCTTTGGCCAATCATGGCTCAGAGGAGTAGGTACACGCCCCACACTATATAAGGCCGCCTGGATGTTGGCCTTGTGTAGTGTGTTGGCGTTTGTGAAAGAGAGAGTTACAGAGAGAGAGACAGTGTCATTTATATTGAGTTAGATAGAGCAGGCAGGCAAGTCAGTTAGCTGCTGTTACAGTGTGTAGAGGATATATATGCATCCTATGTGTGTGTTGTATATATATTTATACACTATATTTAGTTTAGCTAGATCCGTTACTGCTGTTCTCTATACTGTGACAGGCAGGCAGGTGATTGTGCTAGCTGCAGAAGAGTTTCACTTAGTGTACTGTGTGCTTTGCATAGCGTTCACCTAAAGCTTACGTGAATACAGTTAGTGGTGTTCTCATAATAAAACCACAGGCAGAGTGCTGCATTAATTTCATGTAGTGTACTGCAGTACTTCTGTCCTTTGCAGAGCGTTCACTTAAAGGAACCTGAATAACATTTGTAGTGTTCTCATAATAAAACCACAGGCAGAGAGCTGCTAGTATTTTCAGTTAGTGTACTGTGTCCTCTGCACAGTGTTCACCTAAAACTAACTAAAGACTAGGGATGAGCCGAGCACCCCCCTGTTCGGTTCGCACCAGTACCTGCGAACAGCCAGAATGTTTGCGCAAACTTTAGAACCCTATTAAATACAATGGACTCGAACGTTTGAAATCAAAAGTGCTAATTATAAAGGCTAATATGCAAGTTATTGTCCTAAAAAGTGTTTGGGGACCCGGGTCCTGCCCCAGGGGACATGTATCAATGCAAAAAAAAAGTTTTAAAAATGGCTGTTTTTTCGGGAGCAGTGATTTTAATAATGCTTAAAGTGAAACAATAAAATTAAATATTCCTTTAAATTTCATACCTAGGGTGTGTGTATAGTATGCCTGTAAAGTCGCGCTTGTTTTCCTTGCTTAGAACTTTCCCTGCACAAAGTGTCATTTCTGAAGGAAAAAAAGTCATTTAAAACTCACTCACGGCTATAATGAATTGTCGGCTCCCGGAAATACATAGAAAAGTCATTGGTAAAAGAAAAAAAAATGCGTGGGGGTCCCCCCAAATACAATTACCAGGCCCTTTAGGTCTGGTATGGATATTAAGGGGAACCCTGCTGCAAATTGAAAAAAAAAATGTGTGGGGTTCCCCCAAATATCCATACCAGGCCCTTCAGGTCTGGTATGGATTTTAAGGGGAACTCCACCCCAAATTGAAAAAAAAATGGCGTGGAGTTCCCCCAAAAATCCATACCAGACCCTTTATCCGAGCATGCAACCTGGCAGACCGCGGGAAAAGAGGGGGGGACGAGAGAGTGCCCCCCCCTCCTGAACGTACCAGGCCACATGCCCTCAACATGGGGAGGATGTCCCCATGTTGATGGGGACAAGGGCCTCATCCCCACAACCCTTGCCCGGTGGTTGTGGGGGTCTGCAGGCAGGGGGCTTATCGGAATCTGGAAGACCCCTTTAACAAAGGGGACCCCATATCCCAGCCCCCCCCATGTGAATTGGTAAGGGGTACATTGTACCCCTACCATTTCACAAAGAAAGTGTAAAAAAAATGTAAAAAAAACACACAGACACCTTTGGAAAAGTCCTTTATTAAAAAAAACAAACAAAAAAAAACATTCCAGCGATGAAATCCAGTGTCCCGCGGCGATCCGATGTCCAGCGCTGTCCACACAAAACGTCATTGGCTGAGCCTGAGTGGACCTGATGGGGAACTTCCTCCGCAGTGTATTAAATGAATAGACTCGCCCCTTTTAAAGTTCCCCATCAGGTCCGCTCAGCCAATGACGTAGGTGTAAGGCTAAACGGACCAGATGTGGAACGTGAGAAGGGGCGGGTCTATTCATTTATTACACTGTGGAGGAAGTTCCCCATCAGGTCCGCCCCCTCGTATGTCAGACCCCGCCTACGTCATTGGCTGAGCTGAGGTACCCGGGCTTACAGGAGGTCCTGAAGCAGGCCAGGAAACTTTGTGGGCATTTCTGCCGGTCATATAATGCCAGTGCTCAGCTGGCTGACCTGCAAAAGGATTACAACCTGCCCAAGAACCGCCTAATCTGTGACATGCCCATCAGGTGGAACTCTACGTTGGCCATGCTGCAGCGGCTGCACATGCAGCGGAGGGCCATCAATCAGTATCTGTTGCAATATGGCACCAGGACAGTGTCAGGGGAGCTTGGATTTTTTTCCCCATGCCAGTGGGCCATGATCAGGGATGCATGCACTGTCCTGGCACCATTTGAAGAGGCCACGAGGATGGTGAGCAGTGACAGTGCATGCATCAGTGACACTGTCCCTCTTGTCCACCTGTTGGAGCACACACTGCGTGGAATAATGAACAGGGCACTTGAGGCAGAACAGAGGCAGGAAGAGGAGGACTTCCTTACCTCTCAAGGCCCCCTTTATCCAGACAGTGTTCCTGCTGGCCCGGCTATCACACCAGAAGAGGACGAGGAGGAGGAGGAGGATTATTGTGTCAGCATGGAGGTGGAGCCTAGCACTCAGCATCAGCAGCAGTCTTCAAGGGATCAATTACAGTCCCAAGACACCCATGGACTTGTATGTAGCTGGGAGGAGGTGGCTGCGGATCATGTCGTCCTCAGTGACCCAGAGGACTCTGCACCGAATGCCTCAGCAAACCTACGCTGCATGGCCTCCCTGATCCTGCAAAGCCTGCGCAAGGATCCTCGTATTCGTGCGATCAAGGAGAGGGATCATTACTGGATGGCAACCCTCCTTGATCCACGTTACAAGGGTAAGGTTGCGGACCTTATCTTGCCATCGCAGAGGGAGCAGAGCATGAAGCATCTTCAGGAGACCTTGCAAAAATGTCTGTGAAACGCATTCCCAGAGACTGGGAGGTTACAAATTCCTGGTCCTGGACAAAGTGTTGCTGAGGCTCCGGTCAGTCAAAGAAGGAGCGGTGGAGAAGGTGGCTGTCTGACCGATGCGTTCAGACAATTTTTTAGTACGCAGCCCCAAGGTATGATCGCTTCTAGCAACCATCGCCAGCGTCTGGTTTACATGGCGCAGGAATACCTAGGGGCAAGATAAGACTTGAACACCTTTCCCACCAAAAATTCTCTGGGTTACTGGGTCTTGAGGATGGATCACTGGCCAGAGCTTGCACAGTATGCAATTGAGCTACTGGCCTGTCCTGCATCCAGCGTTCTTTCTGAACGCACATTAAGTACTGCTGGAAGCTTTGTAACCGATCACAGGGTGCGCCTGTCCACCGACTCGGTTGATCGACTGACCTTCATAAAAATGAATCAGTCTTGGATCACCACCAGCTACCAAGCACCTGATGCTGATGTAACCGAATATTTTTTTGGGAAATGTCAGATCCCTTCAAGACTGCCTATGCTGATGCTGAGTGACTATCCTGTTATGCTGAGTGACTATCCTCTTCCTCCTCAATAATCATGCTGATAGCTTAAAAGAACATTTTTGGTTCTGGGCACCGCCACCAGTGGCTAAGGCCCAATTTTTCAGCCCCTATTTAACAGGGGCGTGTATTTATAATTTTTGATGCAATGCTTTGCAGCAGGGCTCATTGCTGTGCTCCAACTACAGTATCTGTGAGGGGTTGCAGTTTTGTGGCACCAGCACCAGTGCCTAAGGCCCAATTTTTCTGCCCCTGCTTAACAGGGGCGTGTAATTACAATTTTTGATGCAATACTTTGCAACAGGGCTCATTGCTGCGCTCCAAGTACAGTATCTGTGAGGGGTTGCAGTGTTGTGGCACCAGTGCCTAAGGCACAATTTTTATGCTCCTGTTCAACAGGGGCATGTAATTACAATTCTTGATCTAATAATTCACAGCAGGTCCCATTCCTGCGGCCACCAAGAGTAACTGTGAGGGCATACAGTGTTGTGGCACCAGCACCACCACCACCAACAAAGGCCCAATTTTTCCTACCACTGTTCAACAATATCATGTAATTACAATTCTTGATCTAATATTTAACAGCTGGGCCCATTCCTGCGCCCACCAAGAGTAACTGTGAGGGCTTACAGTGTTGTGGCAAGACCGCCACCACCACCAAAGGCCCAATTTTTCTGCCACTGTTCAACAATGTCATGTAATTACAATTCTTGATCTAATATTTAACAGCTGGGTTCATTCCTGCGCCCACCAAGAGTAACTGTGAGGGCTTACAGTTTTGTGGCAACACTACCACCATCAAAAGCCCAATTTATCTGCCCCTGTTCAACAGGGGCATGTAATTACAATTCTTGATCTAATAATTCACAGCAGGGCCCAATCTAACACCAAATCTTTCCCTTTCTGGTCCTATATTCTATACATATACACACTATGTAGATGATCCGGCGAGAAACAAAAGCTCCTACGGTATTCGAATCCCTGTGTGCGAGCTTGTCTCCCCAGAGTCATGTGACCGCATCGCTGTACGCCTCCATGTTTGGGGAACCGTACCCTTTTTTGCGTTCGGATCATTCATTCTGGGAATCCGTGTTGGACACAGAGATAGAGGACGCTAGCTGGGACCGCATTCACTTGTTTATTCACAAAGGTTCTCTGAATGTGAATACGCAGGAAAATGGGTATAAAATTAAAACTAGATGGTATATGACTCCGGAACTGCTTCACAGGATTTTTTCAACGGTACCAGACCAATGTTGGAGATGTGAAAAGGAAATAGTCACTTTCCTCCACATCTGGTGGACATGCTCCCTGATCCAGCCATACTGGAGTAAGGTGCATGAAGTGACGACGGCCATCTCTTCGCTCCCCTTGGAGTTTTCACTAGTGCAATATCACCTTCATTTTTCTAAAATACCCCAAAAAAGATACTATAAGTCAGTAGCAATGCATATGATTAACGCTGCTAGGCTGTGTATTCCAGTGCATTGGAGGTCCACATTGCCTCCTTCAACCAAAGAATTGGCACTACGTATCAACCGCAAAGCGACAATGGAGGAGTTGATATACACTGCACAGGATAGAATCTCTAGCTTTTCAGCTACATGGAAGGCGTGGATCACTTATAGAAAATCTCAACAATATCAAGCATTGATACAAAATAGCAATTGACCTATGGTCTAGAGGCATTTCTCTCTATATCGTTACATCTGGGGAACATGGTGGACCCTGTATGATGTGCTACTTTGCTGACAGTAGATGAAGGACGTAGCTGGTGGGCCCCCCACCCCCTCTCTATCTGTTATCTTTTGTATGCGTTCCCTCTTCCCTCCTCCCCCCTTTTTTTTTATTCACTTCTTTATTTTTTTTTCTTTGTTTCCCCTTTCTTTTTTTTTACATTTTTCTCTTGTTTTTCTTTTCTCTCTTCTCCCCTTTTTTGAGTTCTAGTTTACGGCGGTAATGGAGCTGGGGGCTGACTGGGGTAGTCGGCCCTGACTTCTGGACCATCCTTGACCTACTAAACGATTAGCTTACAATTAGCTCTTAAGACCCGATTTTTTTTTCAGTTGGCTCTGATAGATTTCCAGACAGACAGTTCACCGTTATGGAGAATAAAAGCGGTGACGTCATTAAAAGTGAGGCAACTATAATCTTCAACGTTTACACAGTTATTGTGTTATATATTGTGTATTCCAAATATTTTTTTTTGTTTTTTTTATTATGTTTACGTGTTTAATGTACAACTGGATGACATGTTGCAAATATAAATTTATCCAATGTTGCTATTATACGCTGTATGGTCTTTAAAACCTACAATAAAATCTTTATGTTACAAAAAAAAAGTTTCTAATCGCTGCCATTACTAGTATAAAAAAATAAACGCAAGAATTCCAGTATATATACCATAGTTTGTAGATGCTATAACTTTCGCATTAACCAATCAATATATGCTTATTGGAATTTGTTCACCAAAAATATGTAGCAGAATAAATATTGGCCTGAATTTATGAAGAAATTTTTATTTTATTTTTATTGGGTATGGTTTATAACAGAAAGTAAAAAATATAGTTTTTTTTTCAAAATTACCAGTCTTTTCTTGTTTATAGCGCAAAAAAACCCCCCAAAAAAACAGTAATGATCAAATACCACCAAAAAAGTTAAATTTGTGTGAGAAAATTACTGCGCAATTGTCAGTTAAGATAAAAGAGAAGTGAAACCAAACTGATAAGAGGCATAGAGGAAAGATTAGACTGGAACTGAATTTATTTTCTCTTGAGAAGAGGAGATTAAGGGGGGATATGATCAATAGGGAAGGGCCGAATGGACCCCTGTTTGGTTTGCACCAGAACTTTCAATCACCGCAAAAGTTGGGACCCGAATAACGAACCCCATTAAAGTCAATGGAACCGGAACGTCAAAAATCAAAAGTGCCCATGTTGAAGGCTTATATGCAAGTAATTGGGCATACAATGGTTATAGGGGTCCGGGTCCTGCCCTGGTCCTGTATCAATAAAAGAAAAGTTTGAGAAAAACTTCATTTTTAAATGAGATGTGATTTATAGATTTTTAAAGTGAAAGCATAAAAATGAAAAATTCCATCAAATATAGTGCCTGGGGGGTTCTTAGTCTTAGTTCTTAGTCTACCTGTAAAGTGGCAGATCTGTACCATGTCTTGAATCTGCTGCAGCAATAATTACATTTAAAAAGACAAAAAACATTTTTTTTTCCCTGCAAGCTTCCTTTATTTTGCTCAGCAACAGCTGGGGAGCCAGTGTGTATGATAAGGCCACAATGTAGTGCACTGGGAACAAGATTAGAGATTTTTTTGGCTACATTCTGGTGTCACTTTGACTTTGGATAGAAGTAACGGGTGCGTAAAAATTGGTCTTTGGGTGTCGGTGGCGCCTTCCCACCATAACCCTATAGAGCAGGCATGTCCAAAGTCCGGCCCGCAGGCCAATCGCGGCCCGCCGGCCGGTTTTGAATGGCCCGCCAGCCTGCTTATCTAAACCAGCCTCTCTCAACTAGTGTGCCGCGGGATCAGGGGAGAGAAGGGCTGTCAGATGAGCCCAACCCCCTGCCAAACTATACATCGGCACTGTGAGAACCGTCAGCCTCAAAAGCGAAAGTAAACAGTGCAGGGGAATGTGCTGTGCTCTCTGCTTCCCCCTACAGTGCAGTACCCAGCTGAATGAGGAAACAAGGTACTGTGCTAATATTTAAGTCTGGGAACCTGATGTATGGGGGGCTCTCTGTGAACCCTGATGTATGGGGGGCTCTCCGGGGACCCTGATGTATGGGGGGGGCTCTCTGGGGACCCTGATGTATGGGGGGGGCTCTCTGGGGACCCTGATGTATGGGGGGGCTCTCTGGGGACCCTGATGTATGGGGGGCTCTCTGGGGACCCTGATGTATGGGGGGGCTCTCTGGGGACCCTGATGTATGGGGGCGTCTCTGGGGACCCTGATGTATGGGGGGGTCTGGGGACCCTGATGTATGGGGGCTCTGGGAACCCTGAGGTATGGGGGGGGCTCTGGGAACCCTGATCATATGTGGGGGCTCTGGGAACCCTGATGTATGGGGCTGCTCTCTGGGGACCCTATATGTATGGGGGGCTCTAGGAACCATTATGTATGGGGGGCTCTAGGAACCATGATGTATGGGGGGGCTCTCTGGGAACCCTGATGTAAGGGGGGCTCTCTGGGGACCTTGCTGTATGGGGGGCTCTCTGGGGACCCTGAGGTATGGGGGCTCTCTGGGGACCCTGATGTATGGGGGGCTCTCTGGGGACACTGATGTATGGGGGGATCTCTGGGGACCATGTGGTTTTACTGCCCCTCCAACCTGACATGTGAACAAGCCCTTGGTTCACATCTGCGTGGCTGCGTGCTGGGCAGCCCATTCATTTTAATGGGCTTCCCTACCCACAAAAATGCACGGATTGAAGTCCCCGTCCTTTTTTTTATTTTTTATTGCACTGCATCAAAAGCACCCCACGTTTTCCAATGTGTGGGGTACCTTTAAGAATTAACGGTACCCCTAAAGAGCAGAGCATTCGTCTGTGTGTCGGGAACGAGTGCGACAAAGGCAAGAGAATTCTTGTTGGGCAGTGTAATAGTGCTTGGACGAACACACTTATGCCGTGTACACACGATCGATTTTCTCGACGGTTAAAACACCGCCGAGAAATTCGACATGAAAAACGAGGACCGGCTTTGTCCCCTACACACGGCCGGTTTTGATTACATTTTTTCTCTTGGTCGAGAAAACCGACCATGTGTAGGCTCCCTGGCAGTGTTTCCCTATGGGAAAACTGCCGCGGAAAAAAATGCCGTGAATCACAACGAGAAAAATTAGAGCATGTTCTAATTTTTCTCATCGTGATTCTTGCCGTTTTTCTCGTCAGGAAAAATGCTGGAAAGCCCACACACGGGCGTTTTTCTCGTCAAAGAGAAAAAATGAAATTTTTCCCGACGAGAAAAATGGTCGTGTGTACACGGCATTAGACCGAATTTTAATGGTTCAAAGAAAGTCAGGCAAAATGGTCAGCCCTCATATATGTTCACTTCATCAAATGTGGCCCTCTTTGAAAAAGGGTTGGACACCCCTGCTATAGAGGTACTCTTGATGAAAGCAAGAATTGGCCTTGCAGTAAAAAATTGCAATGATATGTACTTGTGAAACAGGTGCATAAAAATTACTCTTTGTGTGTCAGGGGTGCCTTCCCACCATAACCCTATAGAGGTACTCTTGATGAAAGCAAGAATTGGCCTTGCTGTAAAAATTGCAATGATATGCACCTGTGAAACAGGTGCAGAAAAATTGGTCTTTGGGTGTTAATTGTGCCCATTAAACCTATACCAAAAACATTCTTCAGGATGAAATGATTAAACACCCTCAAAGCTAGGCAGCCTCGAAGTCCTGCAGAGATTCCACATCCCAAAAAGACTTAATCAGTGACATCGGCATCCTGCATCCAACAAAACCTCCTGCAGCACTGAATGCTCATTCTGAAAGCACGCTGGATACAGGGCAGCCCAACAAGTCAATAGCGTAACTGGGCAAGTTCTGGCCAGTGGTCTATTCTCATGACCCAGTAAGTCAGTGGATCGTCAGCTGGAAAGCTCTCCATCTCTGTTTTGGTCCCAAGGTAATCGTCCACCATGTGATGCAGGCGCTGCCGATGGGATGTGGAAGCTGACAGCCCTGGGCGGCGAGGACTAAAAAAAATCCGAAATGCCTCACTTAGGCGGACGCTTTCTCCAACGCTCCTCTCTTGACCAACAGAAGACTCAAAATTTAATTTTCCACCACACTGTAACCTACTGGATTCAGCGTTACAGATTGACACATGTCTTCCTCTTCTTCGAAGCCTATAAAAGTGCCAGAATCCTCCTCCTCATCCTCCTCCCCTCTCTCCTCCTGTGTGTTCTGGGACATAGGAATGATGGTGTCTGGATAAAGTGGGCCTTGAGAGGAAAGGAAGTCCTTCTCTTCCTCCTGCTGCTTTACCTCCTGTGCCCTGTCCATAATGCCAGGCTGAGTCTGCTCCAGTAGGAACACAACAGGGATTGTGTCACTGATGTATGCACTATCACAGCTCCCCATCCTTGTGGCCTTCTCAAATGGTGACAATACAGTGCATGCATCCTTAATGATCAGCCATTGGCGTGGGAAAAAAAAGCCGAGGCGGCCTGAGCCTGTTGTTGTGCCGTACTGGCGCAGGTACTCGTTGACGGCCCTCTGCTGCATGTATAGTCACTGAAGCATTCCAAAAGTTGAGTTCCACCTGGTGGGCATGTCACAAGTCAGGCGGTTTATGGGCAGGTGGAATTCCCGATTAATTTCAGCCAACCGAGCACTGGCTGTGTATGACCGCCTGAAATGGCTACAGACTCTTCTGGCCTGCTTTAGTACATCTTGTATCCCTGGGTACGTACTAGGGAAACGCTGCACCACCAATTGTGTCAACTTTCCCTGTCTGAGGGCGGATAGGAGGTTTGAGCCATTATCGCACACCACTATTCCTGGCTCCAGCTGGCGTGGTGTGAACCACCTCTGGGGCTGTCCCTGCAGAGCTGAAAGAATCTCTGCTCCGCTGTGATTCCTGTCCCCTAAACACACCAGCTGAAGCACTGCATGACACCTTTTAGCCTGACTCTGGGAATAGCCCTTTGAACGCCTAGGGGGTACCTGATGTTCATAGGACAATTCTGCAGAGGAGGGCATGGAGGTGGCTGAGGAGGAAGAGGAGGGGGTAGAGCTCACAGGACTGGCATCATCACCACTAGCTGTATAGAGATATGGGGGCACAACAAGCTGCAGCACCAAGCCCTGTCCTGCATCCTTTCCAGTTGCAATCAGCGTTACCCAGTGAGCTGTGAACAAAATATATCATCCCTGCCCATGCTTGCTTGACCACGTGTCAGCAGTAAGGTGTATTTTACGGCTGACTGCCTTGCCCAACGATGCCAGAACATTCCCTTCCACGTGATGGTAGAGAGATGGAACGGCCTTACGTAAGTAGTAGCAACTGGGAACCTGCCATTGTGGTACAGCACATTGTGCAAATTCATGGAAGGGGGCAGAATCCACCCCAGGCTGAAAGGCAGAAGTTGGAGAGCCAACAGCTTTGACAAGCTTGCATTCAGATGCTGGGCATGTGGATGGCAGGGGTTGTATTTTGTTTTCCGCTGCAGCAGATGGGGCAGATAAATTGCCGGCTACAGTTTACAGCTGGTGGTGTGCTGCTGGCAGATGTGCTGCTAGGACCTGGGACACCCTGTGCTATACCATCATCGTCAGTGGAGGCTGCTGAAAGGTAATGACTCAGTATCGCAGGGGCAGACTGAAGTGGGTAAGGAGGAGGGACAGATTTGTGCCCCTTTTGTGTGGCTTTTAGGTGTTCTTGCCAATGGGCTGAATGGTTGGATGTTAAATGCCTTGTTAGGCATGTGGTACCCAAATGGTTGGTGTTTTTGCCACGTTTTGCAACAGCGCGATCTGCTGCAGATGTGCTGAAAAAGGCCCAGACAGATGAGCTTTGGGGAGTGGGCCAGGAGATAACAGATGCAGAATCTGATGGAATAGGGTGGCTGCTCTCTACTCTTTCTTGATGTCGGCCTCCTTGGTTTTGTGCCACCTCACATTCAGTTTCCTCCTCTGCTCTATCGGGCACCCAAGTCGCATCAGTGACCTCATCATCATCATCTCCATCTCCTCCATCTTCATTATTACCACTGGAGACAAATTGGCAATACACTGCGGCTTGGGGAACATGAATGCCAATTTGTCTACCAGTGCTCCTCCCTCTCTCTAGGCTCATGTTTCTGTCATCCTCAACCTTAGAACCAACATCTGAAATCAGTAATGGCTGGGCATCATCAAGAAGCAAGTGGCTGATGCTGTGGTCAAATAACTCAGCTGACTCCTCAATGGCTGATGTTGGGGCAGGAATAGATGTGGACAAGGAGGCAGGTTTATCCACTCTGGCAACTGTAGGGGACTGCACACTTGTCTCTGCTTGCGTGACAGAGGATGAGGATGATGATGAAGGTTATGTAAGCCAGTCCACCACCTCCTCTGCATGCTGTGACTGGATAGCACGGGCGAACTCACTAAACAGAGCAAATGATGCCCTGCCTGAGGACTGACCACCACGTCCACCTTTGCCTATGGACACATTTGTTGCTGGACCCCTTACAGTGCCAAGAGAATGTCTGCCTCTCCTTGTTGTCCTCCCAGACATTATTGGGAGGGAGGGGGCGGTGCTTATAAGCAAATGTAAAGAAGAAGTTGAAATCTGTATGTAGTTGCACGTAAATAGGTGTTTGGTGCACTTTAATTTGAGTACTCACACTACACAGACACACTCCACCGATACACTATAATATACTGCAATATAATGTGCCAAACATACAGTGACGCACATAACTATATGGTGTTAAACTGGCAGTAACGCACACAAAATGATATGGCGTTAAACTGACAGTAACGCACACAGAACTATATGACGTTAAACTGGCAGTAACGCACGCAAAACTATATGGCGTTAAACTGGCAGTAATGCACACAGAACTATATGGCGCTAAACTGGCAGTAATGCACACAAGACAATATGGCGTTAAACTGGCATTAATTTTTTTGATACACAAATACAGTAAAACCTCGGATTGTGTAATGTGGTTTACGAGAATTTTGCAATACGAGATGTTTTTTTTTAAATTCTGACTCGAATTGTGAGTGTTGTCTCACAAGATGAGCAGGAATCAAGCCTCTGGGGTGTGTAGTACCGCATGTGGCCAGAGGTCGGGGGTGTCGTAGACATTCAGAGACCACTTGGAGACAACTCAGAGATGCTCGAAGACACTTGTTTCCTGAGTGTCTCCGAGCGTCTCCGAGTGTTTTGGAGTGTCTCCGTTGCCCCCGCACCTCTGTCTGGCCACATGCGGTATTGCATACACTAGCAGTGACACTGGAACAAATTATCTGAGTTTCCATCACTTCCTATGGGTAAACTCGCTTTGATATATGAGTGCTTTGGATTACAAGCATGCTCTGGAACGAATTATGCTCGTAATCTGAAGTACTACTGTATAAGTAAATATTTAAGAGCCATACAGCACTGATAAAAATATTGCAATGACTAAAAAAAATCAATACAATATTATGGGATGACATTTGACAGAGTCAGAGTCAATTTGATTATAAATATGAGAATTATCTGTTTTTTAGTCAAAAATAAATTCTAAGTAGTCACAAAAACACCATGTTTTTTGTTATGCATTTTTTTTTTTTTAACTCAGCTAGTGTAAGTATCTGAATATGTTAAAGTAGAATCCTGTAATCCCCGCCAACAACACTTAGTCCTGGTTCACACATATGTGATGTGGGAAAGAGCACAATTCCAGTGTGGGTTCCTGCATCCCATCTCACTCGCCGGCGGTTCACACTGACATCTGCAAACCACTGTGGGTGTCAATGTAAAGTTAATTACACCTCCCAGATTAGTTTGCAGATCGCAGTGTAAACTGCAAAATGGTACAGGGATCAAATTGCAAAGGTGTGAACACCCACGAGATCCGATTCCAGTGCGGACCAAAAAAAAGCGGCTTGCACCATTTTGTTGTGAATGCGATGCAATTTCAGCCATATGGTTTGCATGGCTGAATTTGCATCGCACAGACATTGCATGTGATCTGCTCAGCAATGCGGTGTGAATCACATGCGATGTCTGTCATCGCACAAGTGTGAACCTAGCCTCATACTGGGAGAAAGAGGGGTTACTCTTTGAGCAAATCATTCACTAGTTGACTGCAAAATGTTGTCGGTGTGACACTATTAATATACTGATGTAGCAATACCCCCACAGGGGCCGATGGTTTAAGATTTGGGTCTGCCGCTACCTTACTGTTCACCACATCCGTCCTAGGGGTCTTCCCCGAAGAGTTTCCCACAAATGTCTTCACCAAACACTTAGTCTCTTTTTCTCAAGGGTTTTATTAAAGAACTTCCAGACAGAGGGATGGAGGGTTAGGGGAGATTCAGGTATCTTGCTTGTGGATCACGGGTATTTTCCTAATCCAGAGGACAAACAGCTTCCACACTGGATATAGCCACCACCGGATAGGCCTCTCTCACTGACCTAGCAGCTGGTGCGAGCTCGTTCAAAAGTCTCTGCCACAGACTTGGGTAATCACACACTTGCTAAAGTTCTGAACACATAGCACACAGTACCAGGATCTTTCAGCCATGCCGGCAGCACTGTGAGGTAGATTTCCATCTGGATGCATCCTTCAATTGAGTCCTCAATTGCTCGGTCCCTTCCTGCAGGCAAGGTGACACAGGACCATCCCTGGATCAGTAGGCCCCAGAAACTCCTGGGCCTACTCTCAGCAACGGAGCCTCTGGGAGCTGCAGGCCCTGAGGCAGAAAAATTGCTAACACATCCCTGAGGCCAGGAGGGTCGTCAGGTCAGGATCGGAAGACCCCGCCAAAACGGTGTCTGCTCCTTAAGTACCTTCTCCCAGAATGCACAGTGGGGTGACCAATCCCACTGAGCTGCTTCTGGGCAAGAGGTACCCAATACATCCAGTCTGCTGCATTTCCATCTCTGACCTGTGGTGACAGTGACACCCACAGTCAGGTGGAAAATGTGCAACCCGGCTGAACTGGAACAGAGACCCAAAATTTGGTACAATTATTCTGAGCTAACTACAGCTCAGACAACTAAATTTACACTAGCGCCTACCCAATAGGAGCAGGGCGCTACATTGAAAAGAGAAGAGAGCATAGGGATGACCTCCTCAGTGCCCTGCTGTCTCTTTATTATCTAAGTAGCAGACTGTGCTAGATGAGTAGTATATATATATATATATATATATATATATATATGTATATAATTTTTTTATATATTTAATTATATACTTCCAATACATACTGTATTTAATAAGAGTAGCATCATTGGTTGTATACTGTATATTTTACATTCTCTTCTTAGTTTTCTTATGCTTTCATGGTAATACATATAGGATTAAATTGCATTTGTTTTTTAAATAACGATTATAGGTTAGTCTTACTAGGTTTATTAGTTCAGCGTAATTGCAATGGATATTATGTCCAAAAATACCATAAAACCTTTAATCCTATGATCATTTTCTATGCAACAATATCGATTCAGGAGTTCTGAGAATATTTTTTAATGGTAAATAAAATTTGCCATACCTTGTGGTTACAGCTTCTATGTTGACTAGAAAGTCAATTTTTCTCATGGCAAAGTTCATATTTTATCATCTGCTTTTGCAGTAACAGTATCTTGAACCTCTAATGAACATTGGATACATTCAGCAGTGGGCAACATGAACTTATTGAAGGGTTAATCAGCTTAGGCTCAGGTGAACTTGCTTTGGTCTTGATTCACTTCATTGCTCCTCTATAATAGTTATTAGCAAGCTTAAGGACCTTTGGGAGCTTAGTGATAACAATGCTTTACCATGGAAGGTGGGAAATCATTATGCAAATATGGTTACTCTAATAAATTTCCGTCACACATAGTTTCCATGCTAATCCTTGGGGTTGGGAGAGGTCAGAAGGGCTGCAAGTCTTTCATCAACACTAGAATTTTTTCTTTTCTTCACTCTTTTTAATTAACCAATCCACAGAAAGACATACCGTAATATGAAAGATAGGGGTGAATAACACATTTAAATGCATGGCTCTCTTTTTATATTGCCTTTTGTTGTTGTTTTTTTTTTTTCTATTTAAAAATCATAGCTTGGTCATGTATAAGTTGTATGTTATCTTTGAAATGCATAATATATTACATGTGTAGCTACTGTATGTAACATTACCATTGCTACAAAAAATAAGGATATTTGGAATATTTCCAAGGCTTGATTTTTTTTTTTTAGTATTCTATTGTACATGGCATTTAAATCTTATCTATTTAGTTCCCCCCAAAAATGGTTACATGTACTGCCAGTTGATGTTTTTATAGTTTTTCGCAGCTCCATGCTGCTCTGTATCACATTTTTTAAGCTCTATATCATGTGAAGCACATGGCTCATATCATTTCCATACTAATACTTTGTGGGTCCCATTCATGCCTATGTGCACATAGCAGTGAGCTCAGTGGGAATAGACAGTAGAAACACTTTTACTGCAGTGTATAGGTGTGAAGCACTCATACAAAAAGAAAAGGGGATTCTACTTGAAATTAATAGGTACGTATAGGCATCTTGCCTTTTTAATTACAGGGTAGATAGAATAGGCTTAGAATGGGGATGGGAGTAGATTTAAAGCAGAGTTCCACCCAAAAATAGTACTTCAGCTTTTCAGAATCCTCCCCCCTTCTGGTGTCACATTTGGCACCTTTCATGGGGGAGAAGGGAGCAGATACCTATGTAATCCAGGTATTTTCTCCCACTTTCAGGCATAGGTCTTCTGGGAGACACACAGGTCCCAGAAGACCAGGGACCAGTGGGATCGCGCAGCGCGACTCACGTATACGCAGTAGGGAACCAGGAAGAGAAGCCGCAGATGGCGGCACCTTACCGAAGATGGCGGCACCTCCACCCGAGAGCCAAGGGACAGATCGACTTTGGGTGCCGACATCGCGGGCGCCCAGGACAGGTAAGTGTCCATATATTAAAAGTCAGCAGCTGCAGTATTTGTTTTAATTTTTTTTCTTTTTTTTGGGCAGAACTCCGCTTTAAGCTTAGTTAGGTTTTGACTTGCATCTACTTTAATGCAAGAAAATGGGCATGTTAATTTAGGTCCTTAAAATTATTTCACATACTGTATAGGGATTAGAAACCAATGCAGTCAAACTAATACTGATCTTATAAAAGTCAGTCTATTGACACGTATCTGTTTCTCAGTTCAATAAGTAGGAAAGGGAAATAAAGTAAAGGTGGTCATACAAGAAAGATAAGGATTGCACCAATCGGGTTCAAGTGGAACAGGGCCGACCAGTCCATAAGGGGCGCCACTCCCCTAATTTCAATTCGGGGCGATGGACGCATGGATTTCTATGAGTTTTTTTTGTGAAGCACATGATTAGAGTCTGAGGCTCTAATTGGCTTCAAAAAGGTTGGGCTTGGGCCGCAGAGCACTTGTGACATTAGCGAATGTTGATTCGATATTGTCTTCCTGCTTCTCCTCCCAGCCATTCAGGACAGGAAACAGGTTTTAAGACTGGATTGGCTGGGAGGAGAAGTGACTGGATTGGCCAAGAGGAGAAGCCGGGGAAGCCGCCTGTGACCTGGATGGGGTAGGTGCGGGGCTAGCAGGCAGGCGAGCAGGTGAGTTTGTTTGCCGCCCCCAAAAATTAAGCAACAGACCGTCACTGAAGTGGAAGTATCCTTATTGGGAGGAGATGAATTGGCGTGTGTGACAGGTCACCCATCCTTTATGGGATTGGGTATATGCTTTCCTAGTTGAGGACAGCATTGTTTCGTATGTGTAGGGGGTGTGGATTAACTAGATCATCTTTACTATGGAGGGGGGAGTGGTACATTTCCAAAGCCTGGTAATCGATATTCTTGCGGCTAATAGGATGTGGGTTACTATTGTGTGCAGTTGTGGAGAGATAGATTCTATGGTGAGGTTGAGCAGGGCTAGACTTGGTGTCGAGGGAATTGTGGATTGAGTGACATCTGAAATAAGTCTAAAGATTTCCAACCAGTAACTACTTAGTAGAGGGTATCTCCATAGGATGTGGAATAAGGACCCCAGCATAGTGAGGGAAGCTGAGGGTTGAATGAAGAGATCCATGACAGGGTTAAAGAGGTTGTTAATACTTGAAATACTTGCCCTGAATCGGCACCGTCACACCGCTGACAGGGCCGTCATCTCTCCTGAAGTTACTTCCGGGTTCGCAGGCTCCGGCACTGTGATTGGCTGGAGCCGTGATGACGTCACTCCCACGCATGCGGCACGTGCCCTGAAGAAATAGCACAAGCAGGCCGTTCCTTCAGTGTGCATGCGCTGATGACTTCGGCGGCACTGTATATAGTAAATATTTTCTAAACGGTGCAAGTTTAGGAGATATTTACAGTACCTACAGGTAAGCCTTACTATAGGCTTACCTGTAGGCACAATTAAAGAGGAAGACTTTACTTCCTCTTTAAGTACCATCGTTGTTAGATTTTTTTGGGTCAGTTCTCAGAGGGAGGTGCTGTGCGTGGTGCAGTAGATCAATTTCAGTGCATGTTGCCACTGAGAAGGAGTGAACTGCGTTCCTAGGTCCTTTTCCCATTTAGTGATAAGGGAGACTTCACAAAAGCCTGTTTTTCCTGTAAGAGATTATAAAAAGAGAAATCCCTTTTTGTTGAGGTAGAGGGATGTGAGGTACAGCCACGCTATGTTAGGGATCTCCTTTGTAAAATGTAGCAACTTAGCTAGGCAGTGGCTGATTTTCAAATATTGGAGCAGCTACATAGATTTTAGTTTGCTCCCAATATAATGGTTGCTAAGTATTCTGTGGGAGGCCAATAATGCGGGCAGGACACATATGTCTGGTATCAACAGCTGTGTAACTGCCATAGGTATATTAAGGGCAACTGTGGGGTTTTGTGTCCAGCAATAAGCTAAGAACTTCCACCAGGCTAGGGCCTGTGCTATGTAACCACAACAGCAGCATGTGCCCTGATACTGATGCTTGTTCAAGGGTGCACCAGTGGGTGTTAGTTGGTGACATAAACCATCCTCTCAGTTGTGCTAGAATCGTGGAGAGGTAATAATCATTAATGTCAACCAATCTGGAACCACTGACCAATCTGTGTTTAATGAGTCTACTATGTGCACTACAAGGTATTTTTACCCTGCCAAACATAAGAATTAAGGTACCTTTTGTAGAGAAAAGAGGTAATAGCCAGGAACAGGAATTGGAAGCGTGCCAAAGAGATACAAAAGATGGAGGAGAATGGTCATCTTGAATGCTGCTAGGTGGCCCGCCCAGGAGAATTCAAAGTGCGGGTGTAGAATATAGAGCCATAATGGCCGAGAGTATCCTATCTTTAAATCTAAATTTCTGGAAAACAGCCCGCAGGTAGGCCCAATGTACTCTATCAAATGCCTTATTTACATCCAAGGAGAGAAGCAGAGAAGGTGTTTGTGTGTGCTCTGCAAAATATACAGTATGACATTTATTAGGTGTCTAGTAGCATCGGAGGTCTGTCTCCCTGCAATGAAGCCTGCCTGATCACGGTGGATTAAGTTAGGTAAAATATGCATGAGTCTGAAAGCTATAACCTTGGCGTAAACCTTCAGGTCAGAGTTAAGAAGGCATATGAGGTGGCAATTTTGAGGGGCAGAGGGGTCTTTCCCTGGCTTTGGTTGAGTTATGATCAGTGCTCTTAATATAAATAGGGGTGTATAAAAAGGCCTATAATAGACCACTCAGTGCCTATGGAACACAAATATTACTAAACCAAAAGTTGTGACAACCACAGCGGTCATCCACAAATGAGCAGTGAACTTGACAAAGAATAATTTCTTAAAACTTCAGAACTAGTAAAAAGAATGTCTGAGCAGCTGTTTAAAACATGGCAAAATATATAAAAATAGTAAAAAATGAAAACAGTCATCTGTATCAATCAATACTACAAACGGCGCTAATGTTGAATTATAGCAGTGGTCAACACCACATAAAAGTCTTTAGACAGATGTCAGTTAGTTTCAGTGCTTCAAAATAGTGTCCATGGGTGATCCTAAAGAAATTAGTAGAGTGCACCTTCCACCGACCCTCCAGATCCACCACGTGAAAACACACACCCCTTAGGAGTTAACACTCACCAGAGCAATATTGAATATAGGCCTTGAGCGGATAATACTGCATCCGAACCAAACACTGTAATACTACATCAGTCAGGGGGATATCAGAGTGTAGTGGGCTTCCAAAAAACAAACAAAGGAAAGCACATAGCGTAACCCAGTTTTAATATTGAAAAGTACCCTTCACAAACTTTGTCCCCTCAAACATTAAACGTACATCAACAGATTATCAAATGAGCAAAATAGAGAGTGGTTGCACGTCATCGTATCCGCCGTCCGGCGTGTATCGATAGAACCGTAAGCTGAAATGATAGCTTTCTCCTTCCTGGTTCTCTGAACGGTGGAGCGCAAACCAACACTTCCAGCGTGTCGTGTAGGTTCTATCGATACACGCAATCTGTTGATGTACATTTAATGTTTGAGGGGACAAAGTTTGTGAAGGGTACTTTTCAATATTAAAACTGGGTTACGCTATGTGCTTTCCTTATCCGTTCAAGGCCTATATTCAATATTGCTCTGGTGAGTGTTAACTCCTAAGGGGTGTGTGTTTTCACGTGGTGGATCTGGAGGGTCGGTGGAAGGTGCACTCTACTAATTTCTTTAGGATCACCCATGGACACTATTTTGAAGCACTGAAACTAACTGACATCTGTCTAAAGACTTTTATGTGGTGTTGACCACTGCTATAATTCAACATGAGTGCTCTTAATATATCTTCAGGGAATACAGAAGAGGAGGCAGCATTATTGAATAGGGTACAAAGATATGGGGCCAGATTTATATTGCTTATAGTATTACCATGGCAGTCCAAAGGCCTTATTGTTTGGCAGGGAATCTGTGGTGGATCTATGGTGGAACAAATTTCATCTAGGGTGATTGGCTTATTTAAGGTAAGCAGTTGCTCAGGCGATAAAGAAGGCAACTTGATGTTATCTAGAAAGGCATTGATAATTCCTGGGCTAGGTTGTGGGGTATCTGCACCCTCTTTGATGTTATATAATGAATTGTAATAACTGCTAAAGGCATCCACGATTTTTGGGGGTCTACAAGTTTGGTTTTGGTCACAGGGTGAAATAGAAAAGGGATTTTGGCTTTACATCTTGCACCCCGTATGCATGCAGCCATAGCTTTGCCTGCTTTGTTACTGGTGTTATAATAAATGGCACACAACTTTCATTGCAGATTATCATAAGAATCCAGCAGCAAAGTTCTAAGCTCTTAGTAGAGCTTATGGTTTTTTGTGGTCAGAGTGGGGTTGGGATTTGTTTAATTCCTTAATTCTATTCATGAAAGAGAGTAGATGGTGAAGACACTGCGCCCTCCTTTTTTAGCTTGAGAGCTCATTTGTATAAGTACACCCCTAACAAAAGCCTTATGCGCATTCCACAAGTTTGTGGATTCTTGGACAGATCCCACATTAAATTGGAATAATTCTTCCAGCTGCTTATAAAGGTTTTCAGCATAATGGGATGCTTCTTGTGGGATAGTAGAACGGGCGTCCACACTAATAAATATGCGAACAGAAGCATGGTCTGACCAGGTGATAGTGGAAATGACAAAGCTGCTTTTTTTTTTGGAGAAGCCATTTGTCTACAAGAAAGTAATCAATGCATGAGTAGGAGTTATGTGTCGCTGAAAAGAAAGTGTAGTCATGTTCCATTGGATGATGACACCTCCAGACATCAAACAAGTTGTTGGTGTGGAGAAATTTAGACATGGGAGCTGGTGATCTGGAACTATGTTAAAGTCCCCACATAGCATAGTGTGGCCTTTTTGGATTTGTCAGGTAAACTTATGCAGAAAGTACATTTGCTGGGAGTTGAGAGCGTAAAATGAGACCAGTGTGTAAGTGAAGTTATCAATCGTGCAAACTAGAATGATGTAGCAACCATTTAAAACTAGACTACAGTCCAGTAAGTTGAAAGGCAACTGTATCATGAATGGCAATGAGCACACCTCTTTTTTTCTCTGAGCAGTTTGCCATGAAAATATGAGGGAAGACTTTGTGGGTGCACCGTGGTGCTTTTGAGCTTTGGAAATGGGTCTCTTGGGCACAAATGATGTCACAGCCCTGATCTAAGGTGGTTTTTCCACAGCGAGGCCCATTTGGCCAGGTGGTTTAGACCTTTAGTGTTAAAAGAGAATTTTAAGTTCCATCTTCATGTGTGGTATGCTGGTGTGAGGGTGCTGTACTCATATTTGAGATGTGTTGCTGGTATCCGATGATATTGGTGCTCTTGAGGTATGAAGAGGGGAGACTGCTTGTGCAGTTGATTGAAGACAGATTCTCACTGCCCGAATCGTAGGAAGGAAAAGGAAACACAAGAAACTGTAGGGAAAACAAACAAGACTCAGACAGCATCGGCATATGCTATAACTATGCCTCCGTCTGTAACCATGTAACCAGTGGGAAACAAGTCCATAAGGCCAAAGCAATTACATTGTATGGCATCAGCTGGAGTCATGGGCTTATAAATCATAGACTGAAGTGAAGAGAGGACCCTTTTAGAAGGTTATCTGTTCCTGCTTTAAGGCTGTGGAGAGGTTTTGTGCCATGAGGGTGAAACCCTCCCTGGAGGCTTATGCATAGATGCTTGTGGAGATGGCTCAGGTATGATGCCCCAGGCATAGAGGAGGGCCCGGCCTTTTCCCACCATAGTAATGTTGTGTGACACCCAATTTCTTTCAACAGTGAGCCTTGTGGGGTTCCCCACTTGTAGGGAATATTATGATTACAGTACAGTTTTGTAACAGTGGCGAGTTGTCTCCTCATTTCCAGAGTATATTTGGAGAGGTCAGAAAACATTTGGATGTTTGCATAAGGAGCTGGAAACTGGCCCAGGGATCTGGATCTCGCTATAAGCTGGTCTTTAGTTTAAAAAAATGGATGTACATGATAACATCACGTGGGATGTTGTCTGGCAGGTGAGGCGGTTTGGGCTGGTGATGAATGCGGTCAATGGTCAGGTCTAAGTTGGTTGCTACAGGTAGGAGGAGGCTGAACATGTCTTTGGCATAATGCATCAATTCTCCAGGTTGAACTGATTCAGAAAAACCACTTGATTTTAGATTATTCCGGCATGACCTATCCTCCAGGTCTGCTATTTTCGCTTTCATCCACAGTCTTTCCTTAAAATTGTCCAAATTTCCTCAAAATTGTCATTTATAGTAGTAGTGATGTCCCCCATAGAGTTCTCTATGTGATTTAACCTCTCACCTAAAGAGTGTAATTCAGAGGAGAACGTGTGGGTCACGGTGACAAAGCCAGCATGCAGGTACAAGAGCATATCTTTTAGCAATGCATCCATCACTGGCTGGTTGGATGCAGGGAAGGAGGCTATGGGGGAGTGAACTCACTGTCAGCATGGCTCACCTCATTTTCTTGCAGACCATCATTCTATCTTATCCTCGTTTTAGCTCGGCTGGCACATAGTGGGCTAGGTGATGACAAAGACGAGCCCTCCCCATGGCTTCCTTCAGCCATGAGCTGATTATCCAGCAGGTCTGTGAAGTGCCCTGTGAGAATTGAGAAGGAGGCAGGGGCCGGAGCAGCGGTGCCATCTTGTTGTCCTCCTCATGCTGACTAAAGAAAGAATGCCGTCAGCTTTTGAGGGTGTCAGTCTTCCTTTAGTTTCTTGAACATCGCTGCTGCTTTCCTGTGTGAGCCAGGCAGGTGTGGAGGTGATGTGGGCTTTGTCAGGTCCCCCGAGTGTCGCTTATAGCCCTGATGTCTCCGGAGCTTGGCTCCTATGCTGCCATCCGGTATGCGCGCTGCCCTCGCCCCCCTCACTTATCTGTTTTTCTGTTGTATTTTTTTAAATAGAAACTATACTAAGGACTTACCTTTTTGTCATTATTTTTATGCTGCAACCACACCATATATTTGTTTTTGATACTTTTGTGGTCTTTTTCAGATATTTCTTTTCTGTTGCTTTGCAATACTACTGCCACTGAATTGACTGTCACATTACAGCTACAGACCAAAAATGGGACCTGGAAGTTTTTTTTTTTATTACAGCTCCCTACAACTGCAGTACAGGTCCATTGGCTCCTACTGTACCTGTGTATTGTGGTGCTATTCCAAATTAATACCATTTCAGATAAATGGAATGGGAAAGCATGAAAATTAGCACAGAAAGTGATATTAAAGGTACATTTTATATTTTTAAATAAGAAACATGTTATACTTACCTGATGTGTGCAATGGTTTTGCACAGAGCAGCCCTTATCGTCCTCTTATCAGGTCCCCTGCCAATGCTCTTGGCCTCTCCCTCCTGCCTAGTGCACCCAGGGTGAGAAGCTTGCAATGGGGGCATCAAAGCAGGCTCACTCCTGAGCCACTGCTCTGTGTGTCCATTCACACACAGAGCTGCTGCTCGACCCTGCCCCTTCTCTCTCCTTATTGGCTCCCAGGCTGTGATTGACACAGGAGGAGAGAGAATCCCCGGAGAGGAGAGACTCTTGTGCACATCGATGGATCAAGATGGGGCTCAGGTATTTGGGGGCTGGAGGCTGCTGCACAGAGAAGGTTTTTTACCTAAAGGTAAAAAACCTTGAGCCTTCACAACCACTGTAAGGAGTTGGTTATATTTCTATGGTAAATGGTGATGGATGAAAGGGGCATAAGTACAACTGAACCATTGGTGTCATTAAAAACTTTGATGATTAATATATAATAACTAGGGTTGAGCGGACACCTGGATGTTCGGGTTTGACGGGTTCGGCCGAACTTCAGAAAAAAGTTTGAGATCGGGACCCGAACTTGACCCGAACTTGACCCCGAACACAAACTCCATTGAAGTCAATGGGGACCCGAACTTTTGAGGACTAAAATGGCTCTAAAAAAGTAATGGAAATGGCTAGAGGGCTGCAAATGGCAGCAAAATGTTGTTAAGAGCATGGCAAGTGCTCTGCAAACAAATATGGATAGGGAAATAACTTAAAATAACATAAAATACATTAAAAAAAAAAGTTGAAGGGGCAGACCCGTCATTCAGTACGTGTAGGCGTATGCACACATACTGCTCCACCATGTTGGTGAAATGCTGCCTCCTGCTAAGACGTTCCATATCAGCTGGTGGTGCTGGTTGTTGTGGCGTGCTGACAAAGCTTTTCCACATTTCGGCCATGCTAACCCTGCCTTCTGAGGTGCTGCGTTGGCGACCTCTTTCTCCTCCTCTGCTTCGCCTTGTGCTTCCACTGTGCCCCCGCTGTCAGGTGGGAATGCCACCAGCAGCGCGTCTACCAGAGTGCACTTGTACTCACGCATCTTACAATCACGCTCCAGTGAGAGAATTAAGGACGGTACGTTGTCCTTGTAATGGGGATCCAGCAGCGTGGCCACCCAGTAATCAGCACCTGTTAGGATGTGGGCAACTCGGCGGTCGTTGCGGAGACACTGCAGCATGTAATCGCTCATGTTTGCCAGGCTGCCCAGAGGCAACGAAAAGCTGTCCTCTGTGGGAGGTGTATCGTCTGTGTCCTCTGTATCCCCCCAGCCACGCACCAGTGATAGCCATGAGCTGGTCTGGGTGCCACCCTGCTGTGAACATGGTTCCTCCTCCTCCATCTCCTCCTCCTCATCCTCCACCTCGTCATCCTCCAGAACTGTGCCTTTGCTGGACAATTGTATACCTGCCGTTTCTTGATGCAGGAACCCACCCTCGGAGCCACTTGTGAATGACTGCCCTGAAAGCCTTGTAAATGATCCCTCTTCCTCCTCCTCCTCCTCCTCCTCCTCCTGTGCCACATCCTCTTCCATCATCGCCCAAAGCATTTTTTCAAGGAGGCATAGAACTGGGTTAGTAACGCTGAGAACGGCGTCATCGGCACTGGCCATGTTGGTGGAATACTCGAAACAGCGCAACAAGGCACACAGGTCTCGCATGGAGGCCCAGTTATTGGTGGTGAAGTTGTGCTGTTCCTCAGAGCGACTCACGCATGCGTGCTGCAGCTGAAACTCCACTATCGCCTGCTGCTGCTCGCACAGTCTGGCCAGCATGTGCAAGGTGGAGTTCCACCTTGTGGGCACGTCACAGCAGCAGGGTGAGAATACCGAAAGTGCGCACAGATGGCCCGCACTTTCTGCAGCAGCTCTGGCATATCGGGGTAATTTTTAAGGAACCCCTGCACCACCAAATTCAGCACATGCGCCAGGCAAGGTATGTGCGTCAAACCGGCTAGGCCCAGAGCTGCTACGAGATTTCACCCTTTATCGCACACCACCAGGCCGGGCTTGAGGCTCACTGCCACCAACCACTCATCGGTCTGTTGTTCCATGTCCCTCCACAACTCCTGCGCGGTGTGGCGTTTTTCCCCCAAACAGGAACGTTTTAAAACTGCCTGCTGTCGTTTACCCCTGGCTGTGTTGAAGTTGGTGATGAAGGTGTTACGCTGACTGGATGAGGAGGCGGTAGAGGATGAGGAAGCGGAGTAGGAGGAGTTAGCAACAGGAGGCAAACTGAAGCGCCCTGCAATCCTCATGGTGGAAGGACATGCGCCAAACTGCTATCCGCCTCAGGCCCAGCCGCCACTGCATTTATCCAGTGTGCTGTTAGGGAGATATAACGTCCCTGACCGTGCTTACTGGTCCACGTATCCGTAGTTAGGTGGACCTTTCCACAGATGGCGTTGCGCAGTGCACACCTGATTTTGTCCCCCACTTGGTTGTGCAGGGAAGGGATGGCTCGCCTGGAAAAGTAGTGGCGGCTGGGCATGACGTACTGTGGGACAGCCAATGCCATCAGGCTTTTAAAACTCTGCGTCTCCACCAGACAGAATGACAGCATTTCAAAGGCCAGGAATTTTGCAATGCTGGCATTCAGGGCCAGGGATCGCGGGTGGCTAGGGGGGTACTTCCTCTTCCGCTCCAGTGTTTGGGAGATAGAGAGCTGAACGCTTCCATGGGATTTTGTGGAGATGGTTGGTGACCCAGGTGGTAGTGTTGCTGGCAGATCCTCTGTTTGCGGGGTGGCAGGTGCCACTGTCACTACAGAGGTGGATGAAGAGTCCGAGACTGCAGCAGAAAAGGAAGCAGGAGGAGCCAGAGACTTTTCTTGTTTTATTTTTTATTTTTTTTATTTACTCTTTATTGGAAAATCTGTTAATATTATACAGCACACACCCACATTGGTGTAATACAGTTTCAACATATCAAAAGGATTACAAATTTATACATTTTTCCTTATTTTCCCATTTTTACCCTATTACCCATGTCCCTCCCTCCCCTTCATCTACCCCCCTCCCCCTCCCCCGGATCTGTCATTTCCTACCTCTTTTCTCTACTTTTTCTCTTCTCTCTCTTCCCTTCTCTCTTTTTTCTACTCTGATTTATTATTTATCTTTTTCTATCATTCCTTTTGCATATTTATCTGACAATTTGAAAACTCTCCATTCTTCCCATTTTACTCTGTTACTTTCCCCCCTTCCCTGCTCTCCCCGGCTCAGGTATTCCATCTCAGCGATATAGTCAATTTGCTGTATCCATTCTTTTATGGTTGGCTTTTTTATTTATAACCAGTTTTTTGGAATTAACCCCTTTGCCGCGTTTAGCAGGGATGGGACTAACGTTTTTCTGTATTCCTTTTTTGTTTTGTTTGTGCCATGGAATAAACATGTCCAGGCGCTTTGTAAGATTTTTTCTCTAGTTACTATTTCTATATACTTCAGGATTTCAGTCCAATACGCCTCTATTTTTGGGCATTCCCACCACATATGAATTGTCGTTCCTACGAGCCGGCATCCCCTTCCACACAATGGGGAGTTGTTAGGATGTATTTTATTCATTTTCTCTGGGGTCAAATGCCAGCGTACCATGTTTTTATAGTTTGTTTCTATCGTTGCTATGTCAGATGCAAAACTATAAACTGATTCTATTATTTGTTTTTCCTCAATTTCTTTACCTAGATCTTGACTCCATTTTTCTAAAAAGGGTAATGATCCTTCCGTTTCTAATTCTGTTAGTATTTTATATACCTGCGATATCCCATGTCTCAAAGGCTTCTCTACACTACATATCTTTTCTATGGGGGTTAGCGTTTTTTAATTTCTTATTCGTTGTGGGATGGTGCTTACGAAATGTCTTATTTGAAGATATTGCCAGTCACTAAGCTGGTCCCACCCGTGCTTCTTATTTAACTCTTGTTTTGTCATTATTTTTCCTAGTGAAGTGATATCCTTTAATTGTGCAATTCCCATTTGTTTTCCCATTTGTGTGCCGTTTCCTGGTATAAAAAACTTTGTGTCTGCTAATGGAATCAATGGAGAATTATATTTCAATTTTTCGTGTCTATACAGTGTATCCCATGTTTTCCATACTTTTCTAGTTATGTTATGTGTTTTTTCACCTAGTGCTCTAAATTTCAGTGGTATCCATATGTTTTTTTTAAGTCTTACTTAAAGTGTCTTCCATTTGTGCCCACTTTTTTTTTGTGTTGGATTTGCCCATTCCATTAACCTGGCTAATATGATCGCTTTGTGATATCTTTTTAAATCTGGTAGGGCCACCCCCCCTCTTTTTTTTTCCCGGGTTAGCAGTGTATATTTAATTCTGGCCTTTTTACCTTGCCATATGTAGTTCAGGATGATCGTTCTAATCAGCTTAAAGAAAAAATGGGGTATTTCTATTGGAAGCATCTGAAGCTTATATGTTATTTTCGGTAGGATCATCATTTTTAGTATGTTGATCCTTCCTATCCATGTAATGGGTCTCTTGGAGATGTTTTTTAATTCTGTTTTGATTTAATTTAATAAAGGGACAAAGTTGGCCAGATACAGTCCTTCTTGCGTTGGTGTTATTTTAATTCCTAAGTATGTTAAAGTTTTTTTTTTCCCAGGTAAACAGGAATTCTCTCTGTAATAATCTTTCTTCTTCTCTATCTATACCTAAATTCAGGATTACTGTCTTAATTGGGTTTATCTTGAAGTTTGAAAGCTCCCCATATTTTTTTATTTCTTTGATCACTTTAGGCAATGACATCCTTGGCCTTGTTAGGTATAGGAGTATGTCGTCTGCATACGCTGCCACTTTATGTTCCTCCTCTCCAATTCTCACCCCCCCTATATCCCGGCTATTCCGTATATTTGACAGTAATGGTTCTAATGCCAACACATACAGGAGGGGTGAGAGCGGACACCCCTGTCTCGTTCCATTATACATCTCGAACACAGACAACACACTCCCATTTACCTTTACCCTTGCCGTTGGGTGAGTATATAGGTTTTTAATCCATCTCATATACTTTGGTCCCAGACCTACATACCTAAGTGTATTCATCATAAACCCCCAGTCGACCCGGTCTAATGCTTTTTCCGCATCTATTGACATGAGTACGACTGGGGGTTTCCTCTCTCTCTCTTTCTGAACTAATAATAGTGTTCTTATACTATTATCTGTCCCTTCCCTCCCTGCCACAAAATCCACCTGGTCTGCATTAATTAGTTCCAGCATTAAGTTTTTTTGTCTCATTTCCAATACTTTTGCATATAGCTTAATATCTGTGTTTAATAATGCTATGGGTCGCTAGTTGGAACATATAGTTCCATCTTTTCCTGTTTTTGGTATAATCAAAATATTGGCAAGGAGAGATTCTTTTCTTATTTCTACATCTTCCCCTATTCTATTATAATAGTTACATAGCTCTGGGACCAACTGTTTTTTAATTTTTTTATAGTACTTGATATGAAATTCATCGGGCCCTGGGCTTTTCCCCCCTGCTGTTTCTTGAAGGGCTTTATTTATTTCTTCTTGCGTGATTGGGTCTTCTAATCTCTTGGCACTTTCGGTAGTTATTTTTGGAAAGTTTGTTTGTTCTAGGTATTCCTGTATTCTAAGTTTCATGTTTTCCTCCTCCTGTTGTGTCTCTTTCACTCTAATGTCATATAGTGTGCTATAGTATGTCTTAAATATTTCTGCAATTTCAGATGTTTTGAATTTCATCTCTCCTTTTTGATTTTTGATTTTATCTACGTAGTTTGAAGTTTTTTTCCCCTTTGCTATTCTTGCTAAGTATTTCCCAGGTTTGTTCCCCCACTCGTACCTTTCCTTTGCTACATTTTTAAATATTTTCTGGTTTCCTGTTCCATCAAATCTCTAAGTTGACCTCTCTTGATTATTATCTTTTGATGTATTTCCCTATCTCCCTGTTTTTTTTTACTTTTTGTTCCAGGTCATTCAGTTCCTTTAATAGATTTTTTCTATTCAGATCTCTTTCTTTCTTTTTCCCTGCTCCTATGGCTATCAGTTTACCTCTTATGTAGGCCTTATGTGCTTCCCATATAGTTGCTACGCTTACTTCTGGTGTTTTGTTCATTTTAAAGTATTCTTCTATTTCCTTTGATATTATCTCACCTACTTCTTTATTATCTAAGAGGTCCTCATTTAAACTCCATGTACCCTTTCTTCGTTCTATATTGTTAAATCTTATTTTTACCTTTACGGGAGCATGGTCTGAAATTGATGTTACTCCTATAGAGGCATCCACTACGTTCCAAAAGCTCTTGGTCAATTAATATATAATCTAATCTCGAGTATGTGTCGTGCACCGTTGAATAGTACGTATAATCTTTTTTACTTGGATGAGCTACCCTCCATGGGTCTACAAGTTGATAGTTATATATTTATTTTTTGACCAATTTTAATTGTTTACTATCTCTTATCGGTGCACCAGACGTACTATCAAGTCTATGCTCCATTGAGAAATTGAAATCCCCTGCTAGAATTACATGGCCTTGTTTAAAATCCATTAAAGCCTTTAGGATCCCATTCAAATATTTTTTGGGATGGTTATTTGGGCAATATACGTTTGCTAATGTATATTTTTTCCCTGTAGATTCCCTTTTAGGAACAGGTAGCGACCTTCAGGGTCAACTCTTCTATCTTCTACTATAAAACTTATATTCTTCCCCACACCTATGGCTACCCCCTTTGATCTTTTATTTGGGGAATCTCCATAGTACCAGGTTGGAATCGTACGGGAGTATATTTTTGTGTTACCCTCTTGCGCTAGGTGTGTCTCCTGGAGGAAAACTATTTCTGCGAAATACCTTTCCAATTCCTTTAATATTATGTGCCTTTTTTCTGGAGAATTAATACCTCTTACATTATATGAAATACAATTTACGTCAGTCATTCAGATCTCTATTTTTTTTTTCCTCTTCCCCTTTTTTCTTCATACATTTTTCCTAAAAGGTACAAATACAGATCCCCCATCCCCTGCCTCCCCGTCTCTCTCCCTCTCCTTCCCTCCCTCCTCCCAAAATAAACAAATCCTTTTTACCCCTACCCCCCTCCCCTTCCCTTTCCCCCTCTCCCCCTCCCTCCTCCCCCCTCCCTTGTTGGAACCTTGACCTCATGGTCTTAGTGCAGGATTTTCTCCCTTAGTACCCCTTTGGGTACTCTGCACCCTAGGCCGAGGTGGAGTTCTGCTCGGCACCGTTAAGCCCCACTCCCCTGTCTCCAGGGGTATGTTGCCGGTGCAGTAAACAAGTCCAGGTCTCTGCGTCCCTTTCTGTATCTCTATATTTCTATTTCCTTCATCTCCCCTTCCTCCGCCCCCTCCCTCCACCGCCCCCCTTATTAAAACAGAGTAGAAAAAACATGGTTCCCACTGTCTCTCTCTGTCGCCCTGTTTATTCTAGTTAATTATCTTGTTTCTTGGTTTTTGAGGTGTCTACTTCACTGCAGCTCGTGCTTTGCACTTAGATGCCTGGTCATACAGGTTGTGCTCAGGTTGAGAACATTTATGCCTCGCTTCAGGCTCTGATTGCACAGCGTGCAAACCACTCGTGTCTTATCATCAGCACATTGTCTGAAGAACTGCCACGCTAGGGAACTCCTTGGACCTGGCTTTGGTGTGCTTGGTCCCTTGCTGCGTTGGGCAGTAGCAGGCGTACTGTCTAGGGGACAGATGCTCCGATTTTGCACCCTGCTCCCTCTTCTGCTGTGCTGGTGGCTCTGTGCGACCACCGCCTCTTCTTCCGAACTACACAGGTCACCTGCATGACGTTGATTCCATGTGGGGTCGAGGACCTCATCGTCCTCCACATCATCTTCCACCCAGTCTTCACCCCTGCCCTCCTTGTCGGTCTGCACAATTGCGAAAGCAGCAGCAGTTGGCACCTGTGTTTCTTCATCATCCGAGACATGCTACGATGGTCCTCCCATGTACTCATCTTGAAACATAAGTGGTTGGGCATTGGTGCACTCAATCTCTTCCACTTCTGGGGCAGGGCTAGGTGGATGGCCCTGGGAAACCCTGCTAACAGAGTCATCAAAAAGCAGAAGAGACTGCTGCATGATTTGGGGCTCAGACTGCTTGGCTGATTTGCAAGGGGGTGATGTGAAAGACTTATGGACATCGGCTGCAGGTGCCAACTCTGATCTTTCAGCAGTAGACTGGGTGGGAGACAATGTGAAGGAGCTGGAGGCACTGTTAGCAACCCAATCTACTATCGCCTGTACTTGTCCTGGGCCTGGCCTCAACATTCGTAGAGCCGCATTAGGCCCTACCAAATACCGCTGCAGGCTCTGTCGCCTACTCGCACCTGAGGAAGGTGTTTCACTTGTGCGTGTAGCTGGCACAGATGGACCACATCCTCTCCCTGCAACAGGAGCTCCACCAGCAGCACCACGACCAGGGCCACGTCCCTCATTTGACGGTCTCCTCATATTTCTGAAATTTAGGATCTTGCCCTAAATGGGTGTTTTTTGAATAGCAGAATAGAGAAACAGTATCTAAAGGGTGTATCTCACAGGTACAGATATGTAGAAAACACACCAAACATTTTTTTTTGCCCTAAATTATTAGTTTTTTGAAGAGCAGAATAAGAGAACAGTATCTAAAGTGTTTTTCTCACACGTACAGATATGCAGAAAATGCACCAATTTTTTTTTTTTTTTTGGCAGAAAACGCACCAAATATTTTTTTTTGCCCTAAATTATTATTTTTTTGAATAGCAGAATAGGAGAACAGTATCTAAAGTGTGTGTCTCACACGTACAGATATGCAGAAAATGCACCAAAAACGATTTTTTTGGCAGAAAACGCATCAAAAAACATTTTTTGCCCTAAATTTTTTTTTTTTGGAAGAGCAGAATAGGAGAACAGTATCTAAAGTGTGTATCTCACACGTACAGATATGCAGAAAATGCACCTAAATAATTTTTTTTTTACCCTAATTATTATTTTTTTGAATAGCATAATAGGAGAACAGTATCTAAAGTGTGTATCTCACAGTATCCTATGCAGTGCTGGTGCACTAAGCTTGCATAAAATGCCCGCCAAAGCCAACCTTACTAACAGACAGATAAAAGTCATATTTTCTGTGGCACTGGGCTCAGGGCAGGATAAAAAGATTGTGCACTGCACCCAGACAACAAAAGCAAGGTAGATCGCTGAGTAATTTGATTTCTGAATCAGGACTCCTATCTAATTCTTTCCCTCAAAGCAGCAGCAGCAGCAACCTTTCCCTACACTAACTGAAGCATGGTGACGTGCTGTGCTGGGTCACATGCTGTACTGGCCAATCACAGCCATGCCATTAGTAGGCATGGCTGTGATGGCTTCTAAGGGCACACGAGTTAAACAAATGTTGATTGGCTGCCCTGCAGCTTTTTAAAATGCGCCATTACATTGCCGAACACCGAACCCGAACCTGAACATTGTTCGGGTTCAGGTCCGTGTACCAAAAACCCAAAAGTCCGGTACGAACCCAAACTTTACAGTTCGGGTTCGCTCAACCCTAGTAATAACATATAAAGTAAAAATTTATTTTGCTGTACTTTATCACTTTTGTCTAAAACTCTCTTATGTATCCATTCAAAAAATATTCTTTACTAAGTTGCAATATGTTATATTACTGATATCAGGTGAAGTGAAGTGTTATACAAGATGTGTAATCTTTAAAATATCAATACCAGCACTAGGTGATGCTTTAAATGATTACAGATGTTGAAATGCTACTTGTAATTGACAGCTAAAGCTTTAGAAAATGTTTTGACAGGCTTCATTGTAAAATGATTAATTACCACTAGATTCCCTGGGTATTCCAATTTCCTTTCTCTTTCAGCTCTTGGCTATAGGTGGTATCTGATGCTGTATCTCCAATTACATTAGACTACAGGAACTGTCAGTTTTTCATGCTATCAATGTACTAATCACGAACTAACAAGAAAATATTCACTAGACTCTGGTGTTTGTGTTTCCGGTTAGCATCCACTGTTTCTTCGGTCCTATTTCTGTATCTTAAAGCACAATTGTTGTTTTATTTAAATGAAATAGAAATATTGAAGTTTCAGTAAGAGTAATATCTTTCCATTTCTTAATTTTTTTTCTTTAAATCAATGCAGAAAAAGCATAAACTCTTCTATTCCAGCCAGCAGTGTGCACATAAGGATTGTTACTCTTGTTAGCAGCGGTCCCTGTATAGCAATGTGACGTGCCCCCTCACTGATTCAGAAATGACGCTCTCCAATCAGTAAAGCTCACTGAATAAAAAAAATTACTTCTGACTAAACAGAATAGGGGGTGGAGGAGAGAGATGTTAAACCAAGTCAAAGAGACCACTGTTCTAATATAGAAAGCAGTGGTGTTCTTGTTTCTACATTTTTACTGAGCAATTGAAGTCTATTGTCAGTTTATATAATTAACTGCTGTGAGCAACAGTTTTCAATGGTTATGTAAGATTTACATTGCATGAGCAAAATCCATTTTAAACTATCATAAAATGGATAATGTTCATTAAACATATCTCTTCTTTTGTGAACCCATACTGATACTGTGTAGGGAAATTTTATTCAACCGTTATGTTTTGAGTATGGGATATACTTTATTTATTGGCGTATAACACTCACTTTTTTACCCTGAAAATAGAGGGTAAACTGTGCCTGCGTGTTATACGCAGGGGCTGTGGAAAGTTTTTTTCCTGAAACTTCCCTCTTAAAGTTAAGGTGCGTGTTTTACGCCGATAAATACGGTAGTTGTAATGAGTAAATGCTTTTGTCAAGTTTTTATTGCTGTTCATGACTCTATTAGGGAAGCTTTTATGTTACGTCCTGTCCCTGTGAAAGCCTGTGAAATAAAAACAGCAAAAGTGAGTAAAATAGTTATCCCTAGGAATAAGCTTGGTTTTAGTCTAAACCTGGAAGGAAACTAGTAGTGCTGGGCCAAACAGCTGCGGGTGAGTGATTCCTTGCCCCTCAGCTGCCCATAAATAAAGCGGCAGGAATGCCTTTGACATTATTGACCTAATATGATCCTGTGGCCATATTAGGTCAATGATGTTACCGCCATTCATGCCCCTTTGTGTACGTGCAGCTTCATGCATGGGTAATCCCCCACCTGCAGCCGATGCCTTTTTTCGATTTTCTTTGCCTGGGGTCCCAGTCAAAATCCTAACCAGACCCCTATGCAGGTATATAGCCTAGCCTGCCAGCAAGGGGGGTGCCATATGTCCAGAAGAAAAACAAAAAGGTGGAGATTTCTCTCAAAAATTCCACACCAGTCCCTTATCCTTAATAAGGGGGAAACCACAAAAAATACCATATTTACACCAGTAACAAAGATATGGCCCCTGCCCCCACTTATAACTGGCCTTCACAGCAAGGAGTACATGGATGGGAAAACGCATGAAGGACAAAACCAGGAGAAAATCAAACGCATGCAAGGCAGCTCCCAAGATGGCTCCGCTCCACCACGGCCCGCGTTTAGCCACCGGAGCGCACAGAGCATCCCCCCAGCACTCTCACCGGGATATTCGAGCAGGGGAAGCCCCCCGATCCCACGGATGTCAACAGCGCCAGCCCGGAGGAACCTATTGCGCCAGATGTCGGTGAACCCTGGCCCCCTCAGCTATGCCAAGATGGCGAAAGAGAGATACCGCTCCAGGTGGGTGCAATCCGGCAATCAATGTCTTCTCGGATACCAAGGGTGCAGGCAATGCATGTAGCAAGAAATAGGATAAATATGTGGACAGCCGCACTCCAAAAAAAACGTTAAGGTAGCCTTTATTTAAAAATTGCAAAGCACTACAAGTCACAGCAGACAAAAAGGGGGTACAACAGCTATGACTAAGCACTAGTTCCCAGTGCGAAACATGTCATTTGTACCCCCTTCTTGTCTGCTGTGACTTGTAGTGCTTTGCAATTTTTAAATAAAGGCTACCTTAACATTTTTTTTGGAGTGCGGCTGACCACATATTCATCCTATTTCTATGCCAAGATGGCAGCGGCTCCATGAGGCCCTCACATCACGGAGCACACAGAGGACTCTATTGCAGACCAGGACCTGATCCATCCGTCATCCCCAGGTACAGAGTACCCCCCTTAGCCCTGGCCACATCCCCGGCCTCCACAGAATCTCTGCTGGTCAGGATGAGCGCTTGCCTCCCCACTACCCCCATGCTGGATCCCCAGTGAAGCCACAGATGCTTCCCCCATCCCAACTGACTTCCCATCCATGATGGCAGCCTTCGCCCAAATGCTTTCTAAAGGTCTGGCACAGAATGCTGCTCAGATTACTGCTTCCATTCATGCGAACTTACAGAAAATAGGGATGAGAATGAACACAATATAGAAAAAAGCAGACAAATCTGTGGCTCGGATTAACCAGAACACAGCCAGGCTGCAAGATGTTCAAGATCAATTGGAAACAGCTTTTGCAAAGATCGACGACCTGGAGATCGAGACGCTATAACTTTAGGATCAGGGGATCCCCGAATCTGAGGAAGAAGTGCAGGTGGCTGTAAAATCTCTCATAAAAAGCCTTATTCCAGATACTGCAGAAAACAGTCTGGAGCTGGATAGAGCTCACAGAGCCCTTCAACCTTCCCTCTCAGATGGCCTCCCCAGAGACATCATAGTTAAACCTCACTATTATTCAGAAAAAGAGGAGGTGATGAGAAAGTCCAGGAGCTCTGATAACCTCACTTTACAGGGACACAAAATTCAGATTTTTGCTGACCTTTCTCCATATGCGGTTCAGAAAAGACGATCACTTAAACCGTTACTTCAGCTCCTCATGGAATAAGAGATCAATTATAGATGTCATTCCCCCTCCGCTTGAACTTTTCCTTTAGAAACAAAAGCTTTGGCTTCTCATCTTTGGCAGAGGGAGAACACCCGCTGTTACACCTTGGGGTAATGTCACAGGAACCTTCCTTCATGCAGACCTCCAGAACCACCCCTTTTTCAACGAAGAGACCCCCGCCAGCAAGCCCGCTGCAACACACCTGGCTGAAACAAAGTTCCAAGCGATCCAAAGAAAATCTTCCACCTTGATGGTCGTACCCCTCTTACTGGATCAGGGCTCTGATCTGTGAAATTTCTACCTTCCCTACGTGTTTGTGAGACTTCCCCACTCATCCCCCTATTGCAAGCCCCTGGTGGATCTGACCCCTCGCCTATATTGGCTTGACAAATGTTTTACTTAACCATTTTTATTTTTTACAGATCGAACTTATGGGTCAATTCTCCTGGACTTGGGGTGGGGTGGGAGGCTATAACCCTTGCAATCCGCAGAGGACTCACAGGGTTTGCGGACCGCCCTTATTGGGCTTTCCCCTTTGACTGTCATTAAGCCCTTGTGGGGTATGTTGATCCTCACCATTTCTTAAACTGTTGGACTTTTGTTGTTACTGTACCGGTCCAATCATTTCTGCTCCTCTGACGTGTTCCTCTGCTCGGCCGGTTTGGGTGAGGCCTCCTGTTGGGCAGAGGAGCACTGCTAAGTTGCTTCGGGAGGTGCTTCCTGTATTAGGTTATTGATTTTAGATGGTAAAGAGTGGATGTCTTTCGCGCTACTCAAGAGTGAATGAAAAGGAACTGAGGTATATGTGCAATGGCTGCAAAACCTGTGTTCACCTTACACATAAACAAACAGACAGTTATATGGGACCTTTTGGAGATTGTTTTTCTCATCATTATCATCAATTGCAATATTGAACTTTCTCGTAGTTATTTGCAATGCACCTTTTGCACTTTATTGTTTGCACTTAATGGATTGCACTTTATACTTTCAGCACTTTATATTGTTAGCACTTTCGGATTGATTGTTCACACATTTGCCCCTTTTGGCACTATTCAACATTTCCTTATCACTTGGCAGGAATGCATTTTTCACTGCATTATCTAGATTTATAGCTGCACGATTTTAGGTGCACTAGTGTTTGCATTGTATTATTTCTTTAGCGCAAACCCCCCCCTTTCAATTTTGATTTTAGATGGTACCCCTTTCGGGGCCTGCTTGCTCCCCGCTGTCTCCAGCTCTATGGGCGGGGACTGCGGGGAGGGGGCGGGGCTCGGGAGGTGTATTCGGTGATAAATTTGAAAACATTATTATCCATGTTGGGGCGCTCTGTTCTGTTGACCATTATAGGCTCCTTTCCTGCCTTAAGTTTGATATGTTATTAGGTGGCTGGGCTGTGATGGACTCAGTGCACCTCACTTAGGAACCGAGAGCGCTGTTAGTGCAACTAGGTTCTGTCCCGGATTCCCTGCAGCTAGGGATTTCCGCACCTTTCAGGTTAAGGGATGGGAGATAGCTAGCCCATCCCACTCTGGGGATGGGAGGGGGTCGGGGGACTCACAGGTTAAGAGTTTTTTTTATATATTTTTGAATGACAAAAGGTTATTACTGGTTTACAATTATGTAACCCCCTTCTCTTTCTTCCTCTCTTTTTTCACCCTTTTTCTTCTTCTCCTTACTAATGCTCGTCGGAGTGTTCACAGGTTCCATGGCTGCATCCATCCTCCCATCACAGATTCCAGGTCAACGCTATTTCTGCTCTCCAGGCTTCCCAGTGTGTTCCTCTCTCAAGGACAAGGTAAGCCACGGAGCCCTTGCATAGTCTCGTCCCCTCTGATCCATGTCTAGTGCACATCATTCCAAGCCCTCCCTCAAAATTATCTCCCATATCACTCAGGGTCTTAACTCCCCAGTTAAATGCAGGAAACTTTTTTTTATTTTTTGGCCTCAGCAGATAACAAGACAAAAGGGGTAGCCATATGTTTTGCTAAACACATTAATCTCTCGCAACCAGAGACTATAATTGACCCCCAGGGGCGCTACATCTTGGTTTCTGGCCACATCGATGGTGAGCTTTATACATTTGTGTCATACTATACCCCCAATAAGGGTCAAAGACTTTTCTTTGATTCCCTGCTAAACAAATTGCTAGCGCATCTCAAGGGGACTGTTTACATTGGCGGTGACTCTAACACCGCCTTTGATTTCTCTCTAGACAAATCTGCGGAAGGGAAATCTAAACCCAAGCGTCCCTCCAAACAAAGTGCTAGTGTAGCTAAATTGCTTCATTCCACAGGACTAGTGGATATTTGGAGGGAGACCAATCCGCACACAAAGGACTATACCCACTTTTCAGCCCCACACAACTCCTTTGCCAGGGTAGACCACATTTTCACTCGCTCCTCGACGATCCCTTGAATCAGATGCTCCAAGATAGTGGAATCACCCCTTTCAGATCACTCGATGGTCACTTTGACCTCGCTGCGGTCTTCTGGAGTTAGAGGCCCCCCTCGCTGGCGTTTACAGGAGTCCCTTTTGAGTGATCCAATACAATGCACCTTACTGGAGGAAGCCATTAAAGAATATTTTATTATAAACTCGATGAGCGAGGTCTCTCCCTATACCGTATGGGCAGTACATAAATCAGTCATCAGGGGGAAACTCATTCAGATAGCTTCGAAACTCAAGTCAGAACGCAAAGCAGACACCCTGAAACTTTCGGATGACTTTCGCTCTCTAGCTAAAGCACATAAGCGTAACCCCACACCCGAATCTCTAGCAAACCTAGACAAAGCCCGGGTTCTACTTAATTTGAATCTGACGACGGCCGCCGAACGGCACCTTAGGTGGACAGGGGCAAGATTCTATTCCCAGAAAGACAGGATTGGTTCCAAACTGTCCGTAAAACTTAGTCCTAAGCAACGCTCTCTAGCATTCCCTAAAATTTGGGCAGCCTCAGGGGACCTGACACAGAACCCAACAAAGATTATGGATACCTTTCTACAGTTCTACTCTGAACTATACAAACCGAACCGACCTCCCCCTACACCGCTACAAAATAATTTTTTGGACGATCTCCCTTTACCTTCCCTTTCGGAAGACCATAGAGATATCCTTGAGAGCCCTTTCACTCAAGAGGAAGTACTAGACACTATTAAATCCCTTAAGCTGGGATCCTCCCCGGGTCCAGATGGTTTTTCCACGGGTTACTACAAAAAATTTGGCCCCTGTCTAGCTCCGCATTTGGCTAGGCTGTTCAACTCTCTCAGGGATGGAGCCCCCTTGGGTGCGGACCTAAACTCTGCATATATCTCTGTAATACCCAAACCAGATAAGGATCCCAGCGAGGTGGGTAATTATTGTCCTATCTCGCTTATTAATAACGATATTAAGAGCTTGACCAAGATTCTTGCAACTAGAATGTCAAGCGTCATCTCTTCATACATTCACAAAGATCAGGTGGGCTTCATCCCGGGGAGACAGGGCCCGGACCAGATTTGACGGACCATTGATGTTATTTCACTTCTCAAATCTCAGTGGGATAGGGGATCTCCACAAAAAGTTTTTTTACTCTCAATAGACCTTCACAAGGCCTTTGATTCAATAGATTGGGCATACCTGTCTGATTTCCTGGGGAGATGGGGCTTCGGCCCGTACTTCCTAAATTTAATCCAATCGCTTTATTCTATACCCACTGCACAGGTTCGCCTGATGGGCAGATACTCAGACTCCTTCTCCATAGGCAAGGGTACCAGGCAGGGATGTCCGCTCTCCCCCCTCCTCTTCGTGATAGCCATCGAAACTTTAGCCATTGCTCTTAGATCGAATTCTGACTTTAAGGGTGTGACTTGCGGCCCACAAGAACATAAATGCACACTATACGCTGATGACCTCCTCCTCTTTATCACCTCTCCTCTCACCTCTACTCCTGTGGTTCTTAAGATATTACGGGTATTCAGTGAGGTCTCAGGCTTAAGAGTAAATATGAACAAATCCATAGCTTTGAACATTACTGTCCCCCCGGACATGCTTCCACAACTTTCTAGTAATTTTGACTTCACTTGGGCCGCCGTGGCAATTCCATACCTAGATATCAAATTGACACCAGACATCAATGACCTTTTGTAAAACAAACTACCCCCCTATGTTACACAAATGTAGAGGCGACATGAATAAGTGGTCGAAATGTGGTCTATCCTGGTTGGGCAGAGTCTATGCGATTAAGATGACCCTTCTCCCCCGCCTTTTATACTTATTTCACTCCCTCCCAATCCCGATTAAGAAACAATTCCTTAGTAAATTTCAATCAGATATAGTTCACTTTGTGTGGGGTAATAAAGGGTATAGACTCCCATCGGGAATCATTTTCTGCCTAAAATCACAGGGAAGATTGGGTCTCCCAAACCTATGGGGTTACTACCAAGCAGCACAACTTATACAAATTTCAATGGTTTTCTCGAGGGGCTCGAAGCCAGACTGGCTCTCCATGGAAAGACAAGCTATACCATTGCATACAATTGACTACCTGCTTTGGTGTGTCCCTAAAGTGAGACCTGCGATTTTATCCCCACTCTCTCTCACTCTGTTGCACTTTGCTCCAAGCTCTATGAACAAAATTCTCTGACATCCCCTCTGAAGCCACTGGCACATTTGTTTCATAATACTGCTTTCTCACCGGGAATGAACATTGAGTCGTTTCAATGGTGGACAGATAAGGGCCTCTACCGAATTGGTCACTTCCTCTCTCCTGCGGGTCCACTTTCCTTATCACACTGCAGGAAGAAATTGCATATGCCCGATTCGGAACTATTTAAATTCTCCCAAATTTCCCATTTCCTACACTCCATCTGGAACAACAAAACAGAACCCCCACAATAACACCCTACGAACACTGGTGCTCGAACACAATGGATCAGAGGGGAGGTATCTTGTTGATTAACACTGCTCTGATGACTTAATTGGACAAGCCGACCTATGCCCAGGTTTGGGAGGAGAATGTGGACTGCACATGGGACACCGCGGTCTGGTTCCGCGCATCGAATCGAGCATATAAAGGTATTCTCAATATTTCTCTAATCAAAGCTAGTCTAAAAGTGCTAATTTGGTGGTAATATGTTCCTTCCAGGCTGGCTAGGATGTATCCAGGGACCTCACCAGTATGTTTCAGAGGATGTGAGCTTGAGGGCTCTATGTTCCACACTTGGTGGTCCTGCCCTCGCATTAGAACCTTCTGGCATAAGGTATTCCGTACCATTGGTTCTCTGACGGGGGTTATGTTACCTCCACAACCCAGCATAGCACTTCTAAATCATAGTATTCCAGACTTATCTAAACACTCCCAGATACTATTGTTTTTCATCTTACTGGGAGCTAAAATGACCATAGCCAAAGCCTGGAAGAAACCCACCGTCTCCTTCCAGGAGTTCAGGAGGAAAGTCTCCTGGATCATGGTGCAAGAGCAAATTGTAGCTAAATTTAATGACAAAATAGAGAGATTTATGGCCACCTGGGAACCTTGGGCCACCTCCTGCAATATTTCTCTCATATCTGGAGTTCAGCCTGGAAGTTTGAATGCTCATGTCCCTCATTGGTAACATCTGATCGTACTTGTCCTTTTCTCTCCCACATTTTTCTCTCTCCTCCTCTCTATCGCCTCTCTTGGTGTACCTGGGTTACTTATTCCATTTCTGTACTCTTTTTTTTTTTTTTTCTCGTTTTTTTTTTTTTAAGTACTGAGTCTGGTTGCTCCCTGTTCCAACATACATTGCTGTGTTTACTTAATAAGGTTAGGTGAAACCCTTATATACCAAGATGGTCATAACATGTTGACAACGACCTCGTTAAGGGACCTTGGGACCCCGCCTATTGGGATGCAGTGTGATCCCTGTGGGGCGTTCTGGGGGTTGGGGTTACAATGTTTGATCCGTCTTGGTTATGCCTCAGGTGATTCGATGTGGAGCATAATTATGCTCTGGATTGAGTGGCTATGAATGTGATATATGAGTTGAATCACTAGATTCACTTATGTACTTTGAAAAATGTTTACAAGGTTGTATTTTCAGGATTGGAACCGTACTTTGCACTTGTATGACATTAAAATTTTGTTCATTCTTCTGTTATCATTACAAACTTTCAATAAAAATAATTGAAATTAAAAAAAAAAAAACAGGAGAAAATCCCCAGCTCAATTCACCAACCAGTCTGCTTAATTTGGTCAGGGGACACACTGGGCACCTTTGCTGCCATTGTGCTATGTGTTGGATGTCCAATGTGCCCCTCTGCCTTTAAGGAGGATTGGGCTACCAGGCACACCTGCCCCTTATCTATTCATTAGAATGCATGTGCTTTCATTGTGGAGACCGTCATCAATGTAGAAGGTTAGGACTGCAAGTAATACAGGGTGCCGTGAAGAGGCCTTGCAGCTTACGCAATGTGTGCTAACTAAACCCCTGTTTTTAATGCATACTGTTGGACAGGTACATTCAGTTTGTAAGCAGACTGGTTGGTGAGTTGAGCTGGGGATTTTCTCCTGGTTTTGTCTTTCGTGCATTTGCCCTTCCATGTGCTCCTTGCTGTGAAGGCCAGTTATAGGTGGGGGCAGGGGCCATCTCTTTGTTGCAGCAATCATATGCCCCTGCTGAACCATACCAGGCCACATGCTCTCAGCATTAAGAGGGTACTCCTATGTTGATGGAAGGTGGATGTGAGAATATGAGGTAGGGAGGATATATACAATTAGAGGACTTTATAATGGGAGGACCTCAGATATTGTAAATTGGTAAGTGGTAAATACAGTAGTTCCCATTGTTACTCAATAACAAAAACAGTTAAATAATAAATAAAAATACAGACACAGAGAAAAAGTCCCTTATTAAAATATTAAATAAATACACGTGTTCCCCAATGTAAATCCAATGTCAGACACATTGTCCAGTGACGTGATGTGATGTAGAATCAACGTAAATCATAATGAAATTCAGCAGTTGACAGGGAAGCTGTTATTAGAGATGCAATTGCAACAGGAGTTGCAGTGGGAGAAGTGGCAGGATTAGCAGCAGGTAGTCAACAGTTTTTAAGGAATTTTTTACATTGTGATTGATTTTGGATTTCCATTGGGGACTATTGAGGGTCAATATTTTATTTATTCTTTTGTAAACAACTTTCTTATGGTGTCTGTGTTTTTATTTACTATTTATTTTATGTTAATGAGTCACAAGGGATACTACTGTATGTAACCCTTTATTCACTCACCTTGGCAAAATGGCTGGATATGTCAGGGCCCTTTATATTAAAAGGGACTTTAAGATTCTGATGTCCCCTCCGCAGACCCCCCTGCAAGGTACCCTCTCAGAGATAAAGGGGTAAGACCCAGATAAGAGTGTGGTATGGATTTCAGGGGTATGCTTTTTTCTTTTTATGTCTGGGGTCCCCTTCAAAATTCATAGTATTTAGTAAATTAGTACACTGGATAAGGGTCTGGTATCGATTTGGAACAGGACTCTGTGTCACTTGTTTCTTAAAAGGACAATACACATTGTTATAAGCAATATGTACCAACCCTTTAAGAAAAAACCCAATGAAAACTATTCCAGACCCTTATCCAGTATTCTTATTACCCTATACTCATTTACATATAGATAAGCCAGATATCTAGGGTTGCCCTAAATTAAAGGGAGCTTCCCGATTCCAATAGGTCCTCAGAAGACCCCAACATCCCTTTTGGAGGACAGAATGTAGGAATGAGGCCTGCCTTTGGCCACTCCAACCCCTTGCAAGGTACATTCCCAATGTCTGGTATATTTTAGAAGGGGGTTCATTCTTACTGGCCTCCTTTCCTGCATGCCTGGTTAAGGCATGTATTTTAACAGGGACTCCATTGCCATTTTTTTTTTAATGGTTGCTGACCCTTTAAGAGAAAAAAGTGATGTGGGGTCCCCACGCCCCCAAAAAATCATGCAATCCCCCCTAAAAGTTCCAACAATTTGAAAAAACACACTATGGGGGCCCCCTGGGTGGCCAGGAAGGGGTAAGCAGCAAGCATATAGTTCACCTTCGGGATGATAACAGGCCAATTTCCCTCAATACTGGGAGGTTACCTTACAAGGAGAGAGGAAAAGTTTTAAAAAGTTTGTATTATCACTTGATACTCATTTGCAAAAAAATTAAATAGTATGTAAAAACACCCACAAAATAGCAAAGTTCTTTATTAGAAAAATAAACAGTATCCCCAAATGTTTATCCTATGTAAATAAAGTCACCAAGTTATACAGATCCACATGAATCATGATGATCCATCAACACGATGACCTGCTTTGCCCAATGATCTTCCCTTGCAACTACTTACAATTAAAGTGACACTGTTTTTTTTTTAAAATAACAAACATGTCATACTTACCTCCACTGTGCAGTTTGTTTTGCACAGAGTGGCCCCCGATCCACCTGTTCTGAGGTTCAGAGTCAATGACTCGGCCCCACCCCCCGGCTCCCGCGTCATTGGATTTGATTGACAGTAGTGGGAGCCAATGGCTGCACTGATATCAATCTATCCAATCAAAGCCGGGAGTCCAAGGAGAGAAGGACGACGGGGACGCACCCACAGAAATTTGGGGATCAGGTAAGTAAAACGGGGGGGGGGCTGGGGGGCCGGACACTGCAAAGTATTTTTTCACGTAGGATTACAACCCCTTTAATAAATTCCTGGCACTGCTGGAATATAAGCGCAGTGATGGGGATCCTGGGTGCTGTAATTGAACAGATATGGTCATAATCATATTGTCAATAACAGTATCCCATTGCAACTGCTAAATGACAAATGCCCTGGTTTGTTCACAAGCATAAGAGCAAGCCAGAGGCGATCTGTCATTTGGCAGTGGTAGGGGCACTGCTGCTAAATGACAGATCCCCAGATGCTGTTTGTAAAAAGTCACCTTTATAGTACATCCTGCTGCTCCTCAACTTCATATGCAAATTTAATAAATCCCCAAAGCATGTTATTTTAACAATTCACTGTCATGGATGTAAGTATTTTGTCCATGATGGCACAGCTCTAACAGCTGGGAGTCTGTTTACATCTCTGCAGCTGACCTTAGGCCTTCTAGTAGAAGTGATTTAGGTGGCTTTTAACCACCTATGTAATATAAATAATGTAGGGTGAAAAAAAAACTGTTAAAAAAAATTAAAGTTTAATAAACTCAATTAAAAATAAACCAAAATGTTTAAAGCCCCTCACCATAATGCACACATGCATACAAATGCAAATGCATGCATTGAGTGTGTTTAATTATGGAATTGACAATTTTGCTACACATATTAAGTATCAGCATGCATGCTGGAGTAAGAGCAATAATTGTAATGCCATCATTCATGGTTAATGCTAAACTGATGATGACCTTTATATGCTTTTAATGTGTTACCTATAAACAATTTTGGATACTGTAGTTTGTTGCTTAAATATGGGGGGCCATAGAGGTTGGGACTTTCCAGAGGTATGGGTCAGATCACCTCACATCCCTAAATTCATATACCGTATTTTTCGCTCCATAAGACGCACCTGACCATAAGACGCACCTAGATTTTAGAGGAGGAAAATATAAAAAAAAAAAACTTGAACCAAATGGTGTACTAAAATATTTAATAAAGTATAACAGAATAATATTTCTACACTAACAACTAATGTAAGGGGGCACCCTACACTGATCCCCAATTTAACTGGGACATTTACATGACCTCAATACAACAGGAGTATTTGCATATTTAGACATTTACACTGACCAGTAATGTAAATGGTGTATTTACAGTAACCCCCTCCCCCATCTCTCTACTAATCTCTGCATTCTTATCTCCCTCTCAGTACAACTCTGCCCCTCTAACTCATCTGCTAACCTCTGTCCCCCAAACCCCTCATCTTCTAACATCTGCACTCCAACCCTTCCTTCCCATTCAACTCTGCAGCCTCTGCACCTCAAACCCCCCTCTTTGATCCCCTCTACATGCCCCCTATATTCACCTGTATGCTGTTCACACCTTCTAGGTGGGCGGCATGCAGAGGTGCGGGCTTCATTAGCATATGAATCGCGGCGGCCGACCTTATTAACATAACAATGCCCGCGCGATTTACATATCAATGCCGATCCTGTGGGGGTTAAATACAGAACAATACCCTTTTGTTTCTCTCCCAGTAGCAGCTGAAAGCATTAGAGAAACAGGATCTAGCTGGGGCAGAGTGATGCTTAGGGCATCGTTCTGCCGTTGAAACGATCCCCCTATCAGCGGCTCTCCTGATTAGTATTCGCTCCATAAGACGCACACACATTTCCCCCCGTTTTTTGGGGGATAAAAAGTGCGTCTTATGGAGCGAAAAATACGGTATGTAAAAAAGAGGGGGGGAAGGAGCGGGACTTTGTATGAAGCATGTACGGGAGAGATTTAAATAGGTTGGGGGAAATAAATATGGCTAGAATACATTTAAAAGTTGATAATTTATTGCTTGCAAATAATGCACCGTCCATGACTATATTGCATTATTAAAGGACACATTGTATATGTTTTTTCACAACTTTGTTAAAAAATAATAAGCCAAGGACCCAAATATACAGACAAAAAATGCAATAAATGAATTGTAATGATACATAATTTTTGAGGCATGAAGCTGTTGGCTCTACGTGTTTCACGACTTTGTTCGCTCTTCAGGAGCACGCATGCAATTTATTTCTGGAAAAACATAAACACATTTGGGGTAAAACCGGGGCACCGAACAAACAAGGGACCGTGAACTGGTCAGGGTCGATGGTACTTACCAGGTAACCCCATGTTAATGGTGTGGAAGTGAGACCCAACCAGACTCCCACATGGGGCCTGGTAGCACCATCCGGGGGCTGTGGCAGGGAGATACGAGACAGCCGGCCCCCACAGAGGACGCATCCCGGTCGGACGGGCATCGGACATAGATGAATGTGTGGGCTGTGGTAAGTGAGTGGTGATGGCTGTTGAAATGAAGAGCAAAAAACATACTATTTGAAAAAAGGAAAGGGGGAATGTAGTGTGCAGGGAAGAGAAAATAGAAAAACCACTAGCAATCCAATTCAAATATAAGCAAAATAGGAATATGTATGAAATAACTAAATGAGAAAGAGAAGATACCTTTGGTGTCTGTGTGTACTGCTTGTGGATCCGTGAATAGATAGAAGTCAAATGCCTGCCGACCCAAGATGACGCCCCCTATGTAGGCGCCGCCGCCAAGGATTCCCGCCAACGTCACGCACGCGAGAGAGTGGGGAGAAAGGGCATCTACACCAATGCGGAAGTACCGCCTGGTAGTAAGACGCCATGATGTCTCCCAACAGTAGCTCGTAGCTGTCAACCATACGCCGCACCGAGTGGTGACTCAGTGTGCGACGAGGGACGGCGTGACGTTGACCCGCAATGTACGCCCATACCTCCTTGCTGCTGAGCAGCGTAGGACGGGGGGCGTGGTAAAGCGCGTCGCAACCCCCGGATTGGAGCATGGCCCACAGGGGGCCGGAGGGCACACCAATCACAACCAAGGTAACAATAGGGACCTGTATGAAGGTTTGCAATGATCCGGGAGAACCCCAAATGGATAGCCAAAGTGGATGATATGTACATGTCAAATTAAACATTAAAAACAAAAGTACTGGAACACAAAAGCAAAAAGGATGAATAAAGCTGAACTACCAAAATGTATGGTATATGCAAATCGCATATTAAAGGTACTGACTTCCTAGACACATGCTTCCATCCCTAATCGATATCTTAAATATGGGGGGCCATAGAGGTTGGGACTTTCCAGAGGTATGGGTCAGATCACCTCACATCCCTAAATTCATATATGTAAAAAAGAGGGGGGGGAAGGAGCGGGACTTTGTATGAAGCATGTGCGGGAGAGATTTAAGTAGGTTGGGGGAAATAAATATGGCTAGAATACATTTAAAAGTTGATAATTTATTGCTTGCAAATAATGCACCGTCCATGACTATATTGCATTATTAAAGGACACATTGTATATGTTTTTTCACAACTTTGTTAAAAAATAATAATAAGCCAAGGACCCAGGTATACAGACAAAAAATGCAATAAATGAATTGTAATGATACATAATTTTTGAGGCATGAAGCTGTTGGCTCTACGCGTTTCACGACTTTGGTCGCTCTTCAGGAGCACGCATGCAATTTATTTCTGGAAAGACATAAACACATTTAGGGTAAAACCAGGGCACCGAACAAACAAGGGACCGTGAACTGGTCAGGGTCGATGGTACTTACCAGGTAGCCCCATGTTAATGGTGTGGAAGTGAGACCCAACCAGACTCCCACATGGGGCCTGGTAGCACCATCCAGGGGCTGTGGCAGGGAGATACAAGACAGCCGGCCCCCACATAGATGAATGTGTGGGCTGTGGTAAGTGAGTGGTGATGGCTGTTGAAATGAAGAGCAAAAAACATACTATTTGAAAAAAGGAAAGGGGGAATGTAGTGTGCAGGGAAGAGAGTTTGTTGCTATTTCATGGCACACACAATTTTAAGGCTTGCCAAGTTTGGTATCTACTCAACACAACCTCATCATTTATGTTTACCTATAAAAGTTGGTAAATATCTTGTGTTATTTATGCACTAAGTTTAATGTTAGTGTATTTTTTACTGAAATTTTTTTTTTTTTATAATCACGTGTCTTGTGACACAAAACATTGCGACTACCACCATTTTATTCTTCAGGATCTCTGCTTTCAGAACGATTTTGGGGGTTTTAATTAATATTCAGGCCAAAAATGTGCAAAAAAAAACAAAAACAGCTCTGGGGGAAAAAGGGTTAATAGATATACATATTTTTAATGTTCCTTTAAACCACAATAAAAAAAGTCTCTCCCCTTGTTGAATTGTATTTTTTATGTTTTTGCTTCAGTACATGTGGTAGTAGCCCAGATACCCATGCCTTTTTAAAGAAAAGTTTACAAATTGAAATGGGAAAAAAGGCCAGAAAATAAACCTATAAACTTCAAAAGGGTTTGGCGCTATGTTCTGGTTACAGCAGATTTTTGTCCTGGGTTTGCTTTACCTCCTGTGAACAGACTTTGCCCCAGTCACTCATCACTAGCCATTAACACATAATGACAAAACCAATGCAAGTATCTGAATTTGACTTAATTTCAGCTTCTTGTAATCCCCTGTACATTGGAACTGGTTGGAGGGCGAGTGGCCCCACTATGAGCCAGTCAGTTGTGGTTTATGCACATGTGATTATAGGAAATCTGCATATAGAAGTGAAGAGAAAAGAAGAGTTCAACTGCTGCACCTCTACTGTCCAGACACAGGCTGGGGGCATTTAGGTGACTTAACTTCATTTCTTTTTTGTAACAGGGAAAATAAACCAGGCTGTATAGTTTACAATTGCATTGAAAGTAGAAAGGCTGGATGGACTGAAATAAAAATCTTTTGTCAGCTAGAGGAGCCTGCAAATATATATTTTAACTGTGTATTTAGATGTCTGTCTGTAATACCTGAACCCCAAGATTTGCTTAAAAAGTAAAAATTTCATCCCTCAGCATCTTTCTAAAAAAAAAGTAGCTCAAGCTGCAATATTTACCTTCTCTCTTGCACTTCAGCAAACTCACCCATTCACTGCTCCAGTACTGATCCTCTTCCAAGTTGAATGATGCCAGTGTCATGGACTCACTGGAAAATATGGCTGAGAGTGCTGCCACATCATTACTTGTCACTGCTCTCTGCAGGATTTAGGATCCCACCTTTGGAGTAAGAAACAGGTTGAAAGGGTGTTCCAATGGGGAGGGGATCAAAAACAGAATGGGATGAGGTGAATCTTGATCTTGGAGTTGGTCTTTATGGTAACCATATTTAATAGTTTATCTAAATAACCTGTGCAAAAGATCTACTCTTTATGACCCTTCCATCAATGTACACATGTACATGTCCCTATAGGAATGACAAAGGCAATGCACTGCTTATCTATAGTATATACTAACATTGAAAAACAACTGGTATCGACCAAACAAAATGTCACCAATTTTGATACACCAAGGAAATCTTTTGTAAATGCTCCTTGTAATGGTCCTGCGTACTGGGTTCACGAATAGATGTGTGTGTAGCAGCCATTTTGTTCAGGTCACAAGTCTTCCATGCCATCTTATCATAAGGAAATATAGCTGTGGTGACCTTCACCCTCCTGTCCCCTCTCCTTTAGCTCATACAATCCACAACCTCTTAATGACAGACACCTCTTATTCATTTCCCAATACCCATCTCAGTGTCCATAAAAGTGTCTGACTTAGCTGCTTCAGTGACTATAAAGTTAACAGACTTGGGTCGTAAATATCTCAGTTGGAATCTGTACAATACACATATCTGTCTCTTGGTAGAATCCATTATTCCAGTATATTCTATAACTTCCAAAATAACAATAGCACAGCAAGACTATAGACATATTTACTTTCTTCAGTTATTTTGTAACGTTTCAAGTCTAGACACCCATAGGGTTTCTAGACTTGAAAATAAATATAAATAGGGCAGGATTCAGATGTCTACTTTACCTAGGAGGAATAAAGGGTGCCAGTGGTTCTCCATATGGTCTGACCACAATGCACTGTGCCACCACACAGTGCATTGGAAGCCCTGATTGGCTGAAGCAACGGTATCAATAGCAGTAATCAGCATGGATTCACGAAGAATCGTTCTTGCCAAACAAATCTATTATCCCTCTATGAGGAGGTGAGCTGCCATCTAGATAAAGGGAGGCCCGTAGACGTGGTGTATCTGGATTTTGCAAAAGCATTTGACACAGTTCCCCATAAACGTTTTCTGTACAAAGCAAGGTCCATTGGCATGGACCATAGGGTTAGTACATGGTTTGAAAACTGGTTATAAGGGCACGTTGAGAGGGTAGTGATAAATGGGGAGTACTCGGAATGGTCAGGGGTGGAAAGTGGTTCTGTCCTGGGACCAATCCTATTTAATTTATTCATAAACGACCTGGAGGATGGGGTAAACAGTTCAATCTCTGTATTTGCGGAAGATACTAAGCTAAGCAGGGCAATAACTTCTCCGCAGGATGTAGAAACCCTGCAAGTAGATCTGAACAAATTAATGGGGTGGCAACTACATGGCAAATGAGGTTTAATATGGAAAAATGGAAAATAATGCATTTTGGTGGCAAAAATATGAATGCAATCTACTCACTGGGGGGAGAACCTCTGGTGGAATGTAGGATGGAAAAGGATCCGGGGGTCCTAGTAGATAATAGGCTCAGCAATGGCATGCAATGCCAAGCTGCTGCTAACAAAGCAAACAGAATATTGGCATGCATTAAAAAGGGGATTAACTCCAGAGATAAAATGATAATTCTCCCGCTCTAAAAGACTCTGGTCCGGCCGCACCTAGAGTATGCTTTCCAGTTCTGGGCACCAGTCCTCAGGAAGGATGTGCTGGAAATGGAGCAAGTACAGAGAAGGGCAACAAAACTAATAAAGGGACTGGAGGATATTAGTTATAAAGAAAGGTTACAAGCACTGAACTTATTCTCTCTGGAGAAGAGACGCTTGAGAGGGGATATGATTTCAATTTACAAATACCATACTGGTGACCCCACAAAAGGGATAAAACTTTTCCGTGGAAGGAGGGAGTTTAATAAGACACATGGCCACTCATTAAAATTAGAAGAAAAGAGGTTTAACCTTAAACTGCATAGAGGGTTCTTTACTGTAAGAGCGGCAAGGATGTGGAATTCCCTTCCACAGGTGGTGGTTTAAGCGGGAGCATCGATAGTTTCAAAAAACTATTAGATAAGCACCTTAATGACCACAACATACAGGTATATATAATGTAATACTGACATATAATCACACACACAGGTTGCACTTGATGGACTTGTGTCTTTTATCAACCTCACCTACTATGTAATGTAACTATGCGTGTTTACCGCAGTATATTGCAGTGTGTCAGTGGGGTGTGTCTGTGTAGTGAAAACTCAAGTTAAAGTGCACCAAACACCACTTTCCATTGATTAAATGCATCCAAGTACATATTTTTCCTTTTCTATTACATTTCGGTAATAAGCCCCCCCATCATGTCTAGGAGGCCAACAAGGAGAGGCAGACATCTCCATGGCACTGTGAGGGGGCCAACAGTGTCTGTGTCCACAGGCAAAGGTAAACATGGACCGTCCTCAGGCAGAGCCTAATTTCCTCTGTTTAGTGATGTTGCCTATGCTATCCAGCCACAGCATACAGAGGAGGTGGTGGGCTGGCTTACTAAACCATCCTCCTCATCCTCCATCACCCAAGCAGAGACTAGTGCACAGTCAACCGCAGCTGCCAGAGTGCCTTATTCTGCCTCCTTGTCCATAGCTACTCCTGCCATAGCCCAAAATCAGGTATGGAGGAGTCAGCTGAGTTAATTGAACACAGCGTCAGCCGCTTGCTCCCTGACAATGCACAGCCATTACTTGATTAAAACCTTTGTTCTGAGGTTGAGGAAGGCAGGAACATGAGCCTACAGAGAGGGAAGAACACTGTCAGTCATGTCATGTCAGTCATGCTAAAAGACAGAATTCATAGAGTAGTGATTAATGATTCTTACTCTGAATGGTCTAAGGTTATCAGTGGTGTACCCCAAGGTTCAGTGCTGGGACCCTTACTTTTTAATATCTTTAAAAATGATATTGGGTCTTGGATCAAAAGTAACATTTCTGTCTTTGCAGATGACACTAAGCTATGCAGTGGAATAACGTCCTTACATGATGTCTCCAATTTACAAGCCAACCTCAATGCTAATTGGGCGACTATGTGGCAGATGAGGTTTAATGTTGATAAATGTAAAGTTATGCACTTGGGGGCTAAGGATATGCATGCATCATACATACTAGGGGGAGTACAACTCCATAGTGGAGAAGGATCTGGGGGTTTGGTAGATCATAAGCTCAATAATGGCATGCAATGCCAAGCTGCGGTTTGCAAAGCGAGCAAAGTCCTTTATTAAGAGAGGTATGGATTCCAGAGAGAGAGATACAATTTTGCCCCTGTTCAAATCATTAGTTAGACCTCATCTGGATCATGCAGTTCAGTTTTGGGCACCAGTTCTCAAAAAGGATATTGGGGAACAGGAGAAAGTGCAGAGAAGGGCAACCAAATTAATAAGAGGCATGGAGGAGCTCAGCTATGAGGAAAGATTAGAGGAACTGAATTTATTCACTCTTGAGAAGAGGAGATTAAGGGGGGATATGATCAACATGTACAAATATATAAGGGGTCCATATAGTGAACTTGGTGTTGAGTTATTTACTTTACGGTCAACACAAAGGACAAGGGGGCACTCTTTATGTCTAGAGGAAAAGAGATTTCATCTCCAAATGCGGAAAGGTTTCTTCACAGTAAGAGCTGCGAAAATGTGCAATAAACTCCCTCCAGAGGTGGTTCTGGCCAGCTCAGTAGATTGCTTTAAGAAAGGCCTGGATTCTTTCCTAAATGTACATAATATAACTGGGTACTAACATTTATAGGTAAAGTTGATCCCCTGCTGTAGCAAATTGGATCATGCTCTGCTGGGGTTTTTCGCCTTCCTCTGAATCAACTGTGAGTATAGAATTGGGTATATGGGATTGTATGATATTATATATATATATATATATATATATATATATTTATGGTTGAACTGGATGGACATGTGTCTATTTTCAACCTGACTAACTATGTAACTATGTTCCCCCCACCAGCAGCGTATTGCCAAGTTGGCTCCAGTGATGATGAGGATGGAGGGGATGATGATGATGAGGTCATTGATGCGACTTGGGTACCGGATAGAGCAGAGGAGGAAAGTGAGGGTGAGGTAAAACCCCAATGAGGCAGCCATCTAGGAACAGTAGAGAGCAGCCACCCTATTCCACCAGATTGTGGAGCTGTTATCTCCCAGCCCACTTCCCACAGCTCAGCTGTCTGGACCTTTTTTAGCTCTAGTGCAGCTGATTGCACTGCTGCAATTTGCAAACTTTGCCTCAAGCAGGTCAAGCGTGGCAAAAACACTAGCCATTTGGGTACCACATGCTTGACAAAGCATTTAACCTCCCACCAATCAGCCTTTTGGCTAGAGCACCTGAAAGCCACACAAAAGGGATGCAATTCTGTTTCTCCTCACGCCTCACCTTTCCGCTCTAGCCCCACTATACCTCATGACCTCTCAGCATCCTCCACTGACAGGGATGATGATATAGCGAAGGATGTCACAGGTCCTTGCAGCACATCTGCCAGTAGTACACCACCAGCTGTAGACTATGGCAGACAAATTTCTCTGCCCCATCTGCTGCAGCGAAAAAATAAATAAAGTCACTGCCACCCACATGCCCAGCGTCTAAAATCAAGCTTGTCAAAGCTGCTGCCTTTACAACTCCTGCCTTTCCGTCTGGGGAATTCTGCCTCCTTCCATGATTTTGCAGAATGTGCTGTACCACAATGACAGGTTCCCAGTCGCTATTTATTTGCACATAATACCATTCCAGCTCTGTACCATAACGTGGAAGGCAATGTTGTGGCATCACTGGGCAAGGTAGTCAGCTGCAAGGTGCTGACACCTGGTCCAGTAAGCATGGTCAAGGATGATATATTTTATTCACAGCACACTGGGTAACTCTGCTTGCAACTCAGAAGCATGCAGGACAGGGCTCAGTGCTGTGGTTTGTTGTGAACGCCACATCTCCATACAGCTAGTGGGGATGATGTGAGATCTGTCAGATCCACCCCCTCCTCCTCCTCTTTCTCCTCCAACATGCTCTCCTCTGCTGAATTGTCCTATGAACCACCAGTATCCCTAACCACTTAAGGGGCTATTCAATGAATCAGGCTAAAGGGTGCCATGCAATGCTTCAGCTGGTCTGTGTAGGGGACAGGAGCCACACTGGAGCAGAGGTTTTTTCAGCTCTGCAGGAGCAGGCCCAAATGTGGTTCATGCCACACCAGCTGGAGCCAGGAATAGTGGTGTGTGATAATGGCACAAACCTCCTATCCACCCTTAGACAGGGAAAGTTGATACATGTGCCATGCCTGGCACATGTCCTCAATTTTGTGGTGTAGAATTTCCTAAATAGGTACCCAGGGTTAGAAGATCTGCTAAAGCAGGCCAGAAAAGTCTGTAGCCAAAAAATTTCATCAATCCTAAAACTAAAGCAGCTGGACACTTAGGGTCAATATAGCACACTCCTAATGTAAACGTAGATAAGATAATAGTGCAGCGCTAGTAAACATAAATACTAAATAACCAATCACTTATCTAGAAGTAGGTCAAAAAAATCACGCGCACCCTGATTAATCAAACCACCACTGCGCACATGAAAAGGTGAAATGAATGAAGCTAACAGCTGCCAACTTAAACAAAGTAATATTGTGAACCGTATTTGAAGTAAAAAATTGTGGCGCTAAACCATATACGATGAGTATATAACTAAACAAATGTATATATCTCAAACCCACACCATGTGATAGTGTGCAAAAATAATATACATAAATATCATACATAAGTGATATATTAAACATATAACATTCTTTAGTGAGTCCCAAAGTAAAATGTGAGCTAAACTTTGACAAAAGAATATAAGAAAAAAAGGGGGGTAAAAATAAGTCCAAAAGCAAAAAGATATTTTCTTATATGTGCATCCAAGTGTTTCAACTTAAATCAGCAATCAAAGTCCATAAATCTTGAACAGAAAAATCCTTCCACCAACACCGCTGTGACTGTGATTCCTCTCCCAAAGGTATTGCACTCACCAGAAAAAATGACCTAGCACTCTCATGCATAGGCAATCAAGCTTAAACACATCACACACAGGGATTGCAGCTCTTCCGACAGTGTCCACTCAATACTCAATGTGAATATGTAAAAGAATAAATAGTGCTTCCAATAGTGAAATACTTAAATCTCCCCTCCAACTAGACGCTAGAGGGAGCCACCACATGAATCGGCTGCGACAAGGGTGGGTAGGGTGGGGAGCTTCTCCTAATTTTCTTCTGGTGACTGGCCAGTCAAGCTCCCCACCCTACCCACCCTCGTCGTAGCCGATTCATGTGGTGGCTCCCTCTAGCGTCTAGTTGGAGGGGAGATTTAAGTATGCATGAGAGTGCTAGGTCATTTTTTCTGGTGAGTGCAATACCTTTGGGAGAGGAATCACAGTCACAGCGGTTTTGGTGGAAGGATTTTTCTGTTCAAGATTTATGGACTTTGATTGCTGATTTAAGTTGAAACACTTGGATGCACATATAAGAAAATATATCTTTTTGCTTTTGGACTTATTTTTACCCCCCTTTTTTTCTTATATTCTTTTGTCAAAGTTTAGCTCACATTTTACTTTGGGACTCACTAAAGGATGTTATATGTTTAATATATCACTTATGTATGATATTTATGTATATTATTTTTGCACACTATCACGTGGTGTGGGTTTGAGATATATACATTTGTTTAGTTATATACTCATCGTATATGGTTTAGCGCCACTATTTTTTACTTAAAATACGGTTCACAACCAATCACTTATAGCAAACATGCAAAGAGTTACATATAACTGAAAGTCCAGAGAAATGGCTATCAGAGCCGAAAATGAAACTGTATATAAATGCACCAAGGGAAAGTCCTCAAAAGGAGATCAGGGTGATAATAAACTTCAGTGTGTCCTTAAAGTGCTTCCTTCATCAGATATGTAGGCCGCTCACTTCAATGAGTGGGTCTCTGACCTAACAGAAGACCAAATGCACAGTTCCCCACAGGGATATATAAATATATATATATATATATATATATATTGTGAGGGGGTTAACTCGGTAGCGGGTGTGTGTGACCCCCTGGTTGGGCTCCCCACACAAAAACAGGGCCAGCAGACGGAGGTTGTGGTTTTCAAAATCAAAAGGTGCGGTTTATTTCTCTATGTACAGTGACAAAACACAGCAAAGCCAAAAAGAAACATAAACAAAATAAATCCTGGTCAGTTTGACCTCTGACTAAACATGCAGGTTTCCTAAACTAACAACTGGGATCAGCCTGGTGCTGTCCTAGTCCCTAAGTCCCTGGTTTAGTAAAAGTCCAAACAAATAGCCACACAGGCTTTGCCTCACCGCACAGGGGTTCACTCTCCCTAGACAGTCCACACAGGTCTGGTTCCAGGCATGAGCTAACACCTAATGAATCTGGGAGTTCTTATAGAGGCCTAAATGAGCTGACAAGCTTCAGCTGGTCTCATTAACTCCCTGCCTCACGACGCCCAGCACTCTCCCTAGAGGTATGAGTCATTCATGAGCCCACTAGCCTCAGCTGGGCTTCATCAACTCCCTAGTTGTATAAGTCGGCATAAAGCCTGAATCTGGGAGAAATATATCTACCCCCCTGGATGCAACCAGGTGACTTTACCTTCCTGCTGTCACATACCCCCCCCTCTTGTTTTAACCTTGGGGTTGGAACACCAGCAATCAGGCATTCATGTACTCGAGACAAAGCATCCACATTCCCCATTTGAACGCCAGGGCGATGCTTTACTGTGAAGTTGAATTCCTGTAGGGCCAGGAATCACCTATTCACTCTTCTATTTGTCTCCTTGTTTTGAGCCATCCACTTTAACGGAGCGTGATCCGTAACCATGTCAAAGTGCCTACCTAGCAGATAGTACCGAAGGGAATCTAGAGCCCACTTCACCGCTAAACACTCCTTTTCAACCGTGGCGTAATTTACCTCATGGGACTTCAACTTCCTGCTGAGGTAAATGACTGGGTGCTCTTCCCCGTTCCAGACCTGGGACAATACTGCTCCTAACCCCACATCTGACGCATCACTTTGTACGACAAAGTCTTTAGAGAAGTCGGGTGAGTACAACACTGGCTGGCTACATAAGGCTTGTTTCAAGAATTGGAATGCTGCCTCCGCCTCGGGGGTCCATTTAATCATGACCGACCCTTTCCCTTTCGTCAGGTTGGTTAGGGGCACAGCCTTAGAAGCAAAGTGGGGAATGAAGCGCCGATAATAACCCGCGATTCCCAGAAAGGCTCGTACCTGCTTCTTGCTGTTGGGACGTGGCCAACTCTGGATGGCCTCGACTTTGTTGAGTTGGGGTTTTATTACTCCCCTGCCAATGGTGTACCCAAGATATTTGGCCTCCTCCTGCCCAATGGTACACTTCTTGGGGTTAGCCGTAAACCCCGCTTCCCGGATAGAGTCTAGGACTGCTTGCACTTTTGGCAGATGTGAGGCCCAATCTGTGCTATGGACAATTACGTCATCCAGGTAAGCCGCAGCATACTTCCGATGGGGCCTCAGTATCTGGTCCATTTTCCGCTGGAATGTGGCCGGCGCATTCTGTAACCCGAACGGCATTCTCTTATATTGGAACGCCCCGTCTGGGGTTACAAATGCGGTTTTCTCTTTGGCCGACTTGGCCAGGGGAATTTGCCAATACCCTTTTGTGAGGTCAAGAGTCGTCATGTATCGGGCTGTTCCCAGCCGGTCGATCAACTCATCTATACGTGGCATGGGGTAGGTGTCAAATTTTGTAACTTTGTTCAACTGACGAAAATCGTTACAAAATCGCCAGCTCCCATCCGGTTTAGGCACCAACACAATGGGACTAGACCAATCATTTTGGGACTCCTCTATCACCCCTAAGTTCAGCATTTTCTGTACTTCCTCCCGTATTGCCTCCCGTCGGGCCTCTGGGATCCGATAGGGTTTTAACTTCACCCTTTCACCGGGCGGGGTAATAATATCATGCTCTACCCCAGATGTTTGTCCCGGCAGCTCAGAGAACACCTCCTTGTTGCGAAGCACAAACTCCTTAACCTCCTGTTGTTGGGGTTGTGACAAGGTGGCTGCTATTCCAACCTCCGGAATCACGCAACCAGTTTGAGCTGGTGACCAAGTTTCTGCGACTAGGGACTCTCTATCCCTCCAGGCTTTCAACAGATTAACGTGATATATCTGTTCGGGCTTTCGCCTTCCTGGTTGTCTGACCTTGTAATTCACTTCGCTCACTTTTTCCATTATCTCGTAGGGGCCTTGCCATTTGGCAAGGAATTTACTTTCAACCGTAGGGACAAGTACCAATATCCTATCCCCCGGGGAAAAGGTACGGGTCTTTGCTCCGCGGTTGTACACTCTCTGCTGTGCCAACTGCGCTTGGGCCAAATGTTCCTTCACGATGGGCATTACCTGTGCAATTCGATCTTGCATCAGGGCGACATGCTCAATCACACTCCTGTGGGGAGAACTCTCACTTTCCCAAGTTTCCTTGGCAATATCCAACAGCCCTCTTGGGTGTCTCCCATACAGTAACTCAAAGGGGGAGAATCCCGTAGAGGATTGGGGCACCTCCCTAATAGCAAACATCAAATAAGGAAGTAGACAGTCCCAATCCTTTCCATCTCTATCCACCACTTTCTTCAACATTTGTTTTAGGGTTTTGTTGAATCTTTCAACCAGCCCATCGGTTTGGGGGTGATACACAGATGTACGCAATTGCGTCACTTTGAGCAATTTACACAGCTCTTTCATAACCCGGGACATAAAGGGTGTACCTTGGTCCGTAAGCAGTTCTTTACAAATACCCACCCGGCTAAAAACAAGAGATAGCTCTTTGGCTATGGTTTTGGCCGAGGTATTTCTGAGAGGGATCGCTTCTGGATAACGGGTGGCATAGTCCATTATAACCAATATGTACTGGTGCCCCCTAGCGGACTTGATTATAGGACCTACCAAATCCATTGCGATTCTCTCAAACGGGACCTCAATGATGGGTAGAGGGACCAGCGGGCTACGGAAATGTGGCATCGGGGCCGACCTCTGACACACAGGGCAGGAGGAACAATAATTTTCTATGTCCTTCATCACCCCAGGCCAATAGAATCTCTGTAATACCCTCTCTCGGGTTTTCTCTGTCCCCAGATGACCTCCAAGAATGTGCCCATGGGCCAACTCCAACACCAACTTCCTGTAAGGTTTGGGCACCACAAGCTGCTCAACGGTTTCTTCTGCCCTTTTTGCCACCCGATACAGTAGGTCCTTCTCTACGCTGAAGTATGGGTAAGTGCAGGTATTATCTGGGTTCACTAACTCGCCATCTATTTCCACTACGTTTTCCCGTGCCTTTATTAGGGCGGGGTCTTTTAACTGTTCTGTGGCAAAATTTTCCCTGTGAACCTCCAGATCAGAAAACTCCACAGACGGTAGGTTTTCGTCTGAGGAGGTGGGCTCCTCTCCAGTTTCTTGAGTCTCCCCTGCCAATACTGACAAGGGAAATTCTGGAGAGTCCTCACCACTCTCAGAGGAGTTCTGGTTATCACATTCCTGGTACATAGGGGCACCAGTGGGGGGCTCAGGATCATCCCACAGTTCCCAGAACTTCGGAAAATCCCTTCCCACAATGGCATCATGCGGTAATTGAGATACTAACCCCACTGGATGAGAGAGGGTACCTTTGATGGTCTCGAAACACACTGTAGTCACTGGATACTCTCGGGTGTCCCCATGCACACAAATAACAGCTACCTTGCTATTCCCAGAGACCTCTGTTTTAACTAATTCAGCCTTGCCAATATTTCAGCTTTTAGCATCACATAGTCTTTTGCTTGGTCAGGCTCTAGGTCATAGTAAGCCTTCTGCGATTCACCAGTTAACAGAGGAGCCACCAGTCCAGCCCACTGCTCCTCAGGCCACTTTTCTCTTTCAGCAGTCCTTTCAAATGTGGTCAAAAATACCTCTGGATCATCCTCTCCAGTCATTTTTGTCAATAAACGACTCACCCCAAAGGACGCGGTATTAGTGGGACGGCTTTCCTCACTGGTCTGCGGACGTTGCTGCATTACTGCTTCCATTTGTTGTAGTCTCTGCTCTTGCTTCTGTAACAGGTCTATGAAGCGGGCCTCCGATTGCTGCTGGGCTTGTTGATGAGCTTGCTGCTGGGCTGCAAGGCTCCTTTGCAAACCTGCATTTGTCTGCTGTTGATTGGCATTTGCTAGAGCCAGCTGTTTCAGTATCTCCTCCATGCTGGCTTAAAAAAAACTGCCACTGGTTCTCCACCAACTGTGAGGGGGTTAACTCGGTAGCGGGTGTGTGTGACCCCCTGGTTGGGCTCCCCACACAAAAACAGGGCCAGCAGACGGAGGTTGTGGTTTTCAAAATCAAAAGGTGCGGTTTATTTCTCTATGTACAGTGACAAAACACAGCAAAGCCAAAAAGAAACATAAACAAAATAAATCCTGGTCAGTTTGACCTCTGACTAAACATGCAGGTTTCCTAAACTAACAACTGGGATCAGCCTGGTGCTGTCCTAGTCCCTAAGTCCCTGGTTTAGTAAAAGTCCAAACAAATAGCCACACAGGCTTTGCCTCACCGCACAGGGGTTCACTCTCCCTAGACAGTCCACACAGGTCTGGTTCCAGGCATGAGCTAACACCTAATGAATCTGGGAGTTCTTATAGAGGCCTAAATGAGCTGACAAGCTTCAGCTGGTCTCATTAACTCCCTGCCTCACGACGCCCAGCACTCTCCCTAGAGGTATGAGTCATTCATGAGCCCACTAGCCTCAGCTGGGCTTCATCAACTCCCTAGTTGTATAAGTCGGCATAAAGCCTGAATCTGGGAGAAATATATCTACCCCCCTGGATGCAACCAGGTGACTTTACCTTCCTGCTGTCACAATATATATATATATATATATATAGATGTATAAAGTTGTCTCCAGAACATCAATGGTACTTGCATCAGAAACTTCCTAATAACGGTGGCGGTGAGTGCCCCCCCCTCCTGAACCGTACCAGGCCACATGCCCTCAACATGGGGAGGATGCTTTGGGGGTCTGTGACCCCTCAAAGCACCATGTCCCCATGTTGATGGGGACAAGGGCCTCATCCCCACAACCCTTGCCCGGTGGTTGTGGGTGTCTGCGGGCGGGGGGCTTATCGGAATATGGAAGACCCCTTTAACAAAGGGGACCCCCAGATCCCGCCCCTCCTATGTGAATTGGTAAGGGGTACATTGTACCCCTACCATTTCACAAAGAAAGTGTAAAAAAATTGTAAAAAAAACACACAGACACCGTTGGGATAAGTCCTTTATTAAAAAAAAAAAAAAAAGTTTCCAGCGGTGGTAATCCACTCTTGGTCTCAACTCTAACGCTGTTGGTATCCTGCGATGGATGATCTCCTCTCCAGGTCCAGGCTCCAACGATGAGATGTCCAGCGCAGCGAGGAACATTATTCCCGGGGTGTCTCCATTGGAGACAGGATGCTGTTCCTCGCTGCGCTGGACATCTCATCGCTGGAGCCTGGACCTGGAGAGGAGATCATCCATCGCAGGATACCGACAGCGTTGGAGTGGAGACCAAGAGTGGATTACCACCGCTGGAATCTTTTTTTTTTTTTTTTTTTAATAAAGGACTTATCCCAACAGTGTCTGTGTGTTTTTTTACAATTTTTTACACTTTCTTTGTGAAATGGTAGGGGTACAATGTACTCCTTACCAATTCACATAGGGGGGGTCAGGATCTGGGGGTCCCCTTTGTTAAAGGGGTCTTCCAGATTCCGATAAGCCCCCCGCCTGCAGACCCCCACAACCACCGGGCAAGGGTTGTGGGGATGAGGCCCTTGTCCCCATCAACATGGGGACATGGTGCTTTGAGGGGTCACAGACCCCCAAAGCATCCTCCCCATGCTGAGGGCATGTGGCCTGGTACAGTTCAGGAGGGTTGGCGCTCTCTCGTCCCCCCCCCCTCTTTTCCTGTGGCCTGGCAGGTTGCGTGCTCGGATAAAGGGTCTGGTATGGATTTTTGGGGGGAACTCCACGCTGTTTTTTTTTTCATTTTGCGTGGAGTTCCCCTTAAAATCCATTCCAGACCTGAAGGGTCTTGTATGGATATTTGGGGGGAACCCCCACGTCATTTTTTTTTCAATTTGATGCAGGGTTCCCCTTGATATCCATACCAGACCTGAAGGGCCTGGTAATTGAATTTGGGGGGACCCCCACGCATTTTTTGATTTTTTATCAATGACGGGAGCCGACAATTCATTACAGCCGCGAGTACTTTTAAATTACTTTTTTTCCTTCAGAAATTACACTTTGTGCAGGGACAGTTCTAAGCACGGGAAACAAGCGCTACTTTACAGGCATACTATACACACCCCCTAGGTATGAAATTTAAAGGAATATTTCACTTTTATTGTTTCACTTTAAGCATTATTAAAATCACTGCTCCTGAAAAAACGTCTGTTTTTAAAACTTTTTTTTGCATTGATACATGTCCCCTGGGGAAGGACCCGGGTCCCCAAACACTTTATATGACAATAACTTGCATATAAGCCTTTCAATTTATCACCTTAGGTTTTTCATGTTCGAGTCCCATAGACTTTAACGGTGTTCGGATGTTCGAACAAATTTATTGCCTGTTCGCATGTTCTGATGCGAACCAAACTGGGGGTTGTTCGGCTCATCCCTAACTGCAACGCATGAATGGTATAGTGTTGGAACAATCTTTCTGCTGAAAGTTGTTTGTGCAGGAACAACATACTGTATTGTGGAGCAAGGGCATGCACGAGCTGCTTAAATGGCTCCACTTCAATTATGCGAAAAGAGGCTCCTCCAACAGCAATGAATTGGCCAATGAGGTGGGTGATCTTTTTGGCCTGCTGTTTTGACATACCCTTGGAACTAAAGCCAACAAAACTATCTAGGGTAGGCTGATGATGTCCTTGGGAGGATGAGGAGCCTGATTGGGTCTGCAGTGGAACTACTGCACATGGATGCTTTGTCTTACTTGAACCCTCTCTATTGGCTGTGCTCTGAGTAAGTGGTGTGGTTGAGGAGGTACCACCAGTACAGTCACAGTCCGTAACAATGCTGCTTCATGCAGTACCACCTTCTTTTTCTGCCTCTGCCTGCAGTAAAGTAGAGTAGTTGTCAGGGGAGGTTCCATCTGCTGATGACACTGCCTGATAATAGGCGTGCAGTACTGTGGTCCACCAGCAGGTGTCTCCTGGCAGTCTGGAACTGCCAGGGGAGCTTTCCCCTGGTGGTGGTATTATGTGATCTTTGGGCCGCAGTACTGGCGTCCACCAACGGGTGGTTCCTGGCAGTGTGGGGCCGACATCATCTCCTGCAGTCAGGCATCACCTGAGTCTTATTGCAGGAGATGTGTATAAATAACCGGCAGACACACTCATACTTTGCCTTGGTATCTTTCCTTGCGCCCTGACCCTGACCAGCTCTGTATCTGATCCTGTTCCTGCCTTTTACCTGAACCCTGAGCCTTGTATCTGTTCCCATCCCCCCTGTGATCCATCCATCCTCTCCTTGTCCTGTTGTTTTCCCTTTTCCCCAGCTGCTGACCTCCCGTTGACGACCCTGGCCTGGCCCTGTTTATGATTCTGGTTTTCCCCATTACTTGTATATATATGTCTGTCAGGCCTTGTACACACGGCCGAGATTCTCGTTGAAAAAAACATGTCGTTTTTTTCGACGAGATTCTTGGACAAGAAACTTGTCCCGCCGAGTGTACACACGCTCGTTTCAAAGAACCCGCGGTTCTTTCAATGGAGCGTACGTGGTGACGTCATCGACTACGACGAGCATGCGCTCGTCACATTCGATGCCGTCGCCGCCATCTTGGTATACCCTACGTATGCCTATGAAGCTACCGCGCATGCGTCGAATTCATTTCGAACATGCGCGGGCTTCTGGGAGGACAGGTAAGTGTACACACACTCACTTTTCTCGTCGAGAAACATGCCAAGGAGAATCTCGACGAGAAAATAGAGAGCAGGTTCTCTATTTTCTCGTCAAGGTTTCTTGTCGGTTTTCTCGACGAGAAACCCGATAGCCGCGTACACACGACCGATTTACTCGGCAAGACCTCTCTGCCAGCAAGTTTCTTGCTGGTTTTTGCCGAGAAAATCGGCCGTGTGTACGAGGCCTCACTGTTATTATTTGTGGGTTCTTGTCAGGGACTTGCCAGGACTAAACGGAGGTACGTACGTGCATGTGCATGCGCACATGCGCTCCAAGTCATACTAACCAGCGGCGCATGTATGTGTGTGCACACCAGCGCGCACCTCAGGCGCGTGCACATGCGCAACAGGCATGCGCGCGTTCAAGCTAAGCGCTGCTTGGCACCAATGGGCCTTTAAAAGGACAGCAGCTGCACTTGTGTAGTGCTGTCTGATTTGCAGCTCTGCTGAGTCTGATCCTGTAGGTGCTGTTATTACCTTATCCTGCTTCGTTACGACTACTGCTGCCTTCTCCTATCCTGACCCGGCTTACCTTGACCCTGCTACATCTGAACCTGTTGATCACCTGATGCCAAACGTCTGCCTGTCTACTGATTACTCTTTGCCTACCGTATCAACTACCAGTCTGTTCCTGATACTGCCTCTGCCTCAGGGGTCGCTGACCTACACCTGTAACCACTGCCTTCAACTGCTTCTACAGTGTCAGCTTCCACGGATCTTACAGGCAATCCTACCTCACTGCGCTCTCGTCACCACTGTTGCAACTCTAGTGGTCCCCGAGCCAGGGCTGTAAGAGAGGTCTCCTTCTACGGTTGGGCTCTGATACCAGGTACGTGACAGTTCTGTTTGGTATTGGTTGTTGTGCACTGTGTGGTATTGGAGGTGGTTGTATTTATATTATTCACTCTGTACAGACTCTTGTTAGACAGGCAGCATGTGATCCGTCCTTTGTCCAACCAGTGCTCCAAGCATGGTCTGCAGTCACCCCCAGCCAACCCACAACAAACCACCTCTGCCATCAGACACCTGCCTGCCCAAATGTATTGTTCCCCATCAACCATGACAACCTGGTCTGGAACATTGGTGGAGGCTTGCAACAAAGGATATGGAAGTTTCTGGCGGTTTATTTTGGTTTGGAAGATACTTTACCAATGTGGAATGTTCACTTCAGATTTCTCTACATTAATGCAAGAGTGGACTCTGCCTCTACGTTCAACTGGGTGGTTTTGTAACTCTGCAATTTTTTGGAAACTCTTATTTAATTTTACTTTTATTGTTGACGGGTCTCTATTTTGAAACTTGTCTTCTTGAGAGCCAGTTACTTCTATTGCCGCCATACATGAGCTTCCGCAGCTTGGTTAGTTGGTTCATGGACAGTGGGGAGATACCTACTGAAAATATATGATATTTTGAAATTTCAAAATTTGTCCTCCCTTACGGGATTGTGATCGCTGGAGGTGGGATTGGTTGGCTCTTCCCTTTGGCAATCCATGACGGTGAAAAATAGAAAAAATATTGCGCTAAGTGTAAAAACTAAAAAACAAGAAACAAAAAGCAGCTACACAACAATGTGACGAAAATTGTAAACGTAATAGGAATAAAAAAGTAGCGCTGGTAATTAAGGAAAAAACTAATAAATGTCTCTCAAAATATATAGTGAAAAATAAATGAATATCACACCAACCTAAAGGGATGTGTATGAGTTCACTATAAACTCCATAAAAAACAACATATGTAATCGTGAAGGAAAAAGAAAAACATGTGCAGTGTCCGTCAAAATAACCCGTGAAGACACAATGCAAGGAAGGACATGTAGGCTGTAGGTCATCAAGGAAAAAACATCTTCCGACTATAGGAGATAGATTAAACACTCTTACCAGAGTCCGTGGATCTGCCTACCGAGGTAGCAGATCATGTAAGCATGGGAGATCCAGCCACAGGACCAGTCGGCTTGTCTGATGACTCCTAAGCTGCTGGAATCTTGGCCGTTACGACTCGACAATCCTTAGATCCGAACCTTGGATGGATATCCCCAATGGATACAACGAACCTGAACTCCTAGGGTATCACCCTGTTTCCAATTGGTATAGGAGAGATTCGACCACCAAAGACCCCCGAAGGGGGTAACTGAATGATGCAAAGTAACTCCAGGTAAGCCCTCTCCAAATCCCATGCAGAAAAGAAAGAGACAAGGCTCCAATGGTGCAGGTCAAAAGGGTAGTATACGGTTTTATTGGAATAAAACCACAAAAATAAACATAAAACGTGATCACAGATAAGAATAAAACAAAGCAATATGGGGAGTGGCGTACCAAGCCCTACGCGTTTTGTCTACATAAGACTTCTACTGGGGCAATCCATGACGGTGGTCTGGACCATTCTTTGACCAATTTAAGCGGAGCCTGTTTCAAGTCTGTTAAAATTGTTTGGGCGTCTATTCCTGATGAAGCCTAATAGGCGAAACTGTAGAAAATCTATGGACGCTTCACTTCAACTGTATATATTTGCGTGACCATTAGTGATGAGCCGAACACCCCCGGGTTCAGTTCGCACCAGAACCCGCGAACGGACCGAAAGTTCGCACGAACATTAGAACCCTATTAAATACAATGGATGCGAACGTTCGGATTCTAAAGTGCTAATTATAACGACTATTATCCATGTTATTGTCCGAAACAGAGTTTGGGAACCCGGGTTCTGCACCAGGGGACATGTATCAATGCAAAAAGAAGTTTTAAAAACTGACGTTTTCCGGGAGCAGTCATTTTAATGATGCATAAAGTGAAAAAAAAAAAGTCAAATATTCCTTTGAATATTGTACCTGGGGGGTGTCTAAAGTATGCCTGTGAAGTGCCACGTGTTTCCCGTGTTTAGAACTGTCCCTGCACAAAATAACATTTCTAAAGGGAAAAAAGTCATTTAAAACTGCTTGCGGCTTTAATGCAATGTCTGGTCCCGGTAATATGGATGAAAATCTTTAGGAAAAATGGCATAGCTACCCCATCAACCCCCCCCCCCCCTACCCCAGCCCATTACCAGCCCCTTTGGGTCTTGTATGGATATTAAGGGGAACCCCGCACACAAAATAAAAAAGGACCTATATACTCTGAACAGCCGTATACAGGCGGTGCATACAAGACAGGGACTGTAGGTTTGTTCTTATGTAGAATCTGTTTATAATTTTGAACAGCTGCATTGTTTAAGTGGAGCTCCATGGCAAATTCCTTTTTTTTAGCTTTTTGTAAAACATAGGGAACGGTTATCACCCCTGTCACATTTTTTTTGCTGTCTGTGCCCCTGTTCAGAACATTTCACCTCACTTTGCGTCCCAATGACAACTGTTTTTGAAATGTGGTGTTTTTATTGAAACAAGGATTGGTGATAAAGCATCAGTAGAGAGCAGACACCTTTCTCCCATATTAATTCTTACAGGAGAGAATTTTCCTTCCAAGGGGTAGATTTCCTCTCACTTCCTGTTGTCTTCTTCCGTTTGCAAGTAGTAGTAGTTTGTAAGTTGGATGTTTGAAAGTAGGGACCTTCCGTATATACTCTGCAGAAATTGGCCCCTTAGGTGTTGGTGTTGGCACAACACTGAAAGCACTCACAGTTATTCTTGGTGGGTGCTGGAACGCCCTGCTGTCAAGTATAATATCAGGAATTGTAATAACATATAATTGTTGATCAGTGGTAGTAAAAATTGGGCCTTTGATGGTGGTGCTGGTGCCACAGCACTGTAAGGCCTGACAGTTACTCTTGGTGGGCGCAGCAATGCTCCCTGCTGTGAATTATTAGATCAATAATTATAATTGCATGCCCATGTTGAACAGGGGCTGAAAAATTGGGCCTTTGGTGGTGGTGGTGGTGGTGGTGATGGTGGTGCTGGTGCCACAACACTGTAAGGCCTGACAGTTACTCTTGGTGGGCGCAGCAATGCTCCCTGCTGTGAATTATTAGATCAATAATTATAATTGCATGCCCCTGTTGAACAGGGGCTGAAAAATTGGGCCTTTGGTGGTGGTGGTGGTGGTGGTGGTGATGGTGGTGGTGCTGGTGCCACAACACTGTAAGGCCTGACAGTTACTCTTGATGGGCGCAGCAATGCTCCCTGCTGTGAATTATTAGATCAATAATTATAATTGCATGCCCCTGTTGAACAGAGGCTGAAAAATTGGGCCTTTGGTGGTGGTGGTGGTGGTGATGGTGGTGCTGGTGCCACAACACAGTAAGGCCTGACAGTTACTCTTGGTGGGCGCAGCAATGGGCCCTGCTGTAAATTATTAGATCAATAATTATAATTGCATGCCCCTGTTGAACAGGGGCTGAAAAATTGGGCCTTAGGCACTGGTGGCACAACACTGCAACCCCTCACAGATACTGTACTTGGAGCACAGCAATGAGGCCTGTTGCAAAGTATTGCATCAAAAATATTAATTACACGCCCCTGTTAAACAGGGGCTGAAAAATTGGGCCTTAGCCACTGGTGGCGTCACCCATAAACCAAAATGATCTTCCAAGCTATCATCGTTAATCGTATCATTGAGGAGGAGGAGGAGGATAGCCAGTCAACATAACAGCACAGGCACTCAGCATCAGCATCAGTCTTGAAGGGATGTGACATTTTAAAATCAATTAGTCTGTTATATCAGCATCTGGTGTGTGGTAGCTGGTGGTGATCCAAGACTGGTTCATCTTGATGAAAGTCAGTCGATCAACCGAGTCGGTGGACAGGCGCACCCTGTGATCCGTGACAAATCCTCCAGCAGCACTGAATGTGCGTTCTGAAAGAACGCTGGATGCAGGACAGGCCAGTAGCTCAATTGCATACTGTGCAAGCTCTGGCCAGTGATCCATCCTCAAGACCCAGTAAGCCAGAGGATTTTCGGTGGGGAAGGTGTCCAAGTCTGACCTTGCCCCTAGGTATTCCTGCACCATGTATATCAGATGCTGGCGATGGTTGCTGGAACCGATCATACTTTGGGGCTGCGGACTAAAGAATTGTCTGAACGCATCGGTCAGACGGCCACCTTCCCCACCGCTCCTTCTTTGACTGCCCGAAGCCTCAGCAACTCGTTGTCCAGGACCAGGAGTTTGTAACCTCCCAGTCTCTGGGAACGCGTTGCACAGACCTTTCTGCAAGGCCTCCCGGAGTTGTCTCATCCTCTGCTCCCTCTGCGACGGTACGATAAGGTCCGCAACCTTACCCTTGTACCGTGGATCAAGGAGAGTGGCCAGCCAGTAATGGTCCCTCTCCTTGATCCGAAGAATACAAGGATCCTTCCGCAGACTTTGCAGGATCAGGGAGGCCATGCAGCGTAGGTTAGCTGAGGCATTCAGTCCGGAGTCCTCTGGGTCACTAAGGACGACATGATCCGCAGCCACCTCCTCCCAGCCACGTACAAGTCCACTGGTTTCTTGGGACTGTAAATCATCCCTAAAAGACTGCTGCTGATGATGCTGAGTGCCAGCCTCCACCTCCATGCTGACACAATCCTCCTCCTCCTCCTCCTCTTCCTGTGCGATGGGTGGGACAGAAGGAACACTGTCTGGGTAAAGGGGGCCTTGAGAGGCAAGGAAGTCCTCCTCTTCCTGCCTCTGTTCTGCCTCAAGTGCCCTGTCCATTATTCCACGCAGCGTGTGCTCCAACAGGTGGACAAGAGGTACAGTGTCACTGATGCATGCACTGTCACTGCTCACCATCCTCGTGGCCTCCTCAAATGGTGCCAGGACAGTGCATGCATCCCTGATCATGCCCCACTGGCGTGGTGAAAAAAACCCAAGCTCCCCTGACCCTGTCCTGGTGCCGTAGTCGCACAGGTATTCATTGATGGCCCTCTGCTGCGTGTGCAGCCGCTGCAGCATGGCCAACGTTGAGTTCCACCTGGTGGGCATGTCACATATAAGGCGGTTCTTGGGCAGGTTCAACTCCTTTTGAAGCTCAGCCAGGCGAGCACTGGCATTATAAGATCTGCTGAAATGCACACAGACTTTCCTGGCCTGCCTCAGGACATCCTGTAAGCCCGGGTACCTGCCCAAGAACCGCTGCACCACCAGGTTAAGGACGTGAGCCATACAGGGCACATGGGTCAGTTGTCCCTGTCGGAGGGCGGAGAGGAGGTTGGTGCCATTGTCGCAAACCACCATTCCTGGCTTAAGCTGGCGTGGCGTCAACCACCTCTCGGCCTGTCCCTACAGAGCAGACAGGACCTCTGCCCCAGTGTGGCTCCTGTCCCCCAAACACACCAGTGCAAGCACGGCATGGCATCTTTTTGCCTGCGTACTTACGTAGCCCCTTGAACGCCAACGGAGCACCGCTGGTTCCGAGGACAAACCACAGGAAGAGGCCATGGAGGAAGAAGAAGAGGAGGGGGTGGAGGAGAGAGGTGTGTCACAACCAGTAGTAGCATTTTGGAGGCGTGGCGGTGGAACAACCTCCAACATTACTGCACCTTGTCCTGCATCCTTCCCAGCTGCCAAAAGAGTGACCCAATGGGCCGTGAAAGAAAGGTAACGTCCCTGTCCATGCCTGCTGGACCATGAGTCAGCGGTAATATGCACCTTACCGCTGACCGCCCTGTCCAGCGAGGCCAAGACATTGCCTTCCACATGCCTGTAGAGAGCCGGAATAGCCTTCCGTGCGAAAAAGTGTCATTTGGGAACCTGCCACTGAGGAACCGCACATTGCACAAACTCACGGAAGGGGGCCGAGTCTACCAACTGAAAAGGCAGCAGTTGAAGCGCTAGCAATTTAGCCAAGCTAGCATTCAACCGCTGGGCATGTGGATGGCTGGGAGTGAACTTCTTTCGACGGTCCAGCAGCTGGGGCAGGGAAATTTGCCTGCTAGAATCGGACGTTGGTGTACTGCTAGCAGAGTGCCCGCAAGTACTTGCCTGTGACACACCTAATTCTACACCTTCATTCCTCTCAGAGCAGGTTTCAGAGAGGAGTGAAGGTATAGTGGGGTTGGAGATCCCAGCTGATGCGGTGCAAGAAGAGGTCAGCTTTGTTCTTTGGTGTGGGTCTTTAAGGTAGGCTTGCCAACGAGCTGCATGGCAGGTCAACATATGTCTGATCAAGCATGTGGTGCCCAAGCGGCTGATGTTTTGGCCACGCGATATACGCTTGAGACATATGTTGCAAACAGCAGCTGTGCGATCTGATGCACTCGCCTCAAAAAAGGCCCACACCAAAGAACTTTTTGAATGACGGGCAGAGGCAGCGCCCTGCACAGGCGGAGCTCTGCGGTGTGATTCCGTCGGTGTGCTGCCCATACGCTGGCCACTCAAGGGCATCCTGCCTCGTTGGAGATGTGCCTCCTCCTCATCCTCCTCCTCCTCCTCTCTCCTATTAGGCACCCACGTGGAGTCAGCGACCTCATCATCCCCTCCCTCCTCATCACTTGAGCCAAACTGGCAGTATGCTGCAGCTGCTGGAGCATGACTGCCAGATTGGTGTCCTTCTTGAGCATCCCCTCTCTCTGCTCTCACGCTGCTGCCTTCCTCTAGCTGGGTATCATCATCAGATCCTTCCAAACGCTGGGCATCCTCCTGGAGCATGTACCCAACACTGTGCTCAAACAGTTTGGGGGACTCCTCAGGAGGAGGGCATGGTGGGTCTAGGGAAGGATTGACTAATGAAGATAATGATACCAGAGAAGAGGACGCTTTGGCAGCTGCTTTGCCAGTACCCTGAGCCTGGGTGAGAGAGGATGAGGAGGATGAGGTGGGCTTGGTCATCCACTCTACCAAGTCTTCGGCATGATGTGGCTCAACATGTCCAGCTGCCGAAAACAAGGACAAGTGTGTCCCATGGCCATGTGCTGATGACAATGCACCGCGTACACGACCAGCACTGTTGCCCCCAGACACAGAGCCTGCTTGCCCTCTTTTTTTGCCTCCTGACTGTCTGCCTCTCCTTGGTTGCCTTCCAGACATTTTAATGGATGGCCTGCAGGGAGATGGGAAAAACAGCAATAAGGGCTACCTTCAGGTGTATACTGTGCAGGAGGCTTAGCAACAATGACACTGACACTGTCCCCTGCCTATCCTTCTCTGTCCCTAAACACAAGGATTGAAAATATGGTTCAGCAAAAAAGTTTTAGAACAGAATAGCACACTGACACTTTCCCTCACTGTCCTACTCTGTCCCTCCCTACAAACAAGATTTAGCACAGAATAGCACACTGATAATTTCTACGAGTGTGCTTCTCTGTCCCTAAACTCAAGGATTGAAAATATGGAACAGCAAAATTGGTTTAGAACAGAATAGCACACTGTCAGTTTCACTCACTGTACCTCTCTGTCCCTCAACTCAAGGATTGAAAATATGGTTCAGCAAAATAGTTTTAGAACAGAATAGCACACTGACACTTTCCCTCACTGTCCTACTCTGTCCCTCCCTACAAACAAGATTTAGCACAGAAAAGCACACTGATAATTTCTACGAGTGTCCTTCTCTGTCCCTAAACTCAAGGATTGAAAATATGGAACAGCAAAATTGGTTTAGAACAGAATAGCACACTGTCAGTTTCACTCACTGTACCTCTCTGTCCCTCAAATCAAGGATTGAAAATATGGTTCAGCAAAATAGTTTTAAAACAGAATAGCACACTGACACTTTCCCTCACTGTCCTACTCTGTCCCTCCCTACAAACAAGATTTAGCACAGAATAGCACACTGATATTTTTTACGAGTGTCCTTCTCTGTCCCTAAACTCAAGGATTGAAAATATGGAACAGCAAAATTGGTTTAGAACAGAATAGCACACTGTCAGTTTCACTCACTGTACCTCTCTGTCCCTCAACTCAAGGATTGAAAATATGGTTCAGCAAAATAGTTTTAGAACAGAATAGCACACTGACACTTTCCCTCACTGTCCTACTCTGTCCCTCCCTACAAACAAGATTTAGCACAGAATAGCACACTGATAATTTCTACGAGTGTCCTTCTCTGTCCCTAAACTCAAGGATTGAAAATATGGAACAGCAAAATTGGTTTAGAACAGAATAGCACACTGTCAGTTTCACTCACTGTACCTCTCTGTCCCTCAACTCAAGGATTGAAAATATGGTTCAGCAAAATAGTTTTAGAACAGAATACCACACTGACACTTTCCCTCACTGTCCTACTCTGTCCCTCCCTACAAACAAGATTTAGCACAGAATAGCACACTGATAATTTCTACGAGTGTCCTTCTCTGTCCCTAAACTCAAGGATTGAAAATATGGAACAGCAAAATTGGTTTAGAACAGAATAGCACACTGTCAGTTTCACTCACTGTACCTCTCTGTCCCTCAACTCAAGGATTGAAAATATGGAACAGCAAAATAGGTTTAGAACAGAATAGCACACTGTCAGTTTCACTCACTGTACCTCTCTGTCCCTCAACTCAAGGATTGAAAATATGGTTCAGCAAAATAGTTTTAGAACAGAATAGCACACTGACACTTTCCCTCACTGTCCTACTCTGTCCCTCCCTACAAACAAGATTTAGCACAGAATAGCACACTGATAATTTCTACGAGTGTCCTTCTCTGTCCCTAAACTCAAGGATTGAAAATATGGAACAGCAAAATTGGTTTAGAACAGAATAGCACACTGTCACTTTCACTCACTGTACCTCTCTGTCCCTCAACTCAAGGATTGAAAATATGGAACAGCAAAATAGGTTTAGAACAGAATAGCACACTGTCAGTTTCACTCACTGTACCTCTCTGTCCCTCAACTCAAGGATTGAAAATATGGTTCAGCAAAATAGTTTTAGAACAGAATACCACACTGACACTTTCCCTCACTGTACCTCTCTGTCCCCAAACTCAAGGATTGAAAATATGGTTCAGCAAAATAGTTTTAGAACAGAATAGCACACTGACACTTTCCCTCACTGTACCTCTCTGTCCCTACAAACAAGGATTAGCACAGAATAGCACACTGTCACTGACACTCTCCCTACCTATCCTTATTTGTCCCTAAACACAAGGAATCCAGGATTAGTAAAGTAAAAATAATGACACTGTCCCTGCCTATGCTTCTCTTTCCCTGCTTCGGAACACACTACACAAGGCCGCCGCGCTGGCGGCCTTTTATAGTGTGGGGTGTGTACTAAACCCCCTCAGCAATAATTGGCCACAGGCATCCTGCCTGTGGCCAATCATTGCTCTCCTCGCTGCCGGCGCTGTGATTGGCCAAGCATGCGGGGTCACAGTGCATGCTTGGCCAATCACAGCGCCTGGATGACACTGCGATGGCGTAGTGCATTGTGGGCCGTTCGCGTCACTCGAATTTGGCGCGAACGGCCCAAATCGTTCGATCTTCGTCGAACGATCGAACAGCCGATGTTCGAGTCGAACGTATGTTCGACTCGAATACGAAGCTCATCCCTAGTGACCATCTTGATATTGGTATTAGGTGTATACCTGTGATGGTCACAGGCGTGTATATGTATCAGTTTTTTTATGTATATTGTAATAAATATTTTTCTATTTTTATAAAATCTTTCCTCTTTTGGAATTTGTTTTTCAATTGTTGTAAGCACCTTCAAAGTCCCATATTCTACCTCTTTGTTATACCATGACAACCTCAGTCGCAGACCAGTATACGCTGCTTCCAACCACATACCAATATCCAGTTTCTGCTCCCTGCACCTATCCTGCCTTTTACCCACCAGCCTCTTCTCAGCTGCCTGCAAACCCACAAGAACTTCCCCCAGCTACTGCTACCTCTTCCCTGCCATATTCCAACCCTCCTTTCCAGTCTGCTGCACCTCTTACCTACAGTCCTGCAGTGACCCACAGAGCTTCAGTGGCTAAGCCAAAGAAAAAACAGAAGTTTTCTCCAACCAATACAATCTTGCCATTAACCCAACCTGCCTCCACACCCGCCAATCTGTTCCAGCCTGAAGTCCCGATGTCAGTGTCCCAGCCTGAAGTCCTGGTGCCTGTATCCCAGCCTGATGTCTCGGTGCCTGCCTTCCAGTCTGATGTCTCGGTGCCTGCCTTCCAGTCTGATATCTCGGTGCCTGCCTTCCAGTCTGATGTCTTGATGCCTGTGTCCCCGGTTGAAGTTCTGGTGCATATGCCGGTATGCCAGTCTGAAGTTCCTATGCCTGTATGCCAGCCTGAAATTCCCATGCCTGTATGCAAGCCTGAGGTTCCTGTGCCAGCATGCCAGCCTGAAGATCCGGTACCCATATTCCAGACTGATGTTCCTGTGCCCATGTACCAGCCTGAAGTCTTGGTCCTGGTGTCCCAGTCTGAAGTCCCGGTGTCCCAGTCTGAAGTCCCGGTGTCCCAGTCGGAAGTCCCGGTGTCCCAGTCTAAAGATCCGGTGTCCCAGTCTGAAGATCCGGTGTCGCAGTCTAAAGATCCGGTGTCCCAGTCTGAAGTCCCGGTGTCCCAGTCTGAAGTCCCAGTGTCCCAGTCTGAAGTCCTGGTATCCCAGTCTGAAGATCCGGTGTCCCAGTCTGAAGATCCGGTGTCCCAGTCTGAAGATCCGGTGTCTCAGTCTGAAGATCCGGTGTCCCCGCCTGAAGATCTGGTGCCTGTGTCCCCGCCTGAAGATCCGGTGCCTGTGTCCCCGCCTAAAGATCCGGTGCCTGTGTCCCCACCTGAAGATCCGGTGCCTGTGTCCCCGTCTGAAGATCCGGTGCCAATATGCCTGACTGATGTTTCAGTGCCTGTGTCTCTGCCTGGGGTTTCGGTTGCCCATGTCTCTGCCTGGTGTTTCGGTGTCCGTGTCTCTGCCTGGAGTTTCGGTGCCCGCGTCTCTGCCCCGAGTTTTGGTGCCTGTTACCCAGTCTGCTAAACCGGTGCACATCACCCAGTCTGCTAAACCGGTGCCCATCACCCAGTCTGCTAAACTGGTGCCCATTACCAGGCCTGTTGTGCCAGTATCCATTTTCCGGCTTCTTGGACCAGTGCCCGGCATCCGGCTTTCTGATCTGGGGCCCGTTACCCAGCCCACTGGGCCGGGGCCCTTTACTCAGCTTGTTGAGCCAATGCCTGTCACCCAGCCTGCCGTTACGGAGCCTGCTGCCCAGCTTGATGTCCTGGAGTCCGCTGCCCAGCTCGATGACCTGGAGCCTGCTGCCCAGCTCGACGACCCGGAGCCCGCTGCCCAGCTCGATGACCCGGAGCCTGCTGCCCAGCTTGATGATGTGGAGCCTGCTGCCCAGCTCGATGACCCGGAGCCTGCTGCCCAGCTCGATGACCCGGAGCCTGCTTCCCAGCTCGATGTCTTCATACCCAGCTTAGTGTGACTCTGCCCGCTGCCCGACTTGATGCCATGGACTTGTCCCAGCAGCAGCTAGTTGGAGCGTCCGGAGGCCGCTCCTTTGAGGGGGGGTACTGTCAGGAAAGGTTCCATCTGCTGATGACACTGCCTGATATATGCAGTACTGTGGTCCACCAGCAGGTGTCTCCTGGCAGTCTGGAACTGCCCGGGGGCATTTTTCTCCTTGTGGTGGTATTATGTAATCTTTGGGCCGCAGTACTGGCATCCACCAGCTGGTGGTTCCTGACAGTGTGGGGCCAACATCATCTTCTGCAATCAGGCATCACCTGAGTATGATTGCAGGAGATGTGTATAAATACCCGGCAGACAAACTCATACTTTGCCTTGGTATCTTTCCTTGCGCCCTGACCCTGACCAGCTCTGTATCTGATCCTGTTCCTGTTCCTGCCTGTTACCTGAACCCTGAACCCCGAGCCTTGTACCTGTTCCCGTCCCTCCTGTGAACCATCCATCCTCTCCTTGCCCTGTTGTTTTCCCTTTCCCCAGCTGCTGACATCCCATCCCATTTATGATTCTGGTTTTCCCCATTACTTGTATATATTTGTCTGTTACTGTTATTATTTGTGGGTTCTGTTTGCTATTGGCTGTTGTGCACTGTGTGGTATTGGAGGTTAGGCACATTCGACCGCAGGTTCAATATACACAGATCGCTATTATCACCATCATGTTGAATCTTCTATCTATCTATATTGAACTGTTATTGCAATGATACGAACATATAATGGATACAAAAATTATTTATTTCAGATCTTTTGGATTTCGGATTCTGCGTGTTCGTTATCGTTTTGATAAAACGAACATGAAAATCCCAGAAATTCGGACGAAAATGCATTCGGACGATAACGAATGCACATGTCTACTGATGTCGATGCTGGTGATTAAGTACTTTCTGGATCTGGAATCTCTAAAAGACTGTCTAGGCTGCCTAGCTTTGTGGGTGTGGATTTAATCTGGAAGACATTTTTGGTGTAGGTTTCATGGGCACAATTAACACAAGGACCAATTTTTCCACACCTGTTTGACAGGTGCATACCATTGAAATTTTTGATAGCAAGGCCAATTTTTGCTTTCAACAAGAGTACCTCTGTAGGGTTACAGTGTGAATGCACCATCAACACCCAAAGACCAGTTTTCCACCACTGTTTGGCTGGGGCATATCATTTAAATTTTTAAAAGCCAGGTCAATTCTCGCTTTCATCAAGAGTACCTCTATAGTGTTACAGTGTCAAGGCAACACCAACACCCAAAGCCCAAATTCTTCTGCACCTGTTACTTCTATCCAAAGTCTGCAAAAGAGACACCAGAATGTATCCAAAAAATCTCAAATCTTGTTCTGAGTGCACTAAATTGTGGCCTCATCATACAGACTGGCTCCCCAAGCTGTTGTTTACAAAATAGAGAAAGCTTGCAGGAAAAATTACATTTTTTTTGGCTTTATAAATGTCTTTATTGCTGCAGCAGGTTCTATACACAGTACAGATGTGCCACTTTACAGACAGACTAATGGGACCCCCCAGGCACTTTATTTATTTTTCATTTTTATTGTTATTTCTCATGTTGATGGTTTCACTTTAAGAATCAGTAAATAACTGCTCATTTAAAAATGTTTTTTACAAAAAAAAATCATTGATACATGTCCCCCAGGGCAGTACCCGGACTCCCATAACCTTTCAATGCCCAATTACTTGCATATGGGCACTTCTGATTTTTCCAGTTTGGGGCCTATAGACTTCAATGGGGTTCATTAATTGGTTCCGACGTTTGCGATGTTCGAAAGGTCTAGGAACTGAACCGGGGCGTGTTCAGTCCATGTCTATAGGGCAGCAGAGGTGCAGAATCAGGAACCAAAACAGAGTCAGAGCCAGCAGAGAGGATACTAAAGCAGCAGTCAAAAGGCAGGGCCAGGTGACATATCAGAATCATTCATGGGGTATCAGGATTAAGCAAGGTCAAGACAAGGTGGGTAGTACAGGATCTGGTCACAAGCGGTAGAAGCCGACGACCACTCAGCATACCTTTGGTCTCTGGAGCCCCTTAAATATGCAAGTGAGTTCAAAGTATTTGTTAGGGTAAGTCTAGTCGTCACTCGAGAATTATTATGAGCATGCGCACATCTTCGCGCACAACCGTGTTACAATTTCCCTGACACTATCACTGAGGCTGTCCTTGAAAATTGTACTGTTTAGTAACATCTCGTACAGCTTCATGGCATCTCATGAGTAACTTAAGGGCCAAACTGACTTTCCGATCAGGTCTTCCTGTCAGTTTTTCAGGTGGACCTGAATAGAAGTAAATCTATGGGCAGGCAAATGTTCATGGATCACCTTCTGAATGGAGAGGAGCACACCAATGTGAAAGGAAACTAAAGGATTTGGGCTTTTTCTACGTTGTATGTTGCACTCAAAGCCACATGTAAAGACCCCCCCCCCCCCCTCCTGTCTTTGGTACAAGTTCCTCGTGGCAGTTCTATGTTTCCCACGCCAGTTTTTTTTTAATTAGCTTGCCTATTAGCCTGGAAAATTTACAGAATTTTCTAATAGAATTTAACACTAAGTTTGGGTTTTGGAAATTTTAAGCAGGGTTCTGCGAACCCACGGTGAATCCAACCCAGCCAGGTTCGCTCATCCCTACTTCCAAGATCCCGTTCTTAACCTACATCCACCAAATGGTGCATGGTGAATGAACTGCTTATATTGGGGTTCCCATATAGTGGTAAGCTGAAGTACTGTCTTATCTATTTCATCAGGGAACAATTGGAATCTGGCGAAACTGTGCAACCTTTCAATGATTCAAGAAATTCTGTTCTATTTATTATAATCCATACTTGCAAGCATGTATGGATTATAATATGACTGCTCATATTATGAGACAACTGTATTCTTATACTTTCCCATTTAAAAAAAAATGATTTAGTTCTGTTGATGTTATTTTATTATATGCTTGTCTTTTATTTAAAACACTTGAAACTGTGTTTTTGTTGCTATTATCCTTCCTTTTGTAGACATAATGTCTAGGAAAAAGCTTAGAAAACTGTTGAGTGACTGCTGTTAAACTTATTTATCAAGTAGGAAATGTCTGCTTAATGACTTGCTGTCTTGAGGATTACAACTTCCTATGTCTTTACAAGCAAAGACTAGTAGTCATTTGTCTACAGAAAAATCAAGGGAATTATAATTCTTGGCCCTTTGCCTGGGTCATTAATGTATGTCAACTAACAACACAATGCACAAATGCTGGTTTTGCATTCCCTCCTCCAGTGTAATACTTAAAAAGCATTTATTTAAATCACCATTGTAATACGGAATTAGACATTCCTATTATTTTATTTTAATGAACTTAAGTAAAATACATTAAGAGGACTAGGAAAACTGGAACAGAACTTTCATAAATCCCATTTTAATGGGATATGTCACATTAAAGTATTAAAACTAGTTTAATTATTTTTATTTTGTGTAGCTTTCTTGTTAGCTAAATGATCGTATTAGGCAACATATGTATACTGTAATTCAGACATGGTATATTATTTGTAAGCACTTTATCTTGCAAAGAAGCAAAAACACATGTCAAGCATAAAACAAAAATGTAATATCCGAGCATTTGTACTAAGTCATTACTATTAGTTTTAATGTAATTAAAGCAGCAGATTTTTTTTTTTATTCTGGAACACTGCTATTTTAAGGATCAACGGAGACAGCTTTACATCCAATGGGAGATCATTTGTTGTTTTAGGTTTTAAATGTAGGCTAATTTCCTTATTGGTCTCCAATGCATTGCTTTTCACTACTGTTGCAGTTATTCAAATAAAGAGACCTTTATTTCTTTACCATTCTCCATTACCAAGGGGAATGTCTTAGTTATTCTATTGTGCAATTAAATAATGTGCTGGCATGTTTCATGGTAAAGAGATTTGTGCTTAAACTACTAATTCATTATTTCTGCATGGCAGTTAGAAGACAAAGATAAATTTGTTACAATGGACCAGTGAGACATTAGTTTTGTCTCTTTGCACCTCACAAATTTGTTGAGTTGCTGAAAAATGTTTTGAAGAGGAAATCCCCAAGAAAATATTTTATTTAATGTCATAATAAAATGGAGTATACATTTCCCAACGCCAGACCATTTGTGTCATTCTATCAGTGCAGACCTGATTAATTAAAATTGTATGAAACAACTGAGTAAAAAAATTCAGTTAATAGTATGGTGGCCAACTATAATCTTCTGTAATGTTTCCATTTATCAATAAGTAACCTGATAATTAGCTTTTTTTGCTGAAGCAGCCCTAGTGTAAATTTCTGAAATAATAAATAGAAGCAAATAATTTGAAAAAGTATAATATAGTCCAGTTTCAGTTTTGGAAAGAAGAGGTAAGAGTATGTGCTAGGTTTCATTGCTGTCTACGCCCCAATCAATAAGATTGACTCTCACTTCCTGTCTTCAGACAAAACAGGTAGTAAGCAGAATTATCTAGTATATTCATCGAGAGATATCACTTCACTCTTGCTTTGGGGTCATTTTTTAAATCCCCTTTAGTTTCCCTCCCAAAGACAGTGGACTCCAGTACAAATAGAGGGTACATTTCCCTCAGGTACACAGGAAGCAACATAAACCTGACAGAGGTTTTAACCCTTCACCACTCGATCTAAAGCTTAAAATTTCAAACTCACTTACATAAGTAAAGACATTAGATAGCCTGTTCCCACTCGACCTATGAGTGGTTAATGCCTGCACAAACCTCTCCTAGATCCAGGTGGATGTCATATGAAGTCCTTCCAAATCACGCCCTGTGGCCGCGGGACCACACAGCGGCACGATTGGTCACCGGCTGCATCCACCAGACACACCAGACACAGCTGATGACTGATCACTGTACCGGCCCGCTGATGGTACCGTGTGACCGCTGTAACCAATCACATCAGGTCACATGATAATTGCAAACAATGGATGGCTTCCTTTTAAGCCATCCATTGCATTCAATGATGTTGCTAACTGTAACATACCATATATACCGATTTGGGTTATTTTCCACAAAGAAATGCAGCATATTACATGTTGACCTAAATTCATGAAGAAAGATTATTTATTTGCAAAATTTTATCACATATACAACAAAAACTTTTTATTTTTTTATTTTCTGTCTTTTTTCGGTTATTTAGCAAAAAATAAAAAACCTAGTGGTGAATTAATACCATCAAAAGAAAGCTGTATTTGTGTGAACAAAATGATAAAAAATGTAGTTTGGGTACAGTGTTGCAAGACAGCACAGTTGTCATTCAAATTGCAACAGTGCTGAAAGCTGAAAATTGGCCTGGGCAGGAAGGGGGTAAAAGTGTCCGGTATTGAAGTGGATAGGAAAGGACACAAACACACTGTCAGACTGTCACACAAATATGAAGTCTTATACTCTACAGATCTAAATTTGCCCTGGAACAGTGCCTTGGAACAGTTTCAGCACTGGTTTAACAAAACATTTGTGTAAAAAAAGAAATAAATGAAGTCCCACATAAAGGATGACAACAAAAATCACCTGCCGCTCCGTGACACGATCGCGGGCATCTGGCGGACATCGAGTCCGTGGGACCTGCGGGCACGGTCACGGAGCATGCGGCGGGCATGCGCCCACTATGCCGTGATTTAAAGGCGACGTACAGGTAGATTGCTTTGCGTATATCATCATACAGCGGTCGGCAAGCGGTTAAATTCTATTTAAAAAATAAATGTTATGTTGTAATAATTTGTGTCTTATATATCTGAATGGAGTAAAGCTTTATTAATATATAAGAAATCAGATGGCCCCGACAGCTTACACCAGTGGTCATCAACCTGTCCTCAGGGCCCACTAACAGGCCAGGTTTTATGTATTACCTTGGGGAGATGAAGACTAGAATACTGCAATTACTGAACAGCAAATTATTTCACCTGTGATGTATTTTAGTTATCTTGCAAACCTGACCTGTTAGTGGGCCCTGAGGACAGGGATGATGACCACTGGCTTATACCATTCCAGTCAATATGTTTAAGACAAGAACCCCAAAAACACCTAAGCTCTGACATATATGCTATGCTCTTTGTCGATCATGACCCTAAATCTAATGCAGCAAGCCGCAGGTGGGAACAAGAACTATCCTTAGATCTCTCTAAACCCGAGTGGGAAAATATGTACGCATATACAGTAGTAAATGTCCACATGCAAGAAAACGGATTCAAATTGTTTTCCAGGTGGTATAGGACTCCCCTTAAGTTACATAAGATCTCACCTACAATCTCCCATCAGAGCAGGCGTTGTGGTAAAGAGTTGGGATCACTTTTGCACATCTGGTGGTCCTGCCCTCAAATCCAACCATTCTGGACAGAAGTTCACCGTCTCAAGTCAAATCATTACTTTTGCTTTAGAGTACTTACTGGCACAATTTGTGCTGCACCACTCCACAGTGCAAAAAAAAATAAAAATACCTACACTCGTTAGCAATGCATCTTGTAAATGCGGCCAGGTTATGCATCCCAGCCCGATGGTGTTCATTGGATCCCCCCACCATTGCAGACTGGTTTCAACTAATCACAAAAATTGCAGAAATGGAGCAACTTGTCCTTCAAGCGAAAGATACCACCTCTAAATTCTTTGACACATGGTCCTGTTGGATACATTTCATCATGATAGATAACTACAAGAGGCACCTAGCACAGCTGTCCACTCACACCTTGGGTGAGAGAGAAGACCGGAATTAGTGTCCCCCTTTCTTACCCTTACCTTCAAAGGCAACTTACGACACCCACACCCCCATCTCACCCCGTATTTCCTCACTTTTTTTATCCATACATCTTCCCTCTTACGTGTTCAATCTAAACCTACAAAGGAGCCATGAGTGTCTTAACTTAGGCCCAAAGACCCCCATTTACGAAAAGTCTGATATGTATGCTACACTATGGGCCTTGGAACAAGGGACTTCTCTTTATATTTCACTTTATTTTGTTTTGGTTTGCTTGTTATACTCAGCCTGTTCAATGCTTTGCAACAGGATTACCGAATGTATGACACGAGTACCATTGTGTGTGTCATACTACACTTTATGAATAGGTTAGCGGGATTCTGTTCACTGTTCATTGTTTTTACAGAAGGCTGCGTCCAAAACTATGTCTATTGCTTTTCTTAAAACTCAATAAAAATGTATTGGGAAAAAAAATTCAAAATTTTATAAATAAATAAAAATAAATCAGATGGCACAATTCTTAGACATACTTTGCAAACACTAAAATAACTCTGTCACTGCTATTAGTGTATTATTTGGTTTGAAGATGCATATGTGTGTATATATGTATATGTATATTTTATTGCACCTCCTCCAACTTTTAAGCATTGTATGCTATGTCAGTTTACATGAATGGATCATTTATTCTCATAAAATGAGGCCTATTTTGAAGCCATGATTGGTTGATGGGAACAAGTCCATTCACATGTCCTCCAGGTAACAAACAGGCTTTTTGTTTGTAAGCCAGGGGACATGTCAATGGACTAAGAGAGTGCTCATCAGCAGCCCTGCAGCCCAATGAAACTACAAGTCTGTCTGCCACGGTGGCAGATAGTGATGAGCCGAACACCCCCGGGTTCGGTTCGCACCAGAACCCGCGAACGGACCGAAAGTTCGTACGAACATTAGAACCCTATTAAATACAATGGATGCGAACGTTCGAATTCTAAAGTGCTAATTATAACGACTATTATGCATGTTATTGTCCTAAAAAGGGTTTGGGAACCCGGGTTCTGCACCAGGGGACATGTATCAATGCAAAAAGAAGTTTTAAAAACGGTCGTTTTTCGGGAGCAGTCATTTTAATGATGCATAAAGTGAAAAAAAAAAAGTCAAATATTCCTTTAAATATCGTACCTGGGGGGTGTCTAAAGTATGCCTGTGAAGTGCCACGTGTTTCCCGTGTTTAGAACTGTCCCTGCACAAAATGACACTTCTAAAGGAAAAAAAAGCCATTTAAAACTGCTTGCGGCTTTAATGTAATGTCTGGTCCCGGTAATATGGATGAAAATCTTTAAGAAAAATGGCATAGCTACCTCATGACCCCCCCCCCCTACCCCAGCCCATTACCAGCCCCTTTGGGTCTTGTATGGATATTAAGGGGAACCCCGCACATAAAATAAAAAAGGCCCTATATACTCTGAACAGCCGTATACAGGCGGTGCATACAAGACAGGGACTGTAGGTTTGTTCTTATGTAGAATCTGTTTGTAATTTTGAACAGGTACATTGTTTAAGTGTAGCTCCAGCCCAAAAATCTATTTTTAAACTTTTTGGAAAACATAGGTAAGGGTTATCACCCCTGTAACATTTGTTTTGCTGTCTGTGCCCCTGTTCAGAACATTTCACCTCACTTTCCGTCCCAATGACAACTGTTTTTGAAATGTGGTGTTTTTCTTGAAACAAGGATTGCTGATAAAGCATCAGTACAGAGGAGACACCTTTCTCCCATATTAATTCTTACAGGAGAGAATTTTCCTTCCAAGGGGTAGATTTCCTCTCACTTTCTGTTGTCTTCTTGCGTTTGCAAGTAGGAGTCGTTTGTAAGTTGGATGTTTGAAAGTAGGGACCTGCCGTATATACTCTGCAGAAATAGGCCCCTTAGTTGTTGGTGTTGGCACAACACTGTAAGCACTCACAGTTACTCTTGGTTGGTGCTGGAATGCCCTGCTGTCAACTATTATATCAGGAATTTTAATTACATATAATTGTTGAACAGTGGTAGTAAAAATTGGGCCTTTGATGGTGGTGCTGGTGCCACAACACTGTAAGCCCTGACAGTTACTCTTGGTGGGTGCAGCAATGGGCCCTGCTTTGAATTATTAGATCAAGAATTGTAATTGCATGCCCCTGTTGAACAGGGGCTGAAAAATTGGGCCTTTCGTGGTGGTGGTGGTGGTGTTGCCACAACACTGTAAGCCCTCAGAGTTACTCTTGGTGGGTGCAGGAATGGGCCCTGCTGTGAATTATTAGATCAAGAATTGTAATTACATGCCCCTTTTGAACAGGGGCTGAAAAATTGGGCCTTTCGTGGTGGTGGTGGTGGTGGTGGCGTTGCCACAACACTGTAAGCCCTCAGGGTTACTCTTGGTGGGTGCAGCAATGGGCCCTGCTGTGAATTATTAGCTCAAGAATTGTAATTACATGCCCCTGTTGAACAGGGGCTGAAAAATTGGGCCTTAGGCACTGGTGGCACAACACTACAACCCCTCACAGATACTGTACTTGGAGCACAGCAATGAGCCCTGTTGCAAAGTATTGCTTCAAAAATTGTAATGACACGCCCCTGTTAAACAGGGGCTGAAAAATTGGGCCTTAGGCACTGGTGGCACAACACTCCAACCCCTCACAGATACTGTACTTGGAGCACAGCAATGAGCCCTATGGCAAATTATTGCTTCAAAAATTGTAATTACACGCCCCTGTAAAACAGGGGCTGAAAAATTGGGCCTTAGCCACTGGTGGCGGCACCCATAAACAAAAATGATCTTCCAAGCTATCATCATCAATCGTATCATTGAGGACTCGGAGGAGGAGGATAGCCAGTCAACATAACAGCACAGGCACTCAGCATCAGCATCAGTCTTGAAGGGATGTGACATGTTAAAATCAATTAGTCTGTTATATCAGCATCAGGTGTGTGGTAGCTGGTGGTGATCCAAGACTGGTTCATCTTGATGAAAGTCAGTCGATCAACCGAGTCGGTGGACAGGCGCACCCTGTGATCCGTGACAAATCCTCCAGCAGCACTGAATGTGCGTTCCGAAAGAACGCTGGATGCAGGACAGGCCAGTAGCTCAATTGCATACTGTGCAAGCTCTGGCCAGTGATCCATCCTCAAGACCCAGTAAGCCAGAGGATTTTCGGTGGGGAAGGTGTCCAAGTCTGACCTTGCCCCTAGATATTCCTGCACCATGTTTATCAGACGCTGGCGATGGTTGCTGGAACCGATCATACTTTGGGGCTGCGGACTAAAGAATTGTCTGAACGCATCGGTCAGACGGCCACCTTCCCCACCGCTCCTTCTTTGACTGGCCGAAGCCTCAGCAACTCGTTGTCCAGGACCAGGAGTTTGTAACCTCCCAGTCTCTGGGAACGCGTTGCACAGACCTTTCTGCAAGGCCTCCCGGAGTTGTCTCATCCTCTGCTCCCTCTGCGACGGTAACATAAGGTCCGCAACCTTACCCTTGTACCGTGGATCAAGGAGAGTGGCCAGCCAGTAATGGTCCCTCTCCTTGATCCGAAGAATACGAGGATCCTTCCGCAGACTTTGCAGGATCAGGGAGGCCATGCAGCGCAGGTTTGCTGAGGCATTCGGTCCGGAGTCCTCTGGGTCACTAAGGACGACATGATCCGCAGCCACCTCCTCCCAGCCACGTACAAGTCCACTGGTTTCTTGGGACTGTAAATCATCCCTAAAAGACTGCTGCTGATGATGCTGAGTGCCAGCCTCCACCTCCATGCTGACACAATCCTCCTCCTCCTCCTCCTCCTCCTCTTCCTGTGCGATGGGTGGGACAGAAGGAACACTGTCTGGGTAAAGGGGGCCTTGAGAGGCAAGGAAGTCCTCCTCTTCCTGCCTCTGTTCTGCCTCAAGTGCCCTGTCCATTATTCCACGCAGCGTGTGCTCCAACAGGTGGACAAGAGGTACAGTGTCACTGATGCATGCACTGTCACTGCTCACCATCCTCGTGGCCTCCTCAAATGGTGCCAGGACAGTACATGCATCCCTGATCATGCCCCACTGGCGTGGAGAAAAAAAACCAAGCTCCCCTGACCCTGTCCTGGTGCCGTAGTCGCAAAGGTACTCATTGATGGCCCTCTGCTGCGTGTGCAGCCGCTGCAGCATGGCCAACGTTGAGTTCCACCTGGTGGGCATGTCACATATAAGGCGGTTCTTGGGCAGGTTCAACTCCTTTTGCAGCTCAGCCAGGCGAGCACTGGCATTATAAGATCTGCGGAAATGCACACAGACTTTCCTGGCCTGCCTCAGGACATCCTGTAAGCCCGGGTACCTGCCCAAGAACCGCTGCACCACCAGGTTAAGGACGTGAGCCACACAGGGCACATGGGTCAGTTGTCCCTGTCGGAGGGCGGAGAGGAGGTTGGTGCCATTGTCGCAAACCACCATTCCTGGCTTAAGCTGGCGTGGCGTCAACCACCTCTCGGCCTGGCCCTGCAGAGCAGACAGGACCTCTGCCCCAGTGTGGCTTCTGTCCCCCAAACACACCAGCGCAAGCACGGCATGGCATCTTTTTGCCTGCGTACTTGCGTAGCCCCTTGAATGGCTACGGAGCACCGCTGGTTCAGAGGACAAACCACAGGAAGAGGCCATGGAGGAAGAAGAAGAGGAGGGGGTGGAGGAGAGAGGTGTGTCACAACCAGTAGTAGCATTTTGGAGGCGTGGCGGTGGAACAACCTCCAACACTACTGCACCTTGTCCTGCATCCTTCCCAGCTGCCAAAAGAGTGACCCAATGGGCCGTGAAAGAAAGGTAACGTCCCTGTCCATGCCTGCTGGACCATGAGTCAGCGGTAATATGCACCTTACCGCTGACCGCCCTGTCCAGCGAGGCCAAGACATTGCCTTCCACATGCCGGTAGAGAGCCGGAATAGCCTTCCGTGAGAAAAAGTGGCGTTTGGGAACCTGCCACTGAGGAACCGCACATTGCACAAACTCACGGAAGGGGGCCGAGTCTACCAACTGAAAAGGCAGCAGTTGAAGCGCAAGCAATTTAGCCAAGCTAGCATTCAACCCGCTGGGCATGTGGATGGCTGGGAGTGAACTTCTTTCGACGGTCCAGCAGCTGGGGCAGGGAAATTTGCCTGCTAGAATCGGACGTCGGTGTACTGCTAGCAGAGTGGCCGCAACTACTTGGCTGTGACACACCTAATTCTACACCTTCATTCCTCTCAGTGCATGTTTCAGACAGGACTGAAGTTATAGTGGGGTTGGAGATCCCAGCTGATGCGGTGCAAGGAGAGGTCCGCTTTGTTCTTTGGTGTGGGTCTTTGAGGTAGGCTTGCCAACGAGCTGCATGGCAGGTCAACATATGTCTGGTCAGGCATGTGGTACCCAAGCGGCTGATGTTTTGGCCACGCGATATACGCTTGAGACATATGTTGCAAACAGCAGCTGTGCGATCTGATGCACTAGCCTCAAAAAAGGCCCACACCAAAGAACTTTTTGAATGACGGGCAGAGGCAGCGCCCTGCACAGGCGGAGCTCTGCGGTGTGATTCCGTCGGTGTACTGCCCTTACGCTGGCCACCAAAGGGCATCCTGCCTCGTTGGAGATGTGCCTCCTCCTCATCCTCCTCCTCCTCCTCTCTCCTATTAGGCACCCACGTGGAGTCAGTGACCTCATCATCCCCTCCCTCCTCATCACTGGAGCCAATCTGGCAGTATGCTGCAGCTGCTGGAACATGACTGCCAGATTGGTGTCCTTCTTGAGCATCCCCTCTGTCTGCTCTCACGCTACTGCCTTCCTGTAGCTGGGTTTCATCATCAGACCCTTCAAAACGCTGGGCATCCTCCTGGAGCATGTACCCAACACTGTGCTCAAACGGTTCGGGGGACTCCTCAGGAGGAGGACATGGTGGGTCTAGGGAAGGAGTGACTGATGATGAGTCTGACATTGATACCAGGGAAGAGGACGCTTTGGCAGCTGCTTTGCCAGTACCCTGAGCCTGGGTGAGAGAGGATGAGGAGGAGGAGGAGGGCTTGGTCATCCACTCTACCAAGTCTTCGGCATGATGTGGCTCAACATGTCCAGCTGCCGAAAAGAAGGACAAGCGTGTCCCATGGCCATGTGCTGATGACAATGCACCGCGTCCACGACCAGCACTGTTGCCCCCAGACACAGAGCCTGCTTGCCCTCTTTTATTGCCTCCTGACTGTCTGCCTCTCCTTGTTTGCCTTCCAGACATTCTAATAGATGGCCTGCAGGGAGATGGGAAAAAAGCAATAAGGGCTACCTTCAGGTGTCCTTCTCTGTCCCTTTACTTAAGGATTTCTAAATATGGTTGAGGATGATTGCTTTCGCACAGAATAGCACAACGACAATTTCCCTGACTGTCCAAAAAACAAGGATTTCAAAGATGGTTGATGAGGAATGCTTTAGCACAGTATAGCACAAGGAGAATTTCCCTCACTGTCCTTCCCTGTCCCTAGAAACAAGGATTATCACAGTGAAAGAAACTGACACTCTTCCTACCTATAGTTTTCTGTCCCTAGAAAAAATGTTTTTTTAAAGCTGATTGATGATCAATGCTTTAGCACACTATAGCACAAGTAGAATTTCCCTCACTGTCCTTCCCTGTCCCTAGAAACAAGGATTATCACAGTAAAACACACTGACACTCTCCCTACCTATAGTTTTCTGTCCCTAGAAAAAATGATTTTTTAAAGATGGTTGATGATCAATGCTTTAGCACACTATAGCACAAGGAGAATTTCCCTCACTGTCCTTCCCTGTCCCTAGAAACAAGGATTATCACAGTGAAAGAAACTGACACTCTTCCTACCTATAGTTTTCTGTCCCTAGAAAAAATGTTTTTTTAAAGCTGATTGATGATCAATGCTTTAGCACACTATAGCACAAGGAGAATTTCCCTCACTGTCCTTTCCTGTCCCTAGAAACAAGGATTATCACAGTGAAAGAAACTGACACTCTTCCTACCTATAGTTTTCTGTCCCTAGAAAAAATGTTTTTTTAAAGCTGATTGATGATCAATGCTTTAGCACACTATAGCACAAGGAGAATTTCCCTCACTGTCCTTCCCTGTCCCTAGAAACAAGGATTATCACAGTGAAAGAAACTGACACTCTTCCTACCTATAGTTTTCTGTCCCTAGAAAAAATGTTTTTTTAAAGATGGTTGATGATCAATGCTTTCGCACACTATAGCACAAGGAGAATTTCCCTCACTGTCCTTCCCTGTCCCTAGAAACAAGGATTATCACAGTGAAAGAAACTGACACTCTTCCTACCTATAGTTTTCTGTCCCTAGAAAAAATGTTTTTTTTAAAGATGGTTGATGATCAATGCTTTAGCACACTATAGCACAAGGAGAATTTCCCTCACTGTCCTTCCCTGTCCCTAGAAACAAGGATTATCACAGTAAAACACACTGACACTCTCCCTACCTATAGTTTTCTGTCCCTAGAAAAAATTATTTTTTAAAGATGGTTGATGATCAATGCTTTAGCACACTATAGCACAAGGAGAATTTCCCTCACTGTCCTTCCCTGTCCCTAGAAACAAGGATTATCACAGTGAAAGAAACTGACACTCTTCCTACCTATAGTTTTCTGTCCCTAGAAAAAATGTTTTTTTAAAGCTGATTGATGATCAATGCTTTAGCACACTATAGCACAAGGAGAATTTCCCTCACTGTCCTTCCCTGTCCCTAGAAACAAGGATTATCACAGTGAAAGAAACTGACACTCTTCCTACCTATAGTTTTCTGTCCCTAGAAAAAATGTTTTTTTAAAGCTGATTGATGATCAATGCTTTAGCACACTATAGCACAAGTAGTATTTCCCTCACTGTCCTTCCCTGTCCCTAGAAACAAGGATTATCACAGTGAAAGAAACTGACACTCTTCCTACCTATAGTTTTCTGTCCCTAGAAAAAATGTTTTTTTAAAGATGGTTGATGATCAATGCTTTAGCACACTATAGCACAAGGAGAATTTCCCTCACTGTCCTTCCCTGTCCCTAGAAACAAGGATTATCACAGTGAAAGAAACTGACACTCTTCCTACCTATAGTTTTCTGTCCCTAGAAAAAATGTTTTTTTAAAGACGGTTGATGATCAATGCTTTAGCACACTATAGCACAAGGAGAATTTCCCTCACTGTCCTTCCCTGTCCCTAGAAACAAGGATTATCACAGTGAAAGAAACTGACACTCTTCCTACCTATAGTTTTCTGTCCCTAGAAAAAATGTTTTTTTAAAGACGGTTGATGATCAATGCTTTAGCACACTATAGCACAAGGAGAATTTCCCTCACTGTCCTTCCCTGTCCCTAGAAACAAGGATTATCACAGTGAAAGAAACTGACACTCTTCCTACCTATAGTTTTCTGTCCCTAGAAAAAATGTTTTTTTAAAGCTGATTGATGATCAATGCTTTAGCACACTATAGCACAAGTAGAATTTCCCTCACTGTCCTTCCCTGTCCCTAGAAACAAGGATTATCACAGTGAAAGAAACTGACACTCTTCCTACCTATAGTTTTCTGTCCCTAGAAAAAATGTTTTTTTAAAGCTGATGGATGATCAATGCTTTAGCACACTATAGCACAAGTAGAATTTCCCTCACTGTCCTTCCCTGTCCCTAGAAACAAGGATTATCACAGTGAAAGAAACTGACACTCTTCCTACTGTGACAGCAGGAAGGTAAAGTCACCTGGTTGCATCCAGGGGGGTAGATATATTTCGCCCAGATTCAGGCTTTACGCCGATTTATACAGCTAGGTGGAGAGTTGTATAAGCCCAGCTGAGACTAGTGGGCTCATGGATGACTCATACCTCTAGGGAGAGTGTGGGGCGTCGTGCAGACAGAGATGAGACCAGCTGAACCTTGTCAGCTCATTTAGGCCTCTATAAGGAACTCCCAGATTCATTAGATGTTAGCTCATGCCTGGAAGCAGACCTGTGTGGACTGTCTAGGGAGAGTGAACCCCTGTGCGGTGAGAGAAAGCCTGTGTGGCTATATTTTGCTTGGACATTTAAAACCAGGGACTAGGACAGCACTAGGCTGATCCCAGTCGTTAGTTAGGAAACCTGTAAGTTTAGTCAGAGGTCAAGTTGACCAGGATTTATTTTGTGTTTGTTTTTTTTGCCTTGCTGTGTTTTTGTCACTGTAAATAGAAAATAAACCACAACCTCCGTCTGCTGGGCCTGTTTTTGGGTGGGGAGCCCATCCCGGGGGTCACACATACCCGCTGCCGAGCTAGCCCCCCCCCACAGTTGGTGGAGAACCAGTGGCAGTTTTTTTTTAAGCCAGCATGGAGGAGATACTGAAACAGCTGGCTCTAGCAAATGCCAATCAACAGCAGACAAATGCAGGTTTGCAAAGGAGCCTTGCAGCCCAGCAGCAAGCTCATCAACAGAGCCTTGCAACTTTACAACAGAGTCTGGAGGCTCAGCAACAAGCCCAACAGCAATCTGAGGCCCGCTTCATAGACCTGTTGCAGAAGCAAGAGCAGAGACTACAACAACAGATGGAAGCAGTAATGCAGCAACGTCCGCAGACCGGTGAGGAAAGCCGTCCCACTAATACCGCGTCCTTTGGGGTGAGTCGTTTATTGACAAAAATGACTGGAGAGGATGATCCAGAGGTATTTTTGACCACATTTGAAAGGACCGCTGAAAGAGAAAAGTGGCCTGAGGAGCAGTGGGCTGGACTGGTGGCTCCTCTGTTAACGGGTGAATCGCAGAAAGCTTACTATGACCTAGAGCCTGACCAAGCAAAAGACTATGTGATGCTAAAAGCTGAAATATTGGCAAGGCTGGGTGTCACCCTGGCTGTCCGGGCTCAGCGTGTGCATAACTGGACTTTCCAGCTTGGAAAACCCCCCAGGTCTCAAATGTATGATCTCATTCACCTGAGCAGAAAGTGGCTACAGCCAGAGACTTTGTCCGCACCAAAGATTGTGGAACGTGTTGTAATGGATCGGTTTTTGAGAGCTCTTCCTACTGCCATCCAAAAGTGGGTAAGCCATGGAGACCCAGAGACGGCCGATGGTCTTGTGGATCGTGTGGAGAAATACTTGGCTACAGAGAACCTGACGGCCTCTTCCAGAGACACTCGGACTTTCCACCCTAAGACCAGACCATCCCCAGGGGCGGATAAGATGATTCCAAGGGGTAAGGGTGGAGAGAGTGAGAGGGTGGGAGCTCTACCCCAAGTTTGGCGAGAACAGCCTGGGAAATCAGCGGCTCAAGAGGCGGCAAGAAGGATCATTTGCTACCGCTGCCGGCAAGCGGGACATATTGCAGCAAATTGCCCGGTTTTGGAGGAACCCATGCAGTGTGACTTTCTGACGGGCAGACGTCAGTCGCTGTGTGCGACAGTCGCATGCACTGCCATTCGGGGAACTGAGAAACATTTATGCAAAATGTGTATTAATGGTAGAAATGTTGTGGTATTGCTGGATTCAGGTAGCCTTGTGACCCTGATAAAGGCTGAGTTAGTTAAAACAGAGGTCTCTGGGAATAGCAAGGTAGCCGTTATTTGTGTGCATGGGGACACCCGAGAGTATCCAGTGACTACAGTGTGTTTCGAGACCCCCAAAGGTACCCTTTCTCATCCAGTGGGCTTAGTGTCTCAGTTACCGCATGACGCCATTGTGGGAAGGGATTTTCCGAAGTTCTGGGAACTGTGGGATGATCATGAGCCCCCCACTGGTGCCCCTATGTACCAGGAATATGATAGCCAGAACTCCTCTGAGAGTGGTGAGGACTCTCCCGAATTTCCCTTGTCAGTATTGGCAGGGGAGACTCAAGAAACTGGAGAGGAGCCCACCTCCTCAGACGAAAACCTACCGTCTGTGGAGTTTTCTGATCTTGAGGTTCACAGGGAAAACTTTGCCACAGAACAGTTGAAAGACCCCGCCCTAATAAAGGCACGGGAAAACGTAGTGAAAATAGATGGCGAGTTAGTGAACCCAGATAATACCTGCACTTACCCATACTTCAGCGTAGAGAAGGACCTACTGTATCGGGTGGCAAAAAGGGCAGAAGAAACCGTTGAGCAGCTGGTGGTGCCCAAACCTTACAGGAAGTTGGTGTTGGAGTTGGCCCATGGGCACATTCTTGGAGGTCATCTGGGGACAGAGAAAACCCGAGAGAGGGTATTACAGAGATTCTATTGGCCTGGGGTGATGAAGGACATAGAAAATTATTGTTCCTCCTGCCCTGTGTGTCAGAGGTCGGCCCCGATGCCACACTTCCGTAGCCCGCTGGTCCCTCTACCCATCATTGAGGTCCCGTTTGAGAGAATCGCAATGGATTTGGTAGGTCCTATAATCAAGTCCGCTAGGGGGCACCAGTACATATTGGTTATAATGGACTATGCCACCCGTTATCCAGAAGCGATCCCTCTCAGAAATACCTCGGCCAAAACCATAGCCAAAGAGCTATCTCTTGTTTTTAGCCGGGTGGGTATTTGTAAAGAACTGCTTACGGACCAAGGTACACCCTTTATGTCCCGGGTTATGAAGGAGCTGTGTAAATTGTTCAAAGTGACGCAATTACGTACATCTGTGTATCACCCCCAAACCGATGGGCTGGTTGAAAGATTCAACAAAACCCTAAAACAAATGTTGAAGAAAGTGGTGGATAGGGATGGAAAGGATTGGGACTGTCTACTTCCTTATTTGATGTTTGCTATTAGGGAGGTGCCCCAATCCTCTACGGGATTCTCCCCCTTTGAGTTACTGTATGGGAGACACCCAAGAGGGCTGTTGGATATTGCCAAGGAAACTTGGGAAAGTGAGAGTTCTCCCCACAGGAGTGTGATTGAGCATGTCGCCCTGATGCAAGATCGAATTGCACAGGTAATGCCCATCGTGAAGGAACATTTGGCCCAAGCGCAGTTGGCACAGCAGAGAGTGTACAACCGTGGAGCCAAGACCCGTACCTTTTCCCCGGGGGATAGGATATTGGTACTTGTCCCTACGGTTGAAAGTAAATTCCTTGCCAAATGGCAAGGCCCCTACGAGATAATGGAAAAAGTGAGCGAAGTGAATTACAAGGTCAGACAACCAGGAAGGCGAAAGCCCGAACAGATCTATCACGTTAATCTGTTGAAAGCCTGGAGGGATAGAGAGTCCCTAGTCGCAGACACTTGGTCACCAGCTCAAACTGGTTGCGTGATTCCTGAGGTTGGAATCGCAGCCACCTTGTCACAACCCCAACAACAGGAGGTTAAGGAGTTTGTGCTTCGCAACAAGGAGGTATTCTCTGAGCTGCCGGGACAAACATCTGGGGTAGAGCATGACATTATTACCCCGCCCGGTGAAAGGGTGAAGTTAAAACCCTATCGGATCCCAGAGGCCCGACGGGAGGCAATACGGGAGGAAGTACAGAAAATGCTGAACTTAGGGGTGATAGAGGAGTCCCAAAGTGATTGGTCTAGTCCCATTGTGTTGGTGCCTAAACCGGATGGGAGCTGGCGATTTTGTAACGATTTTCGTCAGTTGAACAAAGTTACAAAATTTGACACCTACCCCATGCCACGTATAGATGAGTTGATCGACCGGCTGGGAACAGCCCGATACATGACGACTCTTGACCTCACAAAAGGGTATTGGCAAATCCCCCTGGCCAAGTCAGCCAAAGAGAAAACCGCATTTGTAACCCCAGACGGGGCGTTCCAATATAAAAGAATGCCGTTCGGGTTACAGAATGCGCCGGCCACATTCCAGCGGAAAATGGACCAGATGCTGAGGCCCCATCGGAAGTATGCTGCGGCTTACCTGGATGACGTAATTGTCCATAGCACAGATTGGGCCTCACATCTGCCAAAAGTGCAAGCAGTCCTGGACTCTGTTCGGGAAGCAGGGTTTACGGCTAACCCCAAGAAGTGTACCATTGGGCAGGAGGAGGCCAAATATCTTGGGTACACCATTGGGAGGGGAGTAATAAAACCCCAACTCAACAAAGTCGAGGCCATCCAGAGTTGGCCACGTCCCAACAGCAAGAAGCAGGTACGAGCCTTTCTGGGAATCGCTGGGTATTATCGGCGATTCATTCCCCACTTTGCTTCTAAGGCTGTGCCCCTAACCAACCTGACGAAGGGGAAAGGGTCGGTCATGATTAAATGGACCCCCGAGGCTGAGGCAGCATTCCAATTCTTGAAACAAGCCTTATGTAGCCAGCCAGTGTTGTACTCACCCGACTTCTCTAAAGACTTTGTCGTACAAAGTGATGCGTCAGATGTGGGGTTAGGAGCAGTATTGTCCCAGGTCTGGAACGGGGAAGAGCACCCAGTCATTTACCTCAGCAGGAAGTTGAAGTCCCATGAGGTAAATTACGCCACCGTTGAAAAGGAGTGTTTAGCGGTGAAGTGGGCTCTAGATTCCCTTCGGTACTACCTGCTAGGTAGGCACTTTGACATGGTTACGGATCACGCTCCGTTAAAGTGGATGGCTCAAAACAAGGAAACAAATAGAAGAGTGAATAGGTGGTTCCTGGCCCTCCAGGAATTCAACTTCACAGTAAAGCATCGCCCTGGCGTTCAAATGGGGAATGTGGATGCTTTGTCTCGAGTACATGAATGCCTGATTGCTGGTGTTCCAACCCCGAGGTTAAAACAAGAGGGGGGGGTATGTGACAGCAGGAAGGTAAAGTCACCTGGTTGCATCCAGGGGGGTAGATATATTTCGCCCAGATTCAGGCTTTACGCCGATTTATACAGCTAGGTGGAGAGTTGTATAAGCCCAGCTGAGACTAGTGGGCTCATGGATGACTCATACCTCTAGGGAGAGTGTGGGGCGTCGTGCAGACAGAGATGAGACCAGCTGAACCTTGTCAGCTCATTTAGGCCTCTATAAGGAACTCCCAGATTCATTAGATGTTAGCTCATGCCTGGAAGCAGACCTGTGTGGACTGTCTAGGGAGAGTGAACCCCTGTGCGGTGAGAGAAAGCCTGTGTGGCTATATTTTGCTTGGACATTTAAAACCAGGGACTAGGACAGCACTAGGCTGATCCCAGTCGTTAGTTAGGAAACCTGTAAGTTTAGTCAGAGGTCAAGTTGACCAGGATTTATTTTGTGTTTGTTTTTTTTGCCTTGCTGTGTTTTTGTCACTGTAAATAGAAAATAAACCACAACCTCCGTCTGCTGGGCCTGTTTTTGGGTGGGGAGCCCATCCCGGGGGTCACACATACCCGCTGCCGAGCTAGCCCCCCCACACTACCTATAGTTTTCTGTCCCTAGAAAAAATGTTTTTTTAAAGATGGTTGATGATCAATGCTTTAGCACACTATAGCACAAGGAGAATTTCCCTCACTGTCCTTCCCTGTCCCTAGAAACAAGGATTATCACAGTGAAAGAAACTGACACTCTTCCTACCTATAGTTTTCTGTCCCTAGAAAAAATGTTTTTTTAAAGACGGTTGATGATCAATGCTTTAGCACACTATAGCACAAGGAGAATTTCCCTCACTGTCCTTCCCTGTCCCTAGAAACAAGGATTATCACAGTGAAAGAAACTGACACTCTTCCTACCTATAGTTTTCTGTCCCTAGAAAAAATGTTTTTTTAAAGACGGTTGATGATCAATGCTTTAGCAGACTATAGCACAAGGAGAATTTCCCTCACTGTCCTTCCCTGTCCCTAGAAACAAGGATTATCACAGTGAAAGAAACTGACACTCTTCCTACCTATAGTTTTCTGTCCCTAGAAAAAATGTTTTTTTAAAGCTGATTGATGATCAATGCTTTAGCACACTATAGCACAAGTAGAATTTCCCTCACTGTCCTTCCCTGTCCCTAGAAACAAGGATTATCACAGTGAAAGAAACTGACACCCTTCCTACCTATAGTTTTCTGTCCCTAGAAAAAATGTTTTTTTAAAGATGGTTGATGATCAATGCTTTAGCACACTATAGCACAAGGAGAATTTCCCTCACTGTCCTTCCCTGTCCCTAGAAACAAGGATTATCACAGTGAAAGAAACTGACACTCTTCCTACCTATAGTTTTCTGTCCCTAGAAAAAATGTTTTTTTAAAGCTGATTGATGATCAATGCTTTAGCACACTATAGCACAAGTAGAATTTCCCTCACTGTCCTTCCCTGTCCCTAGAAACAAGGATTATCACAGTGAAAGAAACTGACACTCTTCCTACCTATAGTTTTCTGTCCCTAGAAAAAATGTTTTTTTAAAGATGGTTGATGATCAATGCTTTAGCACACTATAGCACAAGGAGAATTTCCCTCACTGTCCTTCCCTGTCCCTAGAAACAAGGATTATCACAGTGAAAGAAACTGACACTCTTCCTACCTATAGTTTTCTGTCCCTAGAAAAAATGTTTTTTTAAAGACGGTTGATGATCAATGCTTTAGCACACTATAGCACAAGGAGAATTTCCCTCACTGTCCTTCCCTGTCCCTAGAAACAAGGATTATCACAGTGAAAGAAACTGACACTCTTCCTACCTATAGTTTTCTGTCCCTAGAAAAAATGTTTTTTTAAAGATGGTTGATGATTAATGCTTTAGCACACTATAGCACAAGGAGAATTTCCCTCACTGTCCGTCCCTGTCCCTAGAAACAAGGATTATCACAGTAAAACACACTGACACTCTCCCTACCTATAGTTTTCTGTCCCTAGAAAAAATGATTTTTTAAAGATGGTTGATGATCAATGCTTTAGCACACTATAGCACAAGGAGAATTTCCCTCACTGTCCTTCCCTGTCCCTAGAAACAAGGATTATCACAGTGAAAGAAACTGACACTCTTCCTACCTATAGTTTTCTGTCCCTAGAAAAAATGTTTTTTTTTAAAGATGGTTGATGATCAATGCTTTAGCACACTATAGCACAAGGAGAATTTCCCTCACTGTCCTTCCCTGTCCCTAGAAACAAGGATTATCACAGTAAAACACACTGACACTCTCCCTACCTATAGTTTTCTGTCCCTAGAAAAAATGATTTTTTAAAGATGGTTGATGATCAATGCTTTAGCACACTATAGCACAAGGAGAATTTCCCTCACTGTCCTTCCCTGTCCCTAGAAACAAGGATTATCACAGTGAAAGAAACTGACACTCTTCCTACCTATAGTTTTCTGTCCCTAGAAAAAATGTTTTTTTAAAGCTGATTGATGATCAATGCTTTAGCACACTATAGCACAAGGAGAATTTCCCTCACTGTCCTTCCCTGTCCCTAGAAACAAGGATTATCACAGTGAAAGAAACTGACACTCTTCCTACCTATAGTTTTCTGTCCCTAGAAAAAATGTTTTTTTAAAGCTGATTGATGATCAATGCTTTAGCACACTATAGCACAAGTAGTATTTCCCTCACTGTCCTTCCCTGTCCCTAGAAACAAGGATTATCACAGTGAAAGAAACTGACACTCTTCCTACCTATAGTTTTCTGTCCCTAGAAAAAATGTTTTTTTAAAGACGGTTGATGATCAATGCTTTAGCACACTATAGCACAAGGAGAATTTCCCTCACTGTCCTTCCCTGTCCCTAGAAACAAGGATTATCACAGTGAAAGAAACTGACACTCTTCCTACCTATAGTTTTCTGTCCCTAGAAAAAATGTTTTTTTAAAGACGGTTGATGATCAATGCTTTAGCACACTATAGCACAAGGAGAATTTCCCTCACTGTCCTTCCCTGTCCCTAGAAACAAGGATTATCACAGTGAAAGAAACTGACACTCTTCCTACCTATAGTTTTCTGTCCCTAGAAAAAATGTTTTTTTAAAGCTGATTGATGATCAATGCTTTAGCACACTATAGCACAAGTAGAATTTCCCTCACTGTCCTTCCCTGTCCCTAGAAACAAGGATTATCACAGTGAAAGAAACTGACACTCTTCCTACCTATAGTTTTCTGTCCCTAGAAAAAATGTTTTTTTAAAGATGATTGATGATCAATGCTTTAGCACACTATAGCACAAGTAGAATTTCCCTCACTGTCCTTCCCTGTCCCTAGAAACAAGGATTATCACAGTGAAAGAAACTGACACTCTTCCTACCTATAGTTTTCTGTCCCTAGAAAAAATGTTTTTTTAAAGATGGTTGATGATCAATGCTTTAGCACACTATAGCACAAGGAGAATTTCCCTCACTGTCCTTCCCTGTCCCTAGAAACAAGGATTATCACAGTGAAAGAAACTGACACTCTTCCTACCTATAGTTTTCTGTCCCTAGAAAAAATGTTTTTTTAAAGACGGTTGATGATCAATGCTTTAGCACACTATAGCACAAGGAGAATTTCCCTCACTGTCCTTCCCTGTCCCTAGAAACAAGGATTATCACAGTGAAAGAAACTGACACTCTTCCTACCTATAGTTTTCTGTCCCTAGAAAAAATGTTTTTTTAAAGACGGTTGATGATCAATGCTTTAGCAGACTATAGCACAAGGAGAATTTCCCTCACTGTCCTTCCCTGTCCCTAGAAACAAGGATTATCACAGTGAAAGAAACTGACACTCTTCCTACCTATAGTTTTCTGTCCCTAGAAAAAATGTTTTTTTAAAGCTGATTGATGATCAATGCTTTAGCACACTATAGCACAAGGAGAATTTCCCTCACTGTCCTTCCCTGTCCCTAGAAACAAGGATTATCACAGTGAAAGAAACTGACACCCTTCCTACCTATAGTTTTCTGTCCCTAGAAAAAATGTTTTTTTAAAGATGGTTGATGATCAATGCTTTAGCACACTGTAGCACAAGGAGAATTTCCCTCACTGTCCTTCCCTGTCCCTAGAAACAAGGATTATCACAGTGAAAGAAACTGACACTCTTCCTACCTATAGTTTTCTGTCCCTAGAAAAAATGTTTTTTTAAAGCTGATTGATGATCAATGCTTTAGCACACTATAGCACAAGTAGAATTTCCCTCACTGTCCTTCCCTGTCCCTAGAAACAAGGATTATCACAGTGAAAGAAACTGACACTCTTCCTACCTATAGTTTTCTGTCCCTAGAAAAAATGTTTTTTTAAAGATGGTTGATGATCAATGCTTTAGCACACTATAGCACAAGGAGAATTTCCCTCACTGTCCTTCCCTGTCCCTAGAAACAAGGATTATCACAGTGAAAGAAACTGACACTCTTCCTACCTATAGTTTTCTGTCCCTAGAAAAAATGTTTTTTTAAAGACGGTTGATGATCAATGCTTTAGCACACTATAGCACAAGGAGAATTTCCCTCACTGTCCTTCCCTGTCCCTAGAAACAAGGATTATCACAGTGAAAGAAACTGACACCCTTCCTACCTATAGTTTTCTGTCCCTAGAAAAAAAGTTTTTTTAAAGCTGATTGATGATCAATGCTTTAGCACACTATAGCACAAGGAGAATTTCCCTCACTGTCCTTCCCTGTCCCTAGAAACAAGGATTATCACAGTGAAAGAAACTGACACTCTTCCTACCTATAGTTTTCTGTCCCTAGAAAAAATGTTTTTTTAAAGCTGATTGATGATCAATGCTTTAGCACACTATAGCACAAGTAGAATTTCCCTCACTGTCCTTCCCTGTCCCTAGAAACAAGGATTATCACAGTTAAAGAAACTGACACTCTTCCTGCCTATAGTTTTCTGTCCCTAGAAAAAATTTTTTTTAAAGACGGTTGATGATCAATGCTTTAGCACACTATAGCACAAGGAGAATTTCCCTCACTGTCCTTCCCTGTCCCTAGAAACAAGGATTATCACAGTGAAAGAAACTGACACTCTTCCTACCTATAGTTTTCTGTCCCTAGAAAAAATGTTTTTTTAAAGATGGTTGATGATCAATGCTTTAGCACACTATAGCACAAGGAGAATTTCCCTCACTGTCCTTCCCTGTCCCTAGAAACAAGGATTATCACAGTGAAAGAAACTGACACTCTTCCTACCTATAGTTTTCTGTCCCTAGAAAAAATGTTTTTTTAAAGACGGTTGATGATCAATGCTTTAGCACACTATAGCACAAGGAGAATTTCCCTCACTGTCCTTCCCTGTCCCTAGAAACAAGGATTATCACAGTGAAAGAAACTGACACCCTTCCTACCTATAGTTTTCTGTCCCTAGAAAAAATGTTTTTTTAAAGCTGATTGATGATCAATGCTTTAGCACACTATAGCACAAGGAGAATTTCCCTCACTGTCCTTCCCTGTCCCTAGAAACAAGGATTATCACAGTGAAAGAAACTGACACTCTTCCTACCTATAGTTTTCTGTCCCTAGAAAAAATGTTTTTTTAAAGCTGATTGATGATCAATGCTTTAGCACACTATAGCACAAGTAGAATTTCCCTCACTGTCCTTCCCTGTCCCTAGAAACAAGGATTATCACAGTTAAAGAAACTGACACTCTTCCTGCCTATAGTTTTCTGTCCCTAGAAAAATTTTTTTTTAAAGACGGTTGATGATCAATGCTTTAGCACACTATAGCACAAGGAGAATTTCCCTCACTGTCCTTCCCTGTCCCTAGAAACAAGGATTATCACAGTGAAAGAAACTGACACTCTTCCTACCTATAGTTTTCTGTCCCTAGAAAAAATGTTTTTTTAAAGCTGATTGATGATCAATGCTTTAGCACACTATAGCACAAGGAGAATTTCCCTCACTGTCCTTCCCTGTCCCTAGAAACAAGGATTATCACAGTGAAAGAAACTGACACTCTTCCTACCTATAGTTTTCTGTCCCTAGAAAAAATGTTTTTTTAAAGACGGTTGATGATCAATGCTTTAGCACACTATAGCACAAGGAGAATTTCCCTCACTGTCCTTCCCTGTCCCTAGAAACAAGGATTATCACAGTGAAAGAAACTGACACTCTTCCTACCTATAGTTTTCTGTCCCTAGAAAAAATGTTTTTTTAAAGATGGTTGATGATCAATGCTTTAGCACACTATAGCACAAGGAGAATTTCCCTCACTGTCCATCCCTGTCCCTAGAAACAAGGATTATCACAGTAAAACACACTAACACTCTCCCTACCTATAGTTTTCTGTCCCTAGAAAAAATGATTTTTTAAAGATGGTTGATGATCAATGCTTTAGCACACTATAGCACAAGGAGAATTTCCCTCACTGTCCTTCCCTGTCCCTAGAAACAAGGATTATCACAGTGAAAGAAACTGACACCCTTCCTACCTATAGTTTTCTGTCCCTAGAAAAAATGTTTTTTTAAAGCTGATTGATGATCAATGCTTTAGCACACTATAGCACAAGGAGAATTTCCCTCACTGTCCTTCCCTGTCCCTAGAAACAAGGATTATCACAGTGAAAGAAACTGACACTCTTCCTACCTATAGTTTTCTGTCCCTAGAAAAAATGTTTTTTTAAAGCTGATTGATGATCAATGCTTTAGCACACTATAGCACAAGTAGAATTTCCCTCACTGTCCTTCCCTGTCCCTAGAAACAAGGATTATCACAGTGAAAGAAACTGACACTCTTCCTACCTATAGTTTTCTGTCCCTAGAAAAAATGTTTTTTTAAAGATGGTTGATGATCAATGCTTTAGCACACTATAGCTCAAGTAGAATTTCCCTCACTGTCCTTCCCTATCCCTAGAAACAAGGATTATCACAGTGAAAGAAACTGACACTCTTCCTACCTATAGTTTTCTGTCCTAGAAAAAATGTTTTTTTAAAGACGGTTGATGATCAATGCTTTAGCACACTATAGCACAAGGAGAATTTCCCTCACTGTCCTTCCCTGTCCCTAGAAACAAGGATTATCACAGTGAAAGAAACTGACACTCTTCCTACCTATAGTTTTCTGTCCCTAGAAAAAATGTTTTTTTAAAGCTGATTGATGATCAATGCTTTAGCACACTATAGCACAAGTAGAATTTCCCTCACTGTCCTTCCCTGTCCCTAGAAACAAGGATTATCACAGTGAAAGAAACTGACACTCTTCCTACCTATAGTTTTCTGTCCCTAGAAAAAATGTTTTTTTAAAGCTGATTGATGATCAATGCTTTAGCACACTATAGCACAAGGAGAATTTCCCTCACTGTCCTTCCCTGTCCCTAGAAACAAGGATTATCACAGTGAAAGAAACTGACACTCTTCCTACCTATAGTTTTCTGTCCCTAGAAAAAATGTTTTTTTAAAGATGGTTGATGATCAATGCTTTAGCACACTATAGCACAAGTAGAATTTCCCTCACTGTCCTTCCCTGTCCCTAGAAACAAGGATTATCACAGTGAAAGAAACTGACACTCTTCCTACCTATAGTTTTCTGTCCCTAGAAAAAATGTTTTTTTAAAGATGGTTGATGATCAATGCTTTAGCACACTATAGCACAAGGAGAATTTCCCTCACTGTCCTTCCCTGTCCCTAGAAACAAGGATTATCACAGTGAAAGAAACTGACACTCTTCCTACCTATAGTTTTCTGTCCCTAGAAAAAATGTTTTTTTAAAGACGGTTGATGATCAATGCTTTAGCACACTATAGCACAAGGAGAATTTCCCTCACTGTCCTTACCTGTCCCTAGAAACAAGGATTATCACAGTGAAAGAAACTGACACTCTTCCTACCTATAGTTTTCTGTCCCTAGAAAAAATGTTTTTTTAAAGACGGTTGATGATCAATGCTTTAGCAGACTATAGCACAAGGAGAATTTCCCTCACTGTCCTTCCCTGTCCCTAGAAACAAGGATTATCACAGTGAAAGAAACTGACACTCTTCCTACCTATAGTTTTCTGTCCCTAGAAAAAATGTTTTTTTAAAGATGGTTGATGATCAATGCTTTAGCACACTATAGCACAAGGAGAATTTCCCTCACTGTCCTTCCCTGTCCCTAGAAACAAGGATTATCACAGTGAAAGAAACTGACACTCTTCCTACCTATAGTTTTCTGTCCCTAGAAAAAATGTTTTTTTAAAGATGGTTGATGATCAATGCTTTAGCACACTATAGCACAAGGAGAATTTCCCTCACTGTCTGTCCCTGTCCCTAGAAACAAGGATTATCACAGTAAAACACACTGACACTCTCCCTACCTATAGTTTTCTGTCCCTAGAAAAAATGATTTTTTAAAGATGGTTGATGATCAATGCTTTAGCACACTATAGCACAAGGAGAATTTCCCTCACTGTCCTTCCCTGTCCCTAGAAACAAGGATTATCACAGTGAAAGAAACTGACACCCTTCCTACCTATAGTTTTCTGTCCCTAGAAAAAATGTTTTTTTAAAGCTGATTGATGATCAATGCTTTAGCACACTATAGCACAAGGAGAATTTCCCTCACTGTCCTTCCCTGTCCCTAGAAACAAGGATTATCACAGTGAAAGAAACTGACACTCTTCCTACCTATAGTTTTCTGTCCCTAGAAAAAATGTTTTTTTAAAGCTGATTGATGATCAATGCTTTAGCACACTATAGCACAAGTAGAATTTCCCTCACTGTCCTTCCCTGTCCCTAGAAACAAGGATTATCACAGTTAAAGAAACTGACACTCTTCCTGCCTATAGTTTTCTGTCCCTAGAAAAAATGTTTTTTTAAAGACGGTTGATGATCAATGCTTTAGCACACTATAGCACAAGGAGAATTTCCCTCACTGTCCTTCCCTGTCCCTAGAAACAAGGATTATCACAGTGAAAGAAACTGACACTCTTCCTACCTATAGTTTTCTGTCCCTAGAAAAAATGTTTTTTTAAAGCTGATTGATGATCAATGCTTTAGCACACTATAGCACAAGGAGAATTTCCCTCACTGTCCTTCCCTGTCCCTAGAAACAAGGATTATCACAGTGAAAGAAACTGACACTCTTCCTACCTATAGTTTTCTGTCCCTAGAAAAAATGTTTTTTTAAAGCTGATTGATGATCAATGCTTTAGCACACTATAGCACAAGTAGAATTTCCCTCACTGTCCTTCCCTGTCCCTAGAAACAAGGATTATCACAGTGAAAGAAACTGACACTCTTCCTACCTATAGTTTTCTGTCCTAGAAAAAATGTTTTTTTAAAGACGGTTGATGATCAATGCTTTAGCACACTATAGCACAAGGAGAATTTCCCTCACTGTCCTTCCCTGTCCCTAGAAACAAGGATTATCACAGTGAAAGAAACTGACACTCTTCCTACCTATAGTTTTCTGTCCCTAGAAAAAATGTTTTTTTAAAGCTGATTGATGATCAATGCTTTAGCACACTATAGCACAAGTAGAATTTCCCTCACTGTCCTTCCCTGTCCCTAGAAACAAGGATTATCACAGTGAAAGAAACTGACACTCTTCCTACCTATAGTTTTCTGTCCCTAGAAAAAATGTTTTTTTAAAGCTGATTGATGATCAATGCTTTAGCACACTATAGCACAAGGAGAATTTCCCTCACTGTCCTTCCCTGTCCCTAGAAACAAGGATTATCACAGTGAAAGAAACTGACACTCTTCCTACCTATAGTTTTCTGTCCCTAGAAAAAATGTTTTTTTAAAGATGGTTGATGATCAATGCTTTAGCACACTATAGCACAAGTAGAATTTCCCTCACTGTCCTTCCCTGTCCCTAGAAACAAGGATTATCACAGTGAAAGAAACTGACACTCTTCCTACCTATAGTTTTCTGTCCCTAGAAAAAATGTTTTTTTAAAGATGGTTGATGATCAATGCTTTAGCACACTATAGCACAAGTAGAATTTCCCTCACTGTCCTTCCCTGTCCCTAGAAACAAGGATTATCACAGTGAAAGAAACTGACACTCTTCCTACCTATAGTTTTCTGTCCCTAGAAAAAATGTTTTTTTAAAGATGGTTGATGATCAATGCTTTAGCACACTATAGCACAAGGAGAATTTCCCTCACTGTCCTTCCCTGTCCCTAGAAACAAGGATTATCACAGTGAAAGAAACTGACACTCTTCCTACCTATAGTTTTCTGTCCCTAGAAAAAATGTTTTTTTAAAGACGGTTGATGATCAATGCTTTAGCACACTATAGCACAAGGAGAATTTCCCTCACTGTCCTTCCCTGTCCCTAGAAACAAGGATTATCACAGTGAAAGAAACTGACACTCTTCCTACTGTGAGGAGGTTAGCTCGGCAGCGGGTGTGTGTGACCCCCGAGATGGGCTCCCCACACAAAAACAGGCCCAGCAAACGGTGGTTGTGGTTTTCAAAATCAAAAAGGTGCGGTTTATTTTCTGTTTACAGTGACAAAACACAGCAAAGCAAAAGAAACATAAACAAAATAAATCCTGGTCAACTTGACCTCTGACTAAACATACAGGTTTCCTAACTAACAACTGGGATCAGCCTAGTGCTGTCCTAGTCCCTAAGTCCCTGGTTTTAAATGTCCAAGCAAATAGCCACACAGGCTTTGTCTCACCGCACAGGGGTTCACTCTCCCTAGACAGTCCACACAGGTCTGGTTCCAGGCATGAGCAAACATCTAATGAAGCTGGGAGTTCTTATAGAGGCCTAAATGAGCTGACAAGCTTCAGCTGGTCTCATCAACTCCCTGTCTGTACGACGCCCCACACTCTCCCTAGAGGTATGAGTCATCCATGAGCCCACTAGCCTTATACAACTCTCCACCTAGTTGTATAAGTCGGCGTAAAGCCTGAATCTGGGCGAAATATATCTACCCCCCTGGATGCAACCAGGTGACTTTACCTTCCTGCTGTCACATACCCCCCCCTCTTGTTTTAACCTCGGGGTTGGAACACCAGCAATCAGGCATTCATGTACTCGAGACAAAGCATCCACATTCCCCATTTGAACGCCAGGGCGATGCTTTACTGTGAAGTTGAATTCCTGAAGGGCCAGGAACCACCTATTCACTCTTCTATTTGTTTCTTTGTTTTGAGCCATCCACTTTAACGGAGCGTGATCCGTAACCATGTCAAAGTGCCTACCTAGCAGGTAGTACCGAAGGGAATCTAGAGCCCACTTCACCGCTAAACACTCCTTTTCAACGGTGGCGTAATTTACCTCATGGGACTTCAACTTCCTGCTGAGGTAAATGACTGGGTGCTCTTCCCCGTTCCAGACCTGGGACAATACTGCTCCTAACCCCACATCTGACGCATCACTTTGTACGACAAAGTCTTTAGAGAAGTCGGGTGAGTACAACACTGGCTGGCTACATAAGGCTTGTTTCAAGAATTGGAATGCTGCCTCAGCCTCGGGGGTCCATTTAATCATGACCGACCCTTTCCCCTTCGTCAGGTTGGTTAGGGGCACAGCCTTAGAAGCAAAGTGGGGAATGAATCGCCGATAATACCCAGCGATTCCCAGAAAGGCTCGTACCTGCTTTTTGCTGTTGGGACGTGGCCAACTCTGGATGGCCTCGACTTTGTTGAGTTGGGGTTTTATTACTCCCCTCCCAATGGTGTACCCAAGATATTTGGCCTCCTCCTGCCCAATGGTACACTTCTTGGGGTTAGCCGTAAACCCTGCTTCCCGAACAGAGTCCAGGACTGCTTGCACTTTTGGCAGATGTGAGGCCCAATCTGTGCTATGGACAATTATGTCATCCAGGTAAGCCGCAGCATACTTCCGATGGGGCCTCAGCATCTGGTCCATTTTCCGCTGGAATGTGGCCGGCGCATTCTGTAACCCGAACGGCATTCTTTTATATTGGAACGCCCCGTCTGGGGTTACAAATGCGGTTTTCTCTTTGGCCGACTTGGCCAGGGGGATTTGCCAATACCCTTTTGTGAGGTCAAGAGTCGTCATGTATCGGGCTGTTCCCAGCCGGTCGATCAACTCATCTATACGTGGCATGGGGTAGGTGTCAAATTTTGTAACTTTGTTCAACTGTCGAAAATCGTTACAAAATCGCCAGCTCCCATCCGGTTTAGGCACCAACACAATGGGACTAGACCAATCACTTTGGGACTCCTCTATCACCCCTAAGTTCAGCATTTTCTGTACTTCCTCCCGTATTGCCTCCCGTCGGGCCTCTGGGATCCGATAGGGTTTTAACTTCACCCTTTCACCGGGCGGGGTAATGATGTCATGCTCTACCCCAGATGTTTGTCCCGGCAGCTCAGAGAATACCTCCTTGTTGCGAAGCACAAACTCCTTAACCTCCTGTTGTTGGGGTTGTGACAAGGTGGCTGCTATTCCAACCTCCGGAATCACGCAACCAGTTTGAGCTGGTGACCAAGTGTCTGCGACTAGGGACTCTCTATCCCTCCAGGCTTTCAACAGATTAACGTGATAGATCTGTTCGGGCTTTCGCCTTCCTGGTTGTCTGACCTTGTAATTCACTTCGCTCACTTTTTCCATTATCTCGTAGGGGCCTTGCCATTTGGCAAGGAATTTACTTTCAACCGTAGGGACAAGTACCAGTATCCTATCCCCCGGGGAAAAGGTACGGGTCTTGGCTCCACGGTTGTACACTCTCTGCTGTGCTAACTGCGCTTGGGCCAAATGTTCCTTCACGATGGGCATTACCTGTGCAATTCGGTCTTGCATCAGGGCGACATGCTCAATCACACTCCTGTGGGGAGAACTCTCACTTTCCCAAGTTTCCTTGGCAATATCCAACAGCCCTCTTGGGTGTCTCCCATACAGTAACTCAAAGGGGGAGAATCCCGTAGAGGATTGGGGCACCTCCCTAATAGCAAACATCAGATAAGGAAGTAGACAGTCCCAATCCTTTCCATCTCTATCCACCACTTTCTTCAACATTTGTTTTAGGGTTTTGTTGAACCTTTCAACCAGCCCATCGGTTTGGGGGTGATACACAGATGTACGTAATTGCGTCACTTTGAACAATTTACACAGCTCCTTCATAACCCGGGACATAAAGGGTGTACCTTGGTCCGTAAGCAGTTCTTTACAAATACCCACCCGGCTAAACACAAGAGATAGCTCTTTGGCTATGGTTTTGGCCGAGGTATTTCGGAGAGGGATCGCTTCTGGATAACGGGTGGCATAGTCCATTATAACTAATATGTACTGGTGCCCCCTAGCGGACTTGATTATAGGACCTACCAAATCCATGGCGATCCTCTCAAACGGGACCTCAATGATGGGTAGAGGGACCAGCGGGCTACGGAAATGTGGCATCGGGGCCGACCTCTGACACACAGGGCAGGAGGAACAATAATTTTCTATGTCCTTCATCACCCCCGGCCAATAGAATCTCTGTAATACCCTCTCTCGGGTTTTCTCTGTCCCCAGATGACCTCCAAGAATGTGCCCATGGGCCAACTCCAACACCAACTTCCTGTAAGGTTTGGGCACCACAAGCTGCTCAACGGTTTCTTCTGCCCTTTTTGCCACCCGATACAGTAGGTCCTTCTCTACGCTGAAGTATGGGTAAGTGCAGGTATTATCTGGGTTCACTAACTCGCCATCTATTTTCACTACGTTTTCCCGTGCCTTTATTAGGGCGGGGTCTTTCAACTGTTCTGTGGCAAAGTTTTCCCTGTGAACCTCAAGATCAGAAAACTCCACAGACGGTAGGTTTTCGTCTGAGGAGGTGGGCTCCTCTCCAGTTTCTTGAGTCTCCCCTGCCAATACTGATAAGGGAAATTCTGGAGAGTCCTCACCACTCTCAGGGGAGTTCTGGCTATCACATTCCTGGTACATAGGGGCACCAGTGGGGGGCTCAGGATCATCCCACAGTTCCCAGAACTTCGGAAAATCCCTTCCCACAATGGCGTCATGCGGTAACTGAGATACTAAGCCCACTGGATGAGAGAGGGTACCTTTGGGGGTCTCGAAACACACTGTAGTCACTGGATACTCTCGGGTGTCCCCATGCACACAAATAACAGCTACCTTGCTATTCCCAGAGACCTCTGTTTTAACTAACTCAGCCTTTATCAGGGTCACAAGGCTACCTGAATCCAGCAATACCACAACATTTCTACCATTAACACACATTTTGCATAAATGTTTCTCAGTTCCTCGAATGGCAGTGCATGCGACTGTCGCACACAGCGACTGACGTCTGCCCGTCAGAAAGTCACACTGCATGGGTTCCTCCACAACCGGGCAATTGGCTGCAATATGTCCCGCTTGCCGGCAGCGGTAGCAAACGATCCTTCTTGCGGCCTCTTGAGCCGCTGATTTCCCAGGCTGTTCTCGCCAAACTTGGGGTAGAGCTCCCACCCTCTCACTCTCTCCACCCTCACCCCTTGGAATCCTCTTATCCGCCCCTGGGGATGGTCTGGTCTTAGGGTGGAAAGTCCGAGTGTCTCTGGAAGAGGCCGTCAGGTTCTCTGTAGCCAAGTATTTCTCCACACGATCCACAAGACCATCGGCCGTCTCTGGGTCTCCATGGCTTACCCACTTTTGGATGACAGTAGGAAGAGCTCTCAAAAACCGATCCATTACAACACGTTCCACAATCTTTGGTGCGGACAAAGTCTCTGGCTGTAGCCACTTTCTGCTCAGGTGAATGAGATCATACATTTGAGACCTGGGGGGTTTTCCAAGCTGGAAAGTCCAGTTATGCACACGCTGAGCCCGGACAGCCTGGGTGACACCCAGCCTTGCCAATATTTCAGCTTTTAGCATCGCATAGTCTTTTGCTTGGTTAGGCTCTAGGTCATAGTAAGCTTTCTGCGATTCACCAGTTAACAGAGAAGCCACCAGTCCAGCCCACTGCTCCTCAGGCCACTTTTCTCTTTCAGCGGTCCTTTCAAATGTGGTCAAAAATACCTCTGGATCATCCTCTCCAGTCATTTTTGTCAATAAACGACTCACCCCAAAGGACGCGGTATTAGTGGGACGGCTTTCCTCACTGGTCTGCGGACGTTGCTGCATTGCTGCTTCCATCTGTTGTTGTAGTCTCTGCTCTTGCTTCTGTAACAGGTCTATGAAGCGGGCCTCAGATTGCTGCTGGGCTTGTTGCTGAGCCTCCAGACTCTGTTGCAAAGTTGCGTTTGTCTGCTGCTGGGCTGCAAGGCTCTGTTGATGAGCTTGCTGCTGGGCTGCAAGGCTCTGTTGATGAGCTTGCTGCTGGGCTGCGAAGTTCTGTTGTTGAGCTGCAAGGCTCTTTTGCAAACCTGCATTTGTCTGCTGTTGATTGGCATTTGCTAGAGCCAGCTGCTTCAGTATCTCCTCCATGCTGGCTTAAAAAAAAACTGCCACTGGTTCTCCACCAACTGTGAGGAGGTTAGCTCGGCAGCGGGTGTGTGTGACCCCCGAGATGGGCTCCCCACACAAAAACAGGCCCAGCAAACGGTGGTTGTGGTTTTCAAAATCAAAAAGGTGCGGTTTATTTTCTGTTTACAGTGACAAAACACAGCAAAGCAAAAGAAACATAAACAAAATAAATCCTGGTCAACTTGACCTCTGACTAAACATACAGGTTTCCTAACTAACAACTGGGATCAGCCTAGTGCTGTCCTAGTCCCTAAGTCCCTGGTTTTAAATGTCCAAGCAAATAGCCACACAGGCTTTGTCTCACCGCACAGGGGTTCACTCTCCCTAGACAGTCCACACAGGTCTGGTTCCAGGCATGAGCAAACATCTAATGAAGCTGGGAGTTCTTATAGAGGCCTAAATGAGCTGACAAGCTTCAGCTGGTCTCATCAACTCCCTGTCTGTACGACGCCCCACACTCTCCCTAGAGGTATGAGTCATCCATGAGCCCACTAGCCTTATACAACTCTCCACCTAGTTGTATAAGTCGGCGTAAAGCCTGAATCTGGGCGAAATATATCTACCCCCCTGGATGCAACCAGGTGACTTTACCTTCCTGCTGTCACACTACCTATAGTTTTCTGTCCCTAGAAAAAATGTTTTTTTAAAGACGGTTGATGATCAATGCTTTAGCAGACTATAGCACAAGGAGAATTTCCCTCACTGTCCTTCCCTGTCCCTAGAAACAAGGATTATCACAGTGAAAGAAACTGACACTCTTCCTACCTATAGTTTTCTGTCCCTAGAAAAAATGTTTTTTTTAAAGCTGATTGATGATCAATGCTTTAGCACACTATAGCACAAGTAGAATTTCCCTCACTGTCCTTCCCTGTCCCTAGAAACAAGGATTATCACAGTGAAAGAAACTGACACCCTTCCTACCTATAGTTTTCTGTCCCTAGAAAAAATGTTTTTTTAAAGCTGATTGATGATCAATGCTTTAGCACACTATAGCACAAGTAGAATTTCCCTCACTGTCCTTCCCTGTCCCTAGAAACAAGGATTATCACAGTGAAAGAAACTGACACTCTTCCTACCTATAGTTTTCTGTCCCTAGAAAAAATGTTTTTTTAAAGATGGTTGATGATCAATGCTTTAGCACACTATAGCACAAGGAGAATTTCCCTCACTGTCCTTCCCTGTCCCTAGAAACAAGGATTATCACAGTGAAAGAAACTGACACTCTTCCTACCTATAGTTTTCTGTCCCTAGAAAAAATGTTTTTTTAAAGCTGATTGATGATCAATGCTTTAGCACACTATAGCACAAGTAGAATTTCCCTCACTGTCCTTCCCTGTCCCTAGAAACAAGGATTATCACAGTGAAAGAAACTGACACTCTTCCTACCTATAGTTTTCTGTCCCTAGAAAAAATGTTTTTTTAAAGATGGTTGATGATCAATGCTTTAGCACACTATAGCACAAGGAGAATTTCCCTCACTGTCCTTCCCTGTCCCTAGAAACAAGGATTATCACAGTGAAAGAAACTGACACTCTTCCTACCTATAGTTTTCTGTCCCTAGAAAAAATGTTTTTTTAAAGACGGTTGATGATCAATGCTTTAGCACACTATAGCACAAGGAGAATTTCCCTCACTGTCCTTCCCTGTCCCTAGAAACAAGGATTATCACAGTGAAAGAAACTGACACTCTTCCTACCTATAGTTTTCTGTCCCTAGAAAAAATGTTTTTTTAAAGATGGTTGATGATCAATGCTTTAGCACACTATAGCACAAGGAGAATTTCCCTCACTGTCCGTCCCTGTCCCTAGAAACAAGGATTATCACAGTAAAACACACTGACACTCTCCCTACCTATAGTTTTCTGTCCCTAGAAAAAATGATTTTTTAAAGATGGTTGATGATCAATGCTTTAGCACACTATAGCACAAGGAGAATTTCCCTCACTGTCCTTCCCTGTCCCTAGAAACAAGGATTATCACAGTGAAAGAAACTGACACCCTTCCTACCTATAGTTTTCTGTCCCTAGAAAAAATGTTTTTTTAAAGCTGATTGATGATCAATGCTTTAGCACACTATAGCACAAGGAGAATTTCCCTCACTGTCCTTCCCTGTCCCTAGAAACAAGGATTATCACAGTGAAAGAAACTGACACTCTTCCTACCTATAGTTTTCTGTCCCTAGAAAAAATGTTTTTTTAAAGCTGATTGATGATCAATGCTTTAGCACACTATAGCACAAGTAGAATTTCCCTCACTGTCCTTCCCTGTCCCTAGAAACAAGGATTATCACAGTGAAAGAAACTGACACTCTTCCTACCTATAGTTTTCTGTCCCAGAAAAAATGTTTTTTTAAAGATGGTTGATGATCAATGCTTTAGCACACTATAGCACAAGGAGAATTTCCCTCACTGTCCTTCCCTGTCCCTAGAAACAAGGATTATCACAGTGAAAGAAACTGACACTCTTCCTACCTATAGTTTTCTGTCCCTAGAAAAAATGTTTTTTTAAAGACGGTTGATGATCAATGCTTTAGCACACTATAGCACAAGGAGAATTTCCCTCACTGTCCTTCCCTGTCCCTAGAAACAAGGATTATCACAGTGAAAGAAACTGACACTCTTCCTACCTATAGTTTTCTGTCCCTAGAAAAAATGTTTTTTTAAAGATGGTTGATGATCAATGCTTTAGCACACTATAGCACAAGGAGAATTTCCCTCACTGTCCGTCCCTGTCCCTAGAAACAAGGATTATCACAGTAAAACACACTGACACTCTCCCTACCTATAGTTTTCTGTCCCTAGAAAAAATGATTTTTTAAAGATGGTTGATGATCAATGCTTTAGCACACTATAGCACAAGGAGAATTTCCCTCACTGTCCTTCCCTGTCCCTAGAAACAAGGATTATCACAGTGAAAGAAACTGACACCCTTCCTACCTATAGTTTTCTGTCCCTAGAAAAAATGTTTTTTTAAAGCTGATTGATGATCAATGCTTTAGCACACTATAGCACAAGGAGAATTTCCCTCACTGTCCTTCCCTGTCCCTAGAAACAAGGATTATCACAGTGAAAGAAACTGACACTCTTCCTACCTATAGTTTTCTGTCCCTAGAAAAAATGTTTTTTTAAAGCTGATTGATGATCAATGCTTTAGCACACTATAGCACAAGTAGAATTTCCCTCACTGTCCTTCCCTGTCCCTAGAAACAAGGATTATCACAGTTAAAGAAACTGACACTCTTCCTGCCTATAGTTTTCTGTCCCTAGAAAAAATGTTTTTTTAAAGACGGTTGATGATCAATGCTTTAGCACACTATAGCACAAGGAGAATTTCCCTCACTGTCCTTCCCTGTCCCTAGAAACAAGGATTATCACAGTGAAAGAAACTGACACTCTTCCTACCTATAGTTTTCTGTCCCTAGAAAAAATGTTTTTTTAAAGCTGATTGATGATCAATGCTTTAGCACACTATAGCACAAGGAGAATTTCCCTCACTGTCCTTCCCTGTCCCTAGAAACAAGGATTATCACAGTGAAAGAAACTGACACTCTTCCTACCTATAGTTTTCTGTCCCTAGAAAAAATGTTTTTTTAAAGCTGATTGATGATCAATGCTTTAGCACACTATAGCACAAGTAGAATTTCCCTCACTGTCCTTCCCTGTCCCTAGAAACAAGGATTATCACAGTGAAAGAAACTGACACTCTTCCTACCTATAGTTTTCTGTCCCTAGAAAAAATGTTTTTTTAAAGATGGTTGATGATCAATGCTTTAGCACACTATAGCACAAGGAGAATTTCCCTCACTGTCCTTCCCTGTCCCTAGAAACAAGGATTATCACAGTGAAAGAAACTGACACTCTTCCTACCTATAGTTTTCTGTCCCTAGAAAAAATGTTTTTTTAAAGCTGATTGATGATCAATGCTTTAGCACACTATAGCACAAGTAGAATTTCCCTCACTGTCCTTCCCTGTCCCTAGAAACAAGGATTATCACAGTGAAAGAAACTGTCACTCTTCCTACCTATAGTTTTCTGTCCCTAGAAAAAATGTTTTTTTAAAGATGGTTGATGATCAGTGCTTTAGCACACTATAGCACAAGGAGAATTTCCCTCACTGTCCTTCCCTGTCCCTAGAAACAAGGATTATCACAGTGAAAGAAACTGACACTCTTCCTACCTATAGTTTTCTGTCCTAGAAAAAATGTTTTTTTAAAGACGGTTGATGATCAATGCTTTAGCACACTATAGCACAAGGAGAATTTCCCTCACTGTCCTTCCCTGTCCCTAGAAACAAGGATTATCACAGTGAAAGAAACTGACACTCTTCCTACCTATAGTTTTCTGTCCCTAGAAAAAATGTTTTTTTAAAGCTGATTGATGATCAATGCTTTAGCACACTATAGCACAAGGAGAATTTCCCTCACTGTCCTTCCCTGTCCCTAGAAACAAGGATTATCACAGTGAAAGAAACTGACACTCTTCCTACCTATAGTTTTCTGTCCCTAGAAAAAATGTTTTTTTAAAGCTGATTGATGATCAATGCTTTAGCACACTATAGCACAAGGAGAATTTCCCTCACTGTCCTTCCCTGTCCCTAGAAACAAGGATTATCACAGTGAAAGAAACTGACACTCTTCCTACCTATAGTTTTCTGTCCCTAGAAAAAATGTTTTTTTAAAGATGGTTGATGATCAATGCTTTAGCACACTATAGCACAAGTAGAATTTCCCTCACTGTCCTTCCCTGTCCCTAGAAACAAGGATTATCACAGTGAAAGAAACTGACACTCTTCCTACCTATAGTTTTCTGTCCCTAGAAAAAATGTTTTTTTAAAGACGGTTGATGATCAATGCTTTAGCACACTATAGCACAAGGAGAATTTCCCTCACTGTCCTTCCCTGTCCCTAGAAACAAGGATTATCACAGTGAAAGAAACTAACACTCTTCCTACCTATAGTTTTCTGTCCCTAGAAAAAATGTTTTTTTAAAGACGGTTGATGATCAATGCTTTAGCACACTATAGCACAAGGAGAATTTCCCTCACTGTCCTTCCCTGTCCCAAGAAACAAGGATTATCACAGTGAAAGAAACTGACACTCTTCCTACCTATAGTTTTCTGTCCTTGGAAAAAATGTTTTTTTAAAGCTGATTGATGATCAATGCTTTAGCACACTATAGCACAAGTAGAATTTCCCTCACTGTCCTTCCCTGTCCCTAGAAACAAGGATTATCACAGTGAAAGAAACTGACACTCTTCCTACCTATAGTTTTCTGTCCCTAGAAAAAATGTTTTTTTAAAGATGGTTGATGATCAATGCTTTAGCACACTATAGCACAAGTAGAATTTCCCTCACTGTCCTTCCCTGTCCCTAGAAACAAGGATTATCACAGTGAAAGAAACTGACACTCTTCCTACCTATAGTTTTCTGTCCCTAGAAAAAATGTTTTTTTAAAGATGGTTGATGATCAATGCTTTAGCACACTATAGCACAAGGAGAATTTCCCTCACTGTCCTTCCCTGTCCCTAGAAACAAGGATTATCACAGTGAAAGAAACTGACACTCTTCCTACCTATAGTTTTCTGTCCCTAGAAAAAATGTTTTTTTAAAGACGGTTGATGATCAATGCTTTAGCACACTATAGCACAAGGAGAATTTCCCTCACTGTCCTTCCCTGTCCCTAGAAACAAGGATTATCACAGTGAAAGAAACTGACACTCTTCCTACCTATAGTTTTCTGTCCCTAGAAAAAATGTTTTTTTAAAGACGGTTGATGATCAATGCTTTAGCAGACTATAGCACAAGGAGAATTTCCCTCACTGTCCTTCCCTGTCCCTAGAAACAAGGATTATCACAGTGAAAGAAACTGACACTCTTCCTACCTATAGTTTTCTGTCCCTAGAAAAAATGTTTTTTTAAAGCTGATTGATGATCAATGCTTTAGCACTCTATAGCACAAGTAGAATTTCCCTCACTGTCCTTCCCTGTCCCTAGAAACAAGGATTATCACAGTGAAAGAAACTGACACCCTTCCTACCTATAGTTTTCTGTCCCTAGAAAAAATGTTTTTTTAAAGATGGTTGATGATCAATGCTTTAGCACACTATAGCACAAGGAGAATTTCCCTCACTGTCCTTCCCTGTCCCTAGAAACAAGGATTATCACAGTGAAAGAAACTGACACTCTTCCTACCTATAGTTTTCTGTCCCTAGAAAAAATGTTTTTTTAAAGCTGATTGATGATCAATGCTTTAGCACACTATAGCACAAGTAGAATTTCCCTCACTGTCCTTCCCTGTCCCTAGAAACAAGGATTATCACAGTGAAAGAAACTGACACTCTTCCTACCTATAGTTTTCTGTCCCTAGAAAAAATGTTTTTTTAAAGATGGTTGATGATCAATGCTTTAGCACACTATAGCACAAGGAGAATTTCCCTCACTGTCCTTCCCTGTCCCTAGAAACAAGGATTATCACAGTGAAAGAAACTGACACTCTTCCTACCTATAGTTTTCTGTCCCTAGAAAAAATGTTTTTTTAAAGACGGTTGATGATCAATGCTTTAGCACACTATAGCACAAGGAGAATTTCCCTCACTGTCCTTCCCTGTCCCTAGAAACAAGGATTATCACAGTGAAAGAAACTGACACTCTTCCTACCTATAGTTTTTTGTCCCTAGAAAAAATGTTTTTTTAAAGATGGTTGATGATCAATGCTTTAGCACACTATAGCACAAGGAGAATTTCCCTCACTGTCCGTCCCTGTCCCTAGAAACAAGGAGTATCACAGTAAAACACACTGACACTCTCCCTACCTATAGTTTTCTGTCCCTAGAAAAAAAGATTTTTTAAAGATGGTTGATGATCAATGCTTTAGCACACTATAGCACAAGGAGAATTTCCCTCACTGTCCTTCCCTGTCCCTAGAAACAAGGATTATCACAGTGAAAGAAACTGACACCCTTCCTACCTATAGTTTTCTGTACCTAGAAAAAATGTTTTTTTAAAGCTGATTGATGATCAATGCTTTAGCACACTATAGCACAAGGAGAATTTCCCTCACTGTCCTTCCCTGTCCCTAGAAACAAGGATTATCACAGTGAAAGAAACTGACACTCTTCCTACCTATAGTTTTCTGTCCCTAGAAAAAAATGTTTTTTTAAAGCTGATTGATGATCAATGCTTTAGCACACTATAGCACAAGTAGAATTTCCCTCACTGTCCTTCCCTGTCCCTAGAAACAAGGATTATCACAGTTAAAGAAACTGACACTCTTCCTGCCTATAGTTTTCTGTCCCTAGAAAAAATGTTTTTTTAAAGACGGTTGATGATCAATGCTTTAGCACACTATAGCACAAGGAGAATTTCCCTCACTGTCCTTCCCTGTCCCTAGAAACAAGGATTATCACAGTGAAAGAAACTGACACTCTTCCTACCTATAGTTTTCTGTCCCTAGAAAAAATGTTTTTTTAAAGCTGATTGATGATCAATGCTTTAGCACACTATAGCACAAGGAGAATTTCCCTCACTGTCCTTCCCTGTCCCTAGAAACAAGGATTATCACAGTGAAAGAAACTGACACTCTTCCTACCTATAGTTTTCTGTCCCTAGAAAAAATGTTTTTTTAAAGCTGATTGATGATCAATGCTTTAGCACACTATAGCACAAGTAGAATTTCCCTCACTGTCCTTCCCTGTCCCTAGAAACAAGGATTATCACAGTGAAAGAAACTGACACTCTTCCTACCTATAGTTTTCTGTCCCTAGAAAAAATGTTTTTTTAAAGATGGTTGATGATCAATGCTTTAGCACACTATAGCACAAGGAGAATTTCCCTCACTGTCCTTCCCTGTCCCTAGAAACAAGGATTATCACAGTGAAAGAAACTGACACTCTTCCTACCTATAGTTTTCTGTCCCTAGAAAAAATGTTTTTTTAAAGCTGATGGATGATCAATGCTTTAGCACACTATAGCACAAGTAGAATTTCCCTCACTGTCCTTCCCTGTCCCTAGAAACAAGGATTATCACAGTGAAAGAAACTGACACTCTTCCTACCTATAGTTTTCTGTCCCTAGAAAAAATGTTTTTTTAAAGATGGTTGATGATCAATGCTTTAGCACACTATAGCACAAGGAGAATTTCCCTCACTGTCCGTCCCTGTCCCTAGAAACAAGGATTATCACAGTAAAACACACTGACACTCTCCCTACCTATAGTTTTCTGTCCCTAGAAAAAATGTTTTTTTAAAGATGGTTGATGATCAATGCTTTAGCACACTATAGCACAAGGAGAATTTCCCTCACTGTCCTTCCCTGTCCCTAGAAACAAGGATTATCACAGTGAAAGAAACTGACACCCTTCCTACCTATAGTTTTCTGTCCCTAGAAAAAATGTTTTTTTAAAGCTGATTGATGATCAATGCTTTAGCACACTATAGCACAAGGAGAATTTCCCTCACTGTCCTTCCCTGTCCCTAGAAACAAGGATTATCACAGTGAAAGAAACTGACACTCTTCCTACCTATAGTTTTCTGTCCCTAGAAAAAATGTTTTTTTAAAGCTGATTGATGATCAATGCTTTAGCACACTATAGCACAAGTAGAATTTCCCTCACTGTCCTTCCCTGTCCCTAGAAACAAGGATTATCACAGTTAAAGAAACTGACACTCTTCCTGCCTATAGTTTTCTGTCCCTAGAAAAAATGTTTTTTTAAAGACGGTTGATGATCAATGCTTTAGCACACTATAGCACAAGGAGAATTTCCCTCACTGTCCTTCCCTGTCCCTAGAAACAAGGATTATCACAGTGAAAGAAACTGACACTCTTCCTACCTATAGTTTTCTGTCCCTAGAAAAAATGTTTTTTTAAAGCTGATTGATGATCAATGCTTTAGCACACTATAGCACAAGGAGAATTCCCCTCACTGTCCTTCCCTGTCCCTAGAAACAAGGATTATCACAGTGAAAGAAACTGACACTCTTCCTACCTATAGTTTTCTGTCCCTAGAAAAAATGTTTTTTTAAAGCTGATTGATGATCAATGCTTTAGCACACTATAGCACAAGTAGAATTTCCCTCACTGTCCTTCCCTGTCCCTAGAAACAAGGATTATCACAGTGAAAGAAACTGACACTCTTCCTACCTATAGTTTTCTGTCCCTAGAAAAAATGTTTTTTTAAAGCTGATTGATGATCAATGCTTTAGCACACTATAGCACAAGGAGAATTTCCCTCACTGTCCTTCCCTGTCCCTAGAAACAAGGATTATCACAGTGAAAGAAACTGACACTCTTCCTACCTATAGTTTTCTGTCCCTAGAAAAAATGTTTTTTTAAAGCTGATTGATGATCAATGCTTTAGCACACTATAGCACAAGTAGAATTTCCCTCACTGTCCTTCCCTGTCCCTAGAAACAAGGATTATCACAGTGAAAGAAACTGACACTCTTCCTACCTATAGTTTTCTGTCCCTAGAAAAAATGTTTTTTTAAAGATGGTTGATGATCAGTGCTTTAGCACACTATAGCACAAGGAGAATTTCCCTCACTGTCCTTCCCTGTCCCTAGAAACAAGGATTATCACAGTGAAAGAAACTGACACTCTTCCTACCTATAGTTTTCTGTCCTAGAAAAAATGTTTTTTTAAAGACGGTTGATGATCAATGCTTTAGCACACTATAGCACAAGGAGAATTTCCCTCACTGTCCTTCCCTGTCCCTAGAAACAAGGATTATCACAGTGAAAGAAACTGACACTCTTCCTACCTATAGTTTTCTGTCCCTAGAAAAAATGTTTTTTTAAAGCTGATTGATGATCAATGCTTTAGCACACTATAGCACAAGGAGAATTTCCCTCACTGTCCTTCCCTGTCCCTAGAAACAAGGATTATCACAGTGAAAGAAACTGACACTCTTCCTACCTATAGTTTTCTGTCCCTAGAAAAAATGTTTTTTTAAAGCTGATTGATGATCAATGCTTTAGCACACTATAGCACAAGGAGAATTTCCCTCACTGTCCTTCCCTGTCCCTAGAAACAAGGATTATCACAGTGAAAGAAACTGACACTCTTCCTACCTATAGTTTTCTGTCCCTAGAAAAAATGTTTTTTTAAAGACGGTTGATGATCAATGCTTTAGCACACTATAGCACAAGGAGAATTTCCCTCACTGTCCTTCCCTGTCCCTAGAAACAAGGATTATCACAGTGAAAGAAACTAACACTCTTCCTACCTATAGTTTTCTGTCCCTAGAAAAAATGTTTTTTTAAAGACGGTTGATGATCAATGCTTTAGCACACTATAGCACAAGGAGAATTTCCCTCACTGTCCTTCCCTGTCCCAAGAAACAAGGATTATCACAGTGAAAGAAACTGACACTCTTCCTACCTATAGTTTTCTGTCCTTGGAAAAAATGTTTTTTTAAAGCTGATTGATGATCAATGCTTTAGCACACTATAGCACAAGTAGAATTTCCCTCACTGTCCTTCCCTGTCCCTAGAAACAAGGATTATCACAGTGAAAGAAACTGACACTCTTCCTACCTATAGTTTTCTGTCCCTAGAAAAAATGTTTTTTTAAAGATGGTTGATGATCAATGCTTTAGCACACTATAGCACAAGTAGAATTTCCCTCACTGTCCTTCCCTGTCCCTAGAAACAAGGATTATCACAGTGAAAGAAACTGACACTCTTCCTACCTATAGTTTTCTGTCCCTAGAAAAAATGTTTTTTTAAAGATGGTTGATGATCAATGCTTTAGCACACTATAGCACAAGGAGAATTTCCCTCACTGTCCTTCCCTGTCCCTAGAAACAAGGATTATCACAGTGAAAGAAACTGACACTCTTCCTACCTATAGTTTTCTGTCCCTAGAAAAAATGTTTTTTTAAAGACGGTTGATGATCAATGCTTTAGCACACTATAGCACAAGGAGAATTTCCCTCACTGTCCTTCCCTGTCCCTAGAAACAAGGATTATCACAGTGAAAGAAACTGACACTCTTCCTACCTATAGTTTTCTGTCCCTAGAAAAAATGTTTTTTTAAAGACGGTTGATGATCAATGCTTTAGCAGACTATAGCACAAGGAGAATTTCCCTCACTGTCCTTCCCTGTCCCTAGAAACAAGGATTATCACAGTGAAAGAAACTGACACTCTTCCTACCTATAGTTTTCTGTCCCTAGAAAAAATGTTTTTTTAAAGCTGATTGATGATCAATGCTTTAGCACACTATAGCACAAGTAGAATTTCCCTCACTGTCCTTCCCTGTCCCTAGAAACAAGGATTATCACAGTGAAAGAAACTGACACCCTTCCTACCTATAGTTTTCTGTCCCTAGAAAAAATGTTTTTTTAAAGATGGTTGATGATCAATGCTTTAGCACACTATAGCACAAGGAGAATTTCCCTCACTGTCCTTCCCTGTCCCTAGAAACAAGGATTATCACAGTGAAAGAAACTGACACCCTTCCTACCTATAGTTTTCTGTCCCTAGAAAAAATGTTTTTTTAAAGCTGATTGATGATCAATGCTTTAGCACACTATAGCACAAGGAGAATTTCCCTCACTGTCCTTCCCTGTCCCTAGAAACAAGGATTATCACAGTGAAAGAAACTGACACTCTTCCTGCCTATAGTTTTCTGTCCCTAGAAAAAATGTTTTTTTAAAGACGGTTGATGATCAATGCTTTAGCACACTATAGCACAAGGAGAATTTCCCTCACTGTCCTTCCCTGTCCCTAGAAACAAGGATTATCACAGTGAAAGAAACTGACACTCTTCCTACCTATAGTTTTCTGTCCCTAGAAAAAATGTTTTTTTAAAGCTGATTGATGATCAATGCTTTAGCACACTATAGCACAAGGAGAATTTCCCTCACTGTCCTTCCCTGTCCCTAGAAACAAGGATTATCACAGTGAAAGAAACTGACACTCTTCCTACCTATAGTTTTCTATCCCTAGAAAAAATGTTTTTTTAAAGCTGATTGATGATCAATGCTTTAGCACACTATAGCACAAGTAGAATTTCCCTCACTGTCCTTCCCTGTCCCTAGAAACAAGGATTATCACAGTGAAAGAAACTGACACTCTTCCTACCTATAGTTTTCTGTCCCTAGAAAAAATGTTTTTTTAAAGATGGTTGATGATCAATGCTTTAGCACACTATAGCACAAGGAGAATTTCCCTCACTGTCCTTCCCTGTCCCTAGAAACAAGGATTATCACAGTGAAAGAAACTGACACTCTTCCTACCTATAGTTTTCTGTCCCTAGAAAAAATGTTTTTTTAAAGCTGATTGATGATCAATGCTTTAGCACACTATAGCACAAGTAGAATTTCCCTCACTGTCCTTCCCTGTCCCTAGAAACAAGGATTATCACAGTGAAAGAAACTGACACTCTTCCTACCTATAGTTTTCTGTCCCTAGAAAAAATGTTTTTTTTAAAGATGGTTGATGATCAATGCTTTAGCACACTATAGCACAAGGAGAATTTCCCTCACTGTCCTTCCCTGTCCCTAGAAACAAGGATTATCACAGTGAAAGAAACTGACACTCTTCCTACCTATAGTTTTCTGTCCCTAGAAAAAATGTTTTTTTAAAGCTGATTGATGATCAATGCTTTAGCACACTATAGCACAAGTAGAATTTCCCTCACTGTCCTTCCCTGTCCCTAGAAACAAGGATTATCACAGTGAAAGAAACTGACACTCTTCCTACCTATAGTTTTCTGTCCCTAGAAAAAATGTTTTTTTAAAGATGGTTGATGATCAGTGCTTTAGCACACTATAGCACAAGGAGAATTTCCCTCACTGTCCTTCCCTGTCCCTAGAAACAAGGATTATCACAGTGAAAGAAACTGACACTCTTCCTACCTATAGTTTTCTGTCCTAGAAAAAATGTTTTTTTAAAGACGGTTGATGATCAATGCTTTAGCACACTATAGCACAAGGAGAATTTCCCTCACTGTCCTTCCCTGTCCCTAGAAACAAGGATTATCACAGTGAAAGAAACTGACACTCTTCCTACCTATAGTTTTCTGTCCCTAGAAAAAATGTTTTTTTAAAGCTGATTGATGATCAATGCTTTAGCACACTATAGCACAAGGAGAATTTCCCTCACTGTCCTTCCCTGTCCCTAGAAACAAGGATTATCACAGTGAAAGAAACTGACACTCTTCCTACCTATAGTTTTCTGTCCCTAGAAAAAATGTTTTTTTAAAGCTGATTGATGATCAATGCTTTAGCACACTATAGCACAAGGAGAATTTCCCTCACTGTCCTTCCCTGTCCCTAGAAACAAGGATTATCACAGTGAAAGAAACTGACACTCTTCCTACCTATAGTTTTCTGTCCCTAGAAAAAATGTTTTTTTAAAGACGGTTGATGATCAATGCTTTAGCACACTATAGCACAAGGAGAATTTCCCTCACTGTCCTTCCCTGTCCCTAGAAACAAGGATTATCACAGTGAAAGAAACTAACACTCTTCCTACCTATAGTTTTCTGTCCCTAGAAAAAATGTTTTTTTAAAGACGGTTGATGATCAATGCTTTAGCACACTATAGCACAAGGAGAATTTCCCTCACTGTCCTTCCCTGTCCCAAGAAACAAGGATTATCACAGTGAAAGAAACTGACACTCTTCCTACCTATAGTTTTCTGTCCTTGGAAAAAATGTTTTTTTAAAGCTGATTGATGATCAATGCTTTAGCACACTATAGCACAAGTAGAATTTCCCTCACTGTCCTTCCCTGTCCCTAGAAACAAGGATTATCACAGTGAAAGAAACTGACACTCTTCCTACCTATAGTTTTCTGTCCCTAGAAAAAATGTTTTTTTAAAGATGGTTGATGATCAATGCTTTAGCACACTATAGCACAAGTAGAATTTCCCTCACTGTCCTTCCCTGTCCCTAGAAACAAGGATTATCACAGTGAAAGAAACTGACACTCTTCCTACCTATAGTTTTCTGTCCCTAGAAAAAATGTTTTTTTAAAGATGGTTGATGATCAATGCTTTAGCACACTATAGCACAAGGAGAATTTCCCTCACTGTCCTTCCCTGTCCCTAGAAACAAGGATTATCACAGTGAAAGAAACTGACACTCTTCCTACCTATAGTTTTCTGTCCCTAGAAAAAATGTTTTTTTAAAGACGGTTGATGATCAATGCTTTAGCACACTATAGCACAAGGAGAATTTCCCTCACTGTCCTTCCCTGTCCCTAGAAACAAGGATTATCACAGTGAAAGAAACTGACACTCTTCCTACCTATAGTTTTCTGTCCCTAGAAAAAATGTTTTTTTAAAGACGGTTGATGATCAATGCTTTAGCAGACTATAGCACAAGGAGAATTTCCCTCACTGTCCTTCCCTGTCCCTAGAAACAAGGATTATCACAGTGAAAGAAACTGACACTCTTCCTACCTATAGTTTTCTGTCCCTAGAAAAAATGTTTTTTTAAAGCTGATTGATGATCAATGCTTTAGCACACTATAGCACAAGTAGAATTTCCCTCACTGTCCTTCCCTGTCCCTAGAAACAAGGATTATCACAGTGAAAGAAACTGACACCCTTCCTACCTATAGTTTTCTGTCCCTAGAAAAAATGTTTTTTTAAAGATGGTTGATGATCAATGCTTTAGCACACTATAGCACAAGGAGAATTTCCCTCACTGTCCTTCCCTGTCCCTAGAAACAAGGATTATCACAGTGAAAGAAACTGACACCCTTCCTACCTATAGTTTTCTGTCCCTAGAAAAAATGTTTTTTTAAAGCTGATTGATGATCAATGCTTTAGCACACTATAGCACAAGGAGAATTTCCCTCACTGTCCTTCCCTGTCCCTAGAAACAAGGATTATCACAGTGAAAGAAACTGACACTCTTCCTGCCTATAGTTTTCTGTCCCTAGAAAAAATGTTTTTTTAAAGACGGTTGATGATCAATGCTTTAGCACACTATAGCACAAGGAGAATTTCCCTCACTGTCCTTCCCTGTCCCTAGAAACAAGGATTATCACAGTGAAAGAAACTGACACTCTTCCTACCTATAGTTTTCTGTCCCTAGAAAAAATGTTTTTTTAAAGCTGATTGATGATCAATGCTTTAGCACACTATAGCACAAGGAGAATTTCCCTCACTGTCCTTCCCTGTCCCTAGAAACAAGGATTATCACAGTGAAAGAAACTGACACTCTTCCTACCTATAGTTTTCTATCCCTAGAAAAAATGTTTTTTTAAAGCTGATTGATGATCAATGCTTTAGCACACTATAGCACAAGTAGAATTTCCCTCACTGTCCTTCCCTGTCCCTAGAAACAAGGATTATCACAGTGAAAGAAACTGACACTCTTCCTACCTATAGTTTTCTGTCCCTAGAAAAAATGTTTTTTTAAAGATGGTTGATGATCAATGCTTTAGCACACTATAGCACAAGGAGAATTTCCCTCACTGTCCTTCCCTGTCCCTAGAAACAAGGATTATCACAGTGAAAGAAACTGACACTCTTCCTACCTATAGTTTTCTGTCCCTAGAAAAAATGTTTTTTTAAAGCTGATTGATGATCAATGCTTTAGCACACTATAGCACAAGTAGAATTTCCCTCACTGTCCTTCCCTGTCCCTAGAAACAAGGATTATCACAGTGAAAGAAACTGACACTCTTCCTACCTATAGTTTTCTGTCCCTAGAAAAAATGTTTTTTTTAAAGATGGTTGATGATCAATGCTTTAGCACACTATAGCACAAGGAGAATTTCCCTCACTGTCCTTCCCTGTCCCTAGAAACAAGGATTATCACAGTGAAAGAAACTGACACTCTTCCTACCTATAGTTTTCTGTCCTAGAAAAAATGTTTTTTTTAAAGACGGTTGATGATCAATGCTTTAGCACACTATAGCACAAGGAGAATTTCCCTCACTGTCCTTCCCTGTCCCTAGAAACAAGGATTATCACAGTGAAAGAAACTGACACTCTTCCTACCTATAGTTTTCTGTCCCTAGAAAAAATGTTTTTTTAAAGCTGATTGATGATCAATGCTTTAGCACACTATAGCACAAGTAGAATTTCCCTCACTGTCCTTCCCTGTCCCTAGAAACAAGGATTATCACAGTGAAAGAAACTGACACTCTTCCTACCTATAGTTTTCTGTCCCTAGAAAAAATGTTTTTTTAAAGCTGATTGATGATCAATGCTTTAGCACACTATAGCACAAGGAGAATTTCCCTCACTGTCCTTCCCTGTCCCTAGAAACAAGGATTATCACAGTGAAAGAAACTGACACTCTTCCTACCTATAGTTTTCTGTCCCTAGAAAAAATGTTTTTTTAAAGATGGTTGATGATCAATGCTTTAGCACACTATAGCACAAGTAGAATTTCCCTCACTGTCCTTCCCTGTCCCTAGAAACAAGGATTATCACAGTGAAAGAAACTGACACTCTTCCTACCTATAGTTTTCTGTCCCTAGAAAAAATGTTTTTTTAAAGACGGTTGATGATCAATGCTTTAGCACACTATAGCACAAGGAGAATTTCCCTCACTGTCCTTCCCTGTCCCTAGAAACAAGGATTATCACAGTGAAAGAAACTAACACTCTTCCTACCTATAGTTTTCTGTCCCTAGAAAAAATGTTTTTTTAAAGACGGTTGATGATCAATGCTTTAGCACACTATAGCACAAGGAGAATTTCCCTCACTGTCCTTCCCTGTCCCAAGAAACAAGGATTATCACAGTGAAAGAAACTGACACTCTTCCTACCTATAGTTTTCTGTCCTTGGAAAAAATGTTTTTTTAAAGCTGATTGATGATCAATGCTTTAGCACACTATAGCACAAGTAGAATTTCCCTCACTGTCCTTCCCTGTCCCTAGAAACAAGGATTATCACAGTGAAAGAAACTGACACTCTTCCTACCTATAGTTTTCTGTCCCTAGAAAAAATGTTTTTTTAAAGATGGTTGATGATCAATGCTTTAGCACACTATAGCACAAGGAGAATTTCCCTCACTGTCCTTCCCTGTCCCTAGAAACAAGGATTATCACAGTAAAACACACTGACACTCTCCCTACCTATAGTTTTCTGTCCCTAGAAAAAATGATTTTTTAAAGATGGTTGATGATCAATGCTTTAGCACACTATAGCACAAGGAGAATTTCCCTCACTGTCCTTCCCTGTCCCTAGAAACAAGGATTTGCACAGTAAAACTCACTGACACTCTCCCTACCTATCCTTCTCTTTCCCTAAACTAAAGGAATCCAGGTTAAGCAAGAAAAAAAAATGTCACTGTCCCTGCCTATGCTTCTCTTTCCCTGCTCCGGAACACACTACACTAGGCCGCCGTGCTGGCGGCCTTTTATAGTGTGGGGCGTGTACTAAACACCCTCAGCAATAATTGGCCACAGGCATCCTGCCTGTGGCCAATCATTGCTCTCCTCGCTGCCGGCGCTGTGATTGGCCAAGCATGCGGGGTCACAGTGCATGCTTGGCCAATCACAGCGCCTGGATGACACTGCGATGGCGTAGTGCATTGTGGGCCGTTCGCGTCACTCGAATTAGGCGCGAACGGCCCAAATCGTTCGATCTTCGTCGAACGATCGAACAGCCGATGTTCGAGTCGAACGTATGTTCGACTCGAACACCGAGCTCATCCCTAGTGGCAGACGATACTTGTAATTTATTCATTTACAGGTACGCTCTGCCCACACAGCCGTACTCTTTAAAAAAAAATAGCAGCGGGTGTGGGGGGAAAACCCAAAGGGAGGAGGAGAGGCAGCAGGAGCTGGAACATGTTACATGTTCCACCCTAAATACAGGTTCTTAAGGTGAACCTATCCTTTAACCCTTTCGCTGCCAGGCCCTTTGCTCCAGTTTTAAACTCAGGTGGCCAGACCATGTTTGCAATTTTTCCATTGCTTTTTTAGTTTTCACTTACAGCTTTCAGTGTTTCTAAAAGATCCCCAAAACCATATATTTTCTGAAAGAACATGGCCGGTAGAATAAAAAGAAGGTGCTACTGATTTTTAGGGCCTCATGATATTTTTTGCAAATGTTTCCCAAAACAGTACTTTTGCTAAAAGTACACTAAAATCATTATTAGCAGATATAAACACGGCAATTTTTACAAAATTCCTGCAAAATTTCTACTAAATATAAAAGTTTAACTTGTATTCAGTTAATAAATGACAAATATTTTCAAATTTTAAATTGCGCGTTAATGAAAAATGGTGAAAATCAAACATACACAAGACTGTAAATAACCATATTTGGAGGTTTTAATTTTTCACTTACAGATTTCAGAGATTGTAAAATACCCCCCAAACCATATATTTTCTAAAAGCACATGACCAGTAGAAAAAAAAGAAGGTGCTACTGCTTTTTATTGCTCCATGATATTTGCGCAAATATTTATCAAATCAATATTTTCACAAAATATTCACTAAAATCATTATTAGCAGATACTAACACAGCAAATTTTTTAAAATTCCTGCTAAATTATTACTAAGTATAAAACTTTAGCATGTATTCAGTTAATAAATAACATATATTTGTACATTTTAAATTGTGCCTTTATACAAAAGGGTGTAAATCAAACTTCCCAAAACTGTAAATAACCCAATTTTTTGAAAAATCTGGAGGTTTTCATTTTTCACTTGCAGCTTTCAGAGATTGTAAAACCAAAGCATGGTTTTGGGGGAAACCATATATTTTTCTGAAAGCACATGACCAGTAGAATAAAAAGAAGGTGCTACTGATTTTTGGGGCACCATGATATTTGCGCAAATGTTTCTCAAATCAATATTTCTGCTAAAAATACACTAAAATCATTACTAGCAGATACAAACACAGCAAATGTTATAACATTCCTGCTCAATTCCTACTAAATATAAAAGTTTAACCTGTATTGAGTTAATAAATAACAAATATTTGTAAATTTTAAATTGCGCCTTTTTGCGAAATGGTAAAAATCGAATGTATGCAACCCTCCCCCAACCATATATTTTCTAAAAGCTTATGACCAGTAGAATAAAAAGAAGGTGCTACTGTAGGGGCATAATAGTTGCGTTACACACATGTTTATCAAATTGCTGTTTTAACTGAAAACACACTAAAATCCTTATTAGCATACAAAACACAACACAACACACAATATTCCTGCTTAATTTCCTACTAAGTCCTTGTTTACATGGGGTGTACTAAAGCGTACGCCCATAGACGGACATATGGAGAGCCGTGTTTACCTGCACAGGGATACACAGGTGCTCTGTGGATCCCTGTGCAGGTAGTCCCATTCATGTCATTTGGGATGCAGCGGCTATAAGGATAAATCTGACATCTGTTTGGGTGTAGGTGCATGGCCCCAAATGCAGACAGTGTGAGTTCAGGCATATGCACCCACACGGATGTCAAGTTGGAAGCAGTGGCTGTGTTTATACATCTGCTGTGTCCCAATTGACATGGGGGATTTCCCACACAGGAATGCACAGAACACCAGTGCATTCCCCTGCAGCTACTACATCCTAATTGACATAGATGCGACTGCCTGCATGGGGATGCACGGAAAACTTGTGCATCGCTGTGCAGCTAAACACAGCCTTGTTGTAGTATGCCCCGCGTGAATGATACCCAAGGCCTTGTTTAGACTTTTTGTTGGGGGGGGGGGGTGGTGGTAAAAATGTGCTCTTGAGCTGTGGTTCTGCCACCCGCCAACCCTCCCCCTTTAAAGTGCAATAGGCAGCAGGTGGGGTTGTTTACATGCTACAGCTGCAATGTTTTGATTTGTGCCCACAGCAAAGTTGCTTTGCACCTGCCATATGCTACAGATTCAAGTTAATAGGGACATCCCACAAATGCCCTGCAATTGCGTGCAATACATGTGGTTGCAGGGGAATTTGTCAGCTAAAATGGGGTTAAAACAGGCGGTAAGAAAGCTTCCTCACTGACTGTCAATAGTCACTAAAACTTGAACTTAGTGTGGATTGGGCTTCAGAGGCAAGGGAGACTTAGATGCATGTTTGAATCTACCCTTAGGCCCCTTCCACATGCTTGCTCAGTGGGGAATCTGTCCACTGATCCCCGCTGAGCAAACAGATGGCTTGTCCATGTCTGCTCCGCCTATGCAGAAAAGACACAGCCCACTCTCCTCTATGGGCGGTGGGATTTAACTATGTGATTGTGTGTCAGTGTAGTGATTTTGCTCACAGTATGATGTTCTCTCTTCTCTCACTGGAACTGGAAAGGGCTCAATGAGAAAAGATTACATCATTTCCTGTGCCTGTGTTTTATAAACACAGGCACAGGCTGTACCGTGATTCGCCAGAACCAATCAGCAGGTCCAGGCCAAAAATCATTAGCCTGGACCAGTTAACTGATCAGTGCTGGATCAAAACCCAGCACCCCCAGGCTGGCAGGCGTGTGCACATGCCTACGGCTCTGGAACACACAGGGAGCACAGATTACGTATATATATATATATATATATATATATATATATATATATATGATCCGGCACAGAGCTGCCACCCTGTAACAGTAAAAGTGCTATAGGGTGGTCAGCAACTGGTTAAATAAACAAACTATGATTCTTCTAGGCTTTATGGATGAGTGCTGAGAAGAACGGCATTGCAGTATAAAAACAAATTAAATGCCATTGGGAGTTTTCCAAAAGGCATACAATAGATGCAGCAAACATGTAGAAAATAGGTTTCTTTGGTTTTAGTTTTAGTTTTAGTACAAAACAAGAATGTGTTGGAAAGCCAATAATGCTCATCAACCTGAAAATACCATTCCTGCAAGGAAGCATGGTGGGGTAGCCCTATGGTTTTAAGTTGCTTTTCTTTGCATGAATGGGAAAATGATTCCGATGCAAAAAGCTGGTCAAGAGTTACTGCAAATAACTTGCATCTGTAATTCCAGCCAAAGATGATTTCAATGGGTAACGTGGCAGTTATCCACATGTAGTTAAACTCACCATGAGGGCACAGAAGTAAAACACAATGCAATTTATTTTCACATTAGGCTTATAATCTTCAATTCCTGGGAAACTGAGGTAACTAACATGATGAACCTAGAAATGGAAAAAGTACTTTGTCCCATGTTTTTAGGTGCTTTCTAACCCTAACTATGCATACCAACATGCTCTCTCCCCTCCTGCCAACAACTTTAAAGGAAATTATTGATTCATAGCTGCAGCTTGTCTTGGCTGTGATCATCTTCCTAAGACAAGCATCAACAAGAGAAATGCATATGGAGTGGGACTTCTCAGCCTCTGCATTTCTTGCCATTGCTTGTCTCAGGAAGGTGTTTCATGGCCAAGACAAGCTACAGCTATGAATCAACTGTCTCTTTAAAAACTGTTGTCTTATCGGGCACTGCAAAAGGGGAGGGGGGCAGAGGAGTACTCATAACTAGGGTTAGAAAGCACTTAGAAACATGAGACAAAGTATTATAAGTACCTTGTCCCATAGGGTAAAGCACTGTAAAACAAAAAAAATATGTAATTATAGATCTTCTTTAAAGTAGTATTAAACCTCAATTTTTAGCTTAACACATTGAGAACAATAAAACAACAATCCCCAGGAAACTATTCTTTAAAATACCCCAGCACTTGCAGTTTACAACTTTCAATGCTACTAGCTCCTCCTCACCCAGTGCTGCTTCTCTAACCTTTTGTTCTTCATAGAAAAGAGTTAACAAAGGACAAGTCATTCTACTGCCTTATCATCCTATGTTATGGGGCTGTCTGTTCCTTTTTTATAATTACAAGGTAGGGGGATGCAACTCTAGTCCCTGCATTATGGAAATTAGCCGGTTATCTGAGGATCAAGGCACCACATCTTACCAATTAAATTTAGAAAATGTACATATGAGGAACCAGGATTTTTGAGGTGCCACAACTTATGTTACACAATATATTCATAAAATCAACAACATTTTTTTGTAATGTATGAATATTAACCACTTGAGGCCCAGAGGCCATCACATGACGTCCTGGGCTTTGTGGGGCTATATCTGAATGATGCCTACAGCTAAAGGCATCATTCAGATATCGCTATTTTCAGCCGGCGATTCCCTACACCATAGGAATGATCATAGCGGCTGTTCCACCACTTGATCGTTCCTACGGACAGTGAAAGGGGACGCCCCCCATCTGCCACCCTCCGGTGCTTCTACCGACTCACCTGTGCGATCGGTGAGTCGGAGAACGGATCTGCCGGCCCCGGATGCTAATCATAGAGATTTCCGGTGGACCAGATGGTCGCCGGAGTCTCTATGATCGTCGGAGGCCGGGCGCGAATGTTATGAAGTCACGCCCGGCCTCTGCATTAAAAAAAAAAACGGCACCGCCTTGGCTGGGAAGCGGTGATCATTTTTTTTTTAGGCTTTCCAGCCTAGTGGTGAGATGTGGGGTCTTATTGACCCCATATCTCACTGTAAAGAGGTCCTGTCATGCCATATCCCTATTACAAGGGATGTTTACATTCCTTGTAATAGGAATAAAAGTGATCAAATATTTTTTTTTTTTTAAAGTATCAAAATAAAACAAATTAAGTAATATTAACAATAATAATAAAAAAATAAATAAAGTGCCCCTGTCCCCGTGTGCTCGCTCGCAGAAGCCCACATATGAAAACGGTGTTCAAACCACACATGTGAGGTGTTGCCGCGAATGTTAGAGCGAGAGAAATAATTTTAGCCCTAGACATCCTCTGTAACTCAAAACATGTAACCAGTAAAAAAATGTAAAGCGTTGCCTATGTAGATTTTTAAGTACTGAAGTTTGGCCCTATTCCACGAGAGTGTGCAATTTTGAAGTGTGACATGTTGGGTATCTATTTACTCGGCGCAACTTCATCTTTTACATTATGTAAAAAAATTGGGCAAACTTTACTGTTTTTTTTTTTTAAAGCATGAAACGTTTGAAAAATTGCTGCGCAAATACCGTGCAAGATAAAAAGTTGCAATGACCGCCATTGTATTCTCCAGGATCTCTGCTAGAAAAGAACATATATAGTGTTTGGCGGTTCTATGTAATTTTCTAGCAAAAAATTATGATTTTTACATGTAGAAACAAAGTGTCAGAATTGGCCCCGGCCTGAAGTGGTTAAAAACAGTAATATTCATAAAACCATCATAGAAAATCCATGCAGCCATAGTGTATGTGCAGTAACTTCAGCTCGACATGTTTCACCAATTACTGGCTTCCTCAGGAGACTTGTACTGCAAAAAAAGCCACTACAGATGAATAGAAACATAATATATAAATCAATAATGCAAATAATGTCAACATATATTACAAAAAATATTCACCATTTATCACTACTTTCGCATTTAGGATACAAGAAGGTAACAATTGAGGTAGGTCATCTGGGAGGCTCCCTTACCCAGGGTGCTCAGAAGTGTTTTAAGAATCAGTAAATAGATAGGCATATTGGAATGCAACCAGAGTTCTCTGATTGTGTTCCAATACAATCATCCATAGTGGCTTTCCCCTGGCTCTTCCAGACTTCTGGCATGGCTTTTTGATATATACTTTATTTCTATCTTGCTGTATCTCCTTCAAGTGTAAAACTCCATTTTTAAAAAGTACAGCTGAGACAAACTTCTAAGGTATCTAGAATCATGCCTATCAGCAAGCTGCCGTATCATCGAAACCACAGGAAGAATGGCGTATATCCAAAAGTGTTATAAACCATGTCGTAAAAAAATACACACCAAATAAGGCACAAACTAATGCACAGTTTGTGGGCTAAACGGAAAAAAAAACCGGAAAGATTGCTGTACTAAAACAAGCAATGTTAGTACAGCAATATCCCCCGCTGGCAGACAGGCTGCTGTACACACTGTGCGATATTCGGCTTGTGTATACCAGCCTTAAGACCACCTGCATTTAACATCCTGTAACAGGCCATTTGTTACATGTTGGGACTCAGCCCTCAGCAGAATCAGTCTTAATGGTTATATTTTCATTCTTTACATAGTTACAGTTACATAGTTACATAGTTGGTAAGGTTGAAAAAAGACACTAGTCTAACCTGTATGTGTGCGCTTTGCTCCAGCTTATCTCCTTCTTCTTGCTAAAAGCTAATCACAAATATCATCCATTCTAGCTTAAACAAGCTGCAATTTGTTGGGTTATGGGGCCTAGGAATGACTAAAGCTCCAATGCTGTCACTAGAGGCCAGTGGCGTAGCGTGGGTTGTCAGCACCCGGGGCAAGGCAAGAAATTTGCGCCCCCCAACCTGCAGACTTTCCACCACACACTGACCACAAACCCGCACACTGACCACAAACCCACACACTGACCACTACACACTGCACACCACTACACTGCACACTGACCACTACCCTGCACACTGACCACTACCCTGCACACTGACCCACCTGACACCTACACTGACACCTACACTGACCCACCTGACACCTACACTAACCCACCTGACTCCTACACTAACCCACCTCACTCCTACACTAACCCACCTCACTCCTACACTAACCCACCTCACTCCTACTTAATGCACTACTCACATTACACTGACCCACCTGACACCAACACTGACTATTACACTGACTGACACACACTGACCCCCGACACCTACCTGACACATACACTGACCCACCGACCTTACACCTACACTGAAATATGTAAAATGAGGTACAGCGCTAAATGAATAAATAAATGAATGTCAATAGGTGTAATGTAAAAAATTGGTGAAAAGGAAAACTAATGCAGAGTCTCCAATTTCTTAAATTCATATGAGTCTAAGTAATTTTCAATTGAATGAAATTAAGACATAAAAATTAGTGAAGGAGGAAAAATATTGCACTGCGGGACAAAAGGACAGGTTGAAGTTGAAACACAAGTGGAGGCAGCTCCTCTAATAGGCCCTGAATACCTATATGAAGTGAGTGCGAGTAGAGCAAGAGGGTGCCAGCCTTCTGGAGGTAAAAGAACAGATATGCGTAGAGAAACACCACTATAAAAAATGATTGGGGGAAAAAAAAAAAAACCTCACTTTAGGATGTGAAGAAGGTGCTTATTATGGTCTGAGGAGCAGTGGGTCTTGCTCGGGCTCTGTGGCAGAGGACGGTGTGGTGGCTACACTGGCGGATATGAGTGAGACAGATGCCTGTGGTGTGATGGTATGGAGTCTGCAGCAGGCATGTCCAGCTGCTCAGGTGGATATTGGTGGCTGCCGATAAGATGCCGGCGGCTGCAGATGGAGTGTACCAGCGGTTCCATCCTTGGATACTACTGTCACCATAGTATCCAAGGATGGAGCCGCTGATTACACTCAATCTGCAGCTGTCAACATCTCAGATGGGCATATTTAATGTTAAGGGGCACACTGATGGGCACATTTTATGTTAAGGGACACGCTGATTGGCATATTTTCAGTGTGCCCCTTTACATTAGGTGTGCTCGTCAGAGTGATGCTTTACATCAGGTGTGCGTGCCCATCAGAGTGCTTCTTTACATTAGGTGCCCCCATCACTGTGACACCTTACATCAGCTGTCCCCATCAGCGTGCCCCCTTAACAAAATAAGGGGCATGCTGATGGGCACATTTTATGTTAAGGGCCACACCAAAATATGCCAATCAGCGTGTCCCTTAACATCAAATATTCACATCTGAGATGTTGACAGCTGCAGATTGAGTGTAACCAGCGGCTCCATCCTTGGATACTATGGTGACAGTAGTATCCAAGGATGGAACCGCTGGTACACTCCATCTGCAGCCGCCGACATCTTATCGGCAGCCACCAATATCCACCTGAGCAGCTGGACATCCCTCCTGCAGACTCCATACCATCACACCACAGGCATCTGTCTCACTCATATCCGCCAGTGTAGCCACCACACCGTCCTCCGCCACAGAGCCCGAGCAAGACCCACTGCTCCTCAGACGATAATAAGCACCTTCTTTACATCCTAAAGTGAGTTTTTTTTTCCACCATCATTTTTTTATTGTGGTGTTTTTTTCTCTACGCATATCTGTTCTTTTACCTCCAGAAGGCTGGCGCCCTCTTCCTCTACTCGCACTCACTTCATATAGGTATTCAGGGCCTATTAGAGGAGCTGCCTCCAACTTCAAAATTTTCTGGCGTAACCGTGATAGCGCCCTGCAACCTCCCCCCGCGCAACAATTTTTTTTTAGCAGCACCAACCAGCCCCCCTGCTTAACAACCTGCCCTGCTCCCCAAGTGTCCCGCAGCTCAATGTTGAAAAGTTGGGAGGTATGTATGTAATGTATCCCCTCAGGGCATTCGACATGTAAGGGGTTAAATGATTATTCCTGCTATGTAATGCATCCCCTCAGGGCATTAAAAATGCTAAATACCTCATCATTTAACCCCTTACATGCTGGAAGTCTGAGGGGATACATTACATAGCAGGAATAATCATTTAACCCCTTACATGTCGAATGCCCTGAGGGGATAGGATACATCATGAAGCTGAGCTCAGTAAATTAATTATCAGGTTCTTGCAGGGGGGGGGGAGCATGAGGCATGTAACTGTCTGTACTTAGGCATGCAGGCATGCTGCGTGTGAGCTGACTGGCTGGCTGGCAATGCTGCTAACATGTGGCATGGCGGTGTACAGACAGTAACATCCCCCCTCCCCCCCCCCTTCACCGGGTGGCGTGACTCTCACTCCGGCCAAACTAACTGCTGCTGCTGCTGACCCGGCCGCGGCTGCTCCGAGTCCCATCTGAGCTGGCTCTCTGCCTCCCTCACAGACTCGGTCACTCACCTCCCTATTTGTAGTCAGCAGTGCCGACTGCCGAGTTCCCAGTCAGTCCCAGAGGAAGTCCACTGCCAGATCCGGCGCGGTAAGGAGGGAGGGTGATGGCGGCGGCTAACAGAAGCGTGGGCGGGACTCCTCCAGGGGGAGCCTTTGCGCGCGTTCAAGGACTGGCCAGCCCTGCCACAGCACATGACTGCATTCGCCCAATCACAGGGCGCCAGCTGCCGCAACATGGCGGTCGGGACACAGTAGATGGAATCTTACTGAGTTAAGAAAAGTGACACACTGGTGCGGGATTTCGCGCCCCCCCCAAATGTTGCGCCCGGTGCGGCGGCCCCCCCTGCCCCCCCACGCTACGCCTCTGCTAGAGGCAACTACATGGTCACTACTGTTACTTAAGGGCCTGGAGTTATTCATTTTGTCTTTATTACATGTATTTAAGTAGCTGATTTGCTGTCAAAATTGGTGATATTTCTTAAGTCTGGGGATAAATTGGGTTTCCTTCTTTGTGATTTTTTCTCTTCAACTCCTGTTTCATAATAGTTATCTAATTGTACATGTTGGAGAGGCTCATGAAGATCTTGCAGCAAATTTCTCCAATTCTGTGTTGGCCATTGTGGCCCTTAAATTCCACCCATTTCTGTGTTTATTAAAAGTCCAGAGCTTCAAAAATTGTAGTTGCTGACATTTAATAAACAGACACTCCCCTGTCCCACGGGCCAGAGATTTGGCCGCCCGAAGCCTCGCTTCTCTCCTTCTCCTCTCCGCTGTGCCGGCATTGCAAGTGTGGGCACCCAGCTGCGACAGCTTGTGGCTTCACAGCCGTGTGCGCACTGCGCATGCGTGAGTCGTGCTGCGCATTCTAAATGGCTGTGTAATCTTCTGGGACCTGTGATGTGTCCCAGAAGATTGCAGGGAGGGGAGAGAGGAGTACTTCCGCTCGACACCGCAGTGCCATGAGCAGACGTGGGAGCTGGGTGCCTGTCAAAACTAGGTACCTACTCCCCCCCTCCAAAAAAATTACATGTCAAATGTGGCATGTCAGGGGGTAAGGAGTCCTTAACCACTTCCGGACCAGCCGCCACAGTTATACTGCAGCAGGTTGGCTCCCCTGGGTGAGTTGTCGTAGCTGTGCGTCGGCCCTTTAAGACACTGTAGGAGGCAAGCTGATGTGAGTGCCCAGCGGGCGCGACGAAGGCGATCGCTTGTGACAGAGCGAGAACTGGGACCTGTGTGTGTAAACACACAAATCCCGGTTCTCTCAGGGGAGAGGAGATAGATTGTGTGTTCATACCAAGTATGAACACTCATCGGTCTCCTCCCATAGTCAGTCCCATCCCCCCACAGTTAGAACACACCTAGGGAACACAGTTAACCCCTTGATCGCCCCCTAGTGTTAACCCCTTCCCTGCCAGTGACATATATACAGTAATCAGTGCATTGTTATAACACTGATCGCTGTTTAAATGTCAATGGTCCTAAAAATGTGTCTGATTTGTCCGCCGCAATATCGCAGTCCCGATAAAAATTGCTGATAGCCGCCATTACTAGTAAAAAAAATAATAATAATAAAAATGCCATAAATCTATCCCCTATTTTGTAGGACACTATAACTTTTGCTATAACTTTTGCGCAAACCAATAAATATACGCTTATTGTGATTTTTTTTTTTTACCAAAAATATGTAGAATACATATCGGCCTAAACTGAGGAAACATTTATTTTTATTTTGTTTTACAATATTATAGCAAAAAGTAAAATATAGCAAAATTGGGGCTCTTCTTTTGTTTCTAGCACAAAAAAAAAACGCAGAGGTGATCAAATATCACCAAAAGAAAGCTCTATTTGTGGAAAAAAAGGAAGTACATTTTGTTTGGATACAACGTCGCACGTGCAATTGTCAGTTAAAGCGGTGCAGTGCCATATCGCATAAAATGACCTGGTCAGGAAGGGGGTAAATTCTTCCGGGCTGAAGTGGTTAAAGTGGAAGTTCCACTTTTGGGTGGAACGCCGCTTGAAGTCAACATTTACTAATGATGACTTAATAGACTGTGTGAAAAAAGATCACCGCTCTGAAGCCTCTGAATCCATGTAATGCTTCCGCCCCACTCCAAGTACACACAGGTGCTGGCTCTGCACAAAATTAAGTGAGGGAGGAAAAAATATTCTGGATGGCCGCACTCTGCAAAGGATGCTGGTTTATTGATAAAATCCACAAATACAGCAAAGGCACTCAAAAATAAACACAGAAGTAGGCTAACGCGTTTCACATCGTGAGATGCTTACTCATAGCTCTATAAGCTATGAGTAAGCATCTCACGATGTGAAACGCGTTAGCCTACTTCTGTGTTTATTTTTGAGTGCCTTTGCTGTATTTGTGGATTTTATCAATAAACCAGCATCCTTTGCAGAGTGCGGCCATCCAGAATATTTTTTCCTCCCTCACTTAATAGACTGTGTCACGGACTTTGGGCTGCTTGAGAACTCTGTGTTATAATGTGTTCTTAAGTTATCCAGACAGGGATGGTCACTAATTGCTTGTGGCTTCTTATGCAGGTTAGTCCCTATGGGGGAGTTGGACTGTCTAAGGATATCATTGTTATGATAATAGGACTAGCTCTACTGTGTATGGTGACCTTTGTCTGAAATAATGGGGGTAGCCCTTATCTGATGGTTTGCTGTATAAATTCAGTGTGTTTCTAAAAATAAAGCAGTCCATTTTCTGGTGTACTCCAAGACTGTTGTCTAGTCCTTGGGGTTTCTATAGTCAGATCCAATGGTCTCGTGTTCCAGTACTTGGGAAGCAGCTTCTTGGCGGAAATACCCAACAGGGTGTCCGGAGCTTGTCACAGACTGCATAGCCAATATCTGGTTCTTTTTTTTTCATTTTCAAAAAGTCATTGTACAAATATATAGGTACCTGCCTAAGGGTCAGAGTACTGCATGTACAGATATTACTTAGCCTCTGAGACATACCTCCCAACCCGCACGGATTCTGCGGGTTTCTCCCACAGGGACATCATCTTCCCGCGTACCCGCGCGGGACACTGTTTTCCCGCATAGACCTTCAGTCCCCTCAGTCCGCCAGCGCGCCAGGCAGGGAAGCCAGGCGGAAGTCAGAGCGGCATTGAAAAGCAGGTTAGTTGGGCGGGCGTGTAGTATCCTAATCTTCGCTCCCCTCGGCACGTCGCAGCCCCCCCCCCGCTCAACAACACCACCACGTCCCTAGAAAAAAACCTAAATGTCCCGTGGCACCCCCCCCTCTACAACTTTGATGAGAGGGGGAAAAGAACATGAATTAATAATGTCCCGCAGTGGACAATAGGAAAGTGAGGTATGCTGAGGGTCCTTTGCAAAGAGGAACTCTGGACACCTGAGATACACCAGTTACAACTAAACCACTTTGCCTTCCTTTCTTGATGGCAGGACTGGTAGGCCTGTTCACAATAGCTGTAACCTTCTGTGGGGTCCATAGCTTTTATGATTTGACCCAGAAATGTAATTTTTGTCTCTCAAATTCACACATTTCTTTTTTTTTTTATTGCAGCTTTTGAAGTTAACAGTACACAACAGAGCCTATTGGGCATACCCGATTGCATAGCAAAAAAAAAAAAAACGAACAGAAATAAAAGCACAATAAAAAACACAATAAAAACAACCTAGCTACAATCAAGGCACTCTAGCTCAACCTGCAGAGATTTTTTTTTTTACATGAATACAATGTATCTCTAGGCATAGTAAAAAATGTGAAGTATCTCATATAAGTACATGATCTAAGTACACAATCATGAAAAGATAAGGAAGTCTCCAAAAATATCAGTGAAAAAGGTGTAGGTGTGGCGCTGTTCTGGTTATATAAAGATAAAGTGTCAAATGCTTTCAATGTGCAAAAAAAGTGCAAAAATCCAAAATCAGGACACAGACCCGATGGCCCCCCAGCCGGGTGTTTACTGAAATAATGTGTTCTTAATCCAATGTGGGATATCAGGACATCAGGAACTCATGTCAGTGACAGGTGCACTTGGCATGGTATAGAGTAGGTAAAAGTATATGAACCCCCTGCCGGGAGTTTGCTGAGGTGTTGCACCCTCACCCGGGTGTTAGAAAAGGTAAGTAAACCTTATAGGGGTGTTGGCTGAGTAGAAAGTGCTTGTGCTTTAGTGATGGATGCTGATTATACCATGTAATATACATAAACCACTTTACATAAAGTTATTGTGCAAAACTTTTTACACATAAAATCAAGCCCATATAATGTCCATAAAAAAAGTGAAATACAAGAAAAGTCTGTGGTTAAGATGAAGTAAAATTAAATAAATATAAATATAAAAATAATAATAATGTAATTATATGTGACTTGTGCTTTGAAACTTCAATGTTGAGCATTATATATCTTGCTCTGTGCGTGATAATCCGTGCTCTTTACAAAGTTCACTCAACCAGAAACTTCTTACCCTCCAGGGGTATGACGCAGTCACAGTATAAGTGCCACTGTGTAGCAGCCTGAGGAAACAGGGTCAGCTCCGGGTGCCTTTTACGATCCTCCAGGACGTTTTATGCAAGGGAAGAAAGGATGCCCATAGTGTGATTCCGTTTAAAAAGATTTATTGTAGAAAAAGGGTTTGAAATACTCACATTGTATCAAACAATCAAAGACAAAAAGAGAGCTTAGTACTGGCGCTGTAAACCAGTGTTTACAGCCCAGATCGGAAGTGATGAACCGACGTGCCTTGACTCCGCCCTATGCGTTTCATCTGCCTGACGTCATCGGGAGCATAACGTCAGAGAGTTATACGATTTGGAAAACAATCAGAGATTAAACGAGGAGACAGACATAGGAGTCCACAGCTGCAGCCACACCAAACCAGCCTTGCATAAAACGTCCTGGAGGATCGTAAAAGGCACCCGGAGCTGACCCTGTTTCCTCAGGCTGCTACACAGTGGCACTTATACTGTGACTGCGTCATACCCCTGGAGGGTAAGAAGTTTCTGGTGAGTGCAACTTTGTAAAGGGCACGGATTATCACGCACAGAGCAAGATATATAATGCTCAACATTGAAGTTTCAAAGCACAAGTCACCTATAATTACATTATTATTATTTTTATATTTATATTTATTTAATTTTACTTCATCTTCACCACAAACTTTTCTTGTATTTCACTTTTTTTATGGACATTATATGGGCTTGATTTTATATGTTATAAATTTTGCACAATAACTTTATGTGAAGTGGTTTATGTATATTACATGGTATAATCAGCATCCATCACATTACTAAAGCACAAGCACTTTCTACTCAGCCAACACCCCTATAAGGTTTACTTACCCTTTCTAACACCCGGGGGAGGGTGCAACACCTCAGCAAACTCCCGGCAGGGGGTTCATATACTTTTACCTACTCTATACCATGCCAAGTGCACCTGTCACTGACATGAGTTCCTGATGCTATGTCCCACATTGGATTAAGAACACATTATTTTAGTAAACACCCGGCTGGGGGGCCATCGGGTCTGTGTCCTGATTTTGGATTTTTGCACTTTTTTTTGCACATTGAAAGCATTTGACACTTTATCTTTTTATAACCAGAAAAGCGCCACACCTACACCTTTTTCCTCTCTTCAAAAAGTGCAGTGCAACTGA